>JAVIAB010000008.1:29472829-29742829 GCA_032433765.1 Megaustenia siamemsis
AATGTTAATTGTAATGTCATCAACTATGGAAGCATCATTTTTAGGGGCTTTTTGCTTTAGTAAATATTCATCATAGTCATCATCAAGTGGTCAGCTGGCGTAGGCGATCATGTGCCTCTAAAGCTTTATATTCTTTTTTTTTCTAACATCAAATCTTCTGTTAACGTCATACAATAAAGTAGTAAAGTCAAGAGCCCGGTCAAGTGGCGTACAGGGAATATAGTGTTAGTGACCATCATTTTTATAGACCTACGGCACATGATTTTCAGGGTAATGTGGTCGGTATTACGCCCATGCCGGAATTTATTTTCCCAGAAAAAAATCCAGTATTCATTTAAGGCTGGGTGAACCCCAAAGCCGTCGATAAGGATCGAGCCCGACCTCTTGTCTTTAACATCATACAATGATATTATGTTTATATGATCAATATCTTTTCTCTGTGTTTGAATCTCCCTAGATTGCTTCAGTTGTCAAATAATACGAGCGTACCAGTTTCTTTGTCTTAGCATTATTAGGACATGTGGAAAAGGGGGGGGGGGTATCAAATTCTATAAGTACTTAGTCTAAGCACTATAACGTTTTCTATTTGATTCAACTGTTGAAATGTTGATAACTTTTTATTCATGTAAGAAAACTATTAGATTCATGTTTTTCTGTTATGTATACAACATTAACTACTTGATTTTAGCGTCTATACATAGCGTTAACTATTTATTTTTAGCGCCGCGTTTTCACTTATATTTATCATCGATGCACAGTATTAGCTTCTTATAATTATCAGTAAACAATGTTAGCTTTTTTTATTTACAAAAGAAAGTATAGTAAAGTACGAGACTTGAATCGCCGTTTTAGCACGCGAGTTTACGCCCATATGTGCTCGGTCGCCTATAGGAAAAGATTTTGGCCAGTATCAGATATAATTCTGCTAGTAAAATTGAGAGGTAGACTAATGGATATCAACATAATTCAAGCTTATGCACCAACAAGTAATAGCAAAGAAGAAGACATTGACACTTTTTGCAATGAGCTAGAGATGACCTTGGAACAGTGTAAATCCCAAGAAATAACTATTATATTAGGGGATTTCAATGCAAAGGTAGAAACAGCTAAAGTACACAATGTGACTGGGGGGTATGGCCTTGGAGAGATGAATGACAGAGGGGATAGATTGATAGATTGGCAAAGACAAATGAAATAATTATAGGTAACACCTGGTTCAAACAACACCCTAGGCGATTATGGACACTGCAAAGACCAGGCAATAAAAGAAAACAATCAAATTGATTTTATACTGGTACAAAGAAGATTCAGGAATGGACTAACATCGATTAAAACAACACCAGGGGCAGATTGCAATAGTGACCATGTACCAGTAGTTGGAAAGATAAGAATAAAACTGCGGAAGACACAGAAATCCACATGAAATATTAAATTAGAGCTAGATATGCTTAGAGTTGATAGACAGATGAGTGAAGTACAGTACGATAGTACAAAATATATATAATGCTATTGAGAAATACAGAACATCGAGGAACAGTGGGAAATGCTCAAACAATCTATTCAACAAACATCAAAAGAAGTAATATCAGTGATTAAAAGAAACCAAAAAAAATGGATGATAGAAAAAATACTAGAACTAATGACGAAAGACGAAAACATAAGAAAGAAGAACAGGCATACAAAATATTGCACAAAGAAAACCAAAACAAACGCATGCAAAAGAAGAATGGGTAAAGCTGAAATGTGATGAAATGGAAAAACAACAAAAGAAAGACACATAATTTATGCACAATCAGTCAAATTAATTAACAAGAAGAAAAGAAGTCACAGTTTAAGGATATGTGAAATCAAAGGAAGGAAATATAATAATGGACAGGTGAAGATAATGGAAAGATGGACTGAGTCTATCAGTCAACTCTAAGACGATGAAAGACCAGAGCTAATCAATTCAAACAAAGACACAGGCCCATCAATAATGCAGAGTGAAGTGGAGGACGCAATTCAACACATAAAACGAGGCAAAGCTCCAGGTCCCGACAATATAACAATCGATGAGATAATGTATTAGGATAGCTGGGAGTACAAGTCATAACAAAACTATTCAATGGCATAAGTTATGGTCATATCGAAGAAACAATCATCACCATCACGCAGCATAAAACTAAGCAGAACAAATCTGAAACAAGTGCAACGTGTCAATTCTTTGGACACAATAATAAATAACATCAGATGGAAGATGCACCACAGAAATAAAAAGCAGAATAGTTCAGGCCAAAATAGCATTTCAGAAAATGAAAAACGTCTTATGAATAAGTCTATGTCTATAGAAACGTTCGCCCCCACCCTTTTTGGTATATTCTTTGCTGCCCTCCTAAATTACACCTTCGAAAACAGCTCAGGAGATATTTACATTCGCACTAGACCAGATGGCTCACTGTTCAACCTAGCACGACTAAGAGCAAAAACCAAAACAAATGTTGCCCTACTTAAAGAATTTTTATTTGCTGACGATGCAGCCCTAGTCGCTCATAGTGAGGCCACCCTACAGTCGCTGATCAACAACCTGGATAAAGCATGCGACCTTTTTTCACTGTCAATTAATGTTCAGAAGACAGTAATACTAAATCAAGGTGACTTCAAACCTCTATCTATTACTCTAAAAGACTGCCCACTAGAATCAGTACAGAAATTTACATATCTTGGATCCACAGTTACGCAAACCATCTCTCTTGATGAAGAAATAAACTGTCGAATTGGTAAGGCAGCTACGACCTTCGGCAAACTCACAAAAAGGGCATGGAACAACACGAAACTAACTCGAAAGACTAAACTCCTAATATATCAAACATGTGTGCTTAGCACACTACTATATGGATCCGAAACCTGGACAACATACTCAAACCAGGAAAAAAGACTAAATGTCTTCCACATGCGATGTCTCCGCAAAATAATGCACATCAAATGGCAAGACAAAATAACCAACTTAACTGTCCTGCAACGTGCTAAGACCCTAACAATCATGTCGATGCTCAGAAGTCGAGGGCTAAGATGGCTGGGGCATGTCCAACGGATGGAAGAAAAACGCATTCATAGGCAAATACTATATGGTGAGCTAAAACACGGAAAAAGACAAATCGGCAGACCTAAACTACGATATAGAGATATCTGCAAATCATCTCTGAAAGACTTCTCCATCTGTGAAAACGACTGGCAACATCTGGCAAGTGATCGCACATCATGGAGAGCACGTATAAGGAACGGTATAACAACATTTGAGACTGTGCTATGACAGGACTTAGAAGAGAAGAGACTCATGAAAAAGGATGGTAAACATTGTGGACCAGCGAGCCTGACCTGTTCATTATGTGACCGCGTGTGTTTGTCAAACATTGGTAGAATTAGCCACGAGAGAAGCTGTTCGGCAAAAACAATACCTCAAAAAATACGCAATGGCCTCCACTAGGCCGTCTGACAAGACGAAAAGGGCCATATATATATATATATATATAGAAGCGAGAAAGAGAGTTCATCGGTGCTATATAGAACCAATTCTCACCTATGGAAGCGAATCATGGACAGTAGACAAACAAATGAAAAGACAATTAGAGGCCACAGAGATGGGATTTCTCAGAAGAATGTTGAAAGTTCCCTAGACAGCTAAGAAGACCAATGAGGAAATTTCTCAAAGGGACAAACACAAAAAGGGAGCTCCTAAGAAACATCACAAAGATGGAATCAAGATTCTGCGGGCACATCATAAGTGAGCAATGTTGGAATACTTGGTTACAACTGGAAAAATACAGGGAAAGAGAGATCGCGGACGACAAAGAGAGAAGATACTATATAGCTTGGTATCATGGCATGGAAAACAGTCAATAACAGAACTGATACGATGCACTGTGTATAGAAGATTGTGGAAGGACATGATCGCCTACGCCAACCGGTATGGCACACGATGATGAATTTGTTACTAAATATTAAATGCAATGCAGGGCCAAGAGTAGAGATGCGGATACCATGCAAAATAAGCATAACATTATATCTAGCAGCTAAATTAGTAGGCAGACGAGACAAATAATGATGTTCCGGCAAAATCCTTCATCAGGTTCAAAACAAAAAAATGCGCAAAGATCAACCTGATAGGCAAATACTATTAAACAAAAAACAAAGAAATAATAACACGACAGAGAAACCACTGATTTGCAAAATGGCAGAAAGAAACTGGCCAGGATTTACGGAATTGTTGGTTACATGATTAATAGCGAATATGACAGACAGGATTTAATGAGACCAAAAGGAGCCAAACAGTGAACAATTAAAAAGGTGGTCTTGTGGGGATGGATAAACGGAGGGGACACACACCCCCCTCCCAAGGGGTACGATGAAATAAAAAAAATAGTGAAAGAGAGAGAAGACAAGGGTGGGAAGGAGAAAAAAATAGCAGAAGACACACTTCTCTTCTTCCCCATTGCCACAACCGTCTTCTCTCTCTCTTTTCTGTTTCATTCTGCTTTATAGGACACATCCTTTCATCCTTCCCTCATGAGACCCTTTTTTTCGTCTAATTTTGTTTATTGCTTGGCTCCTTTTTGTCCAAATAAATCCTACCTGCCCTATTGTTTATTAATCTTGTAACAGGCACGTAAATCCTGGCCACCGTTTCTTTCCACCATATTTGAGATCATTGTTTGGATTTTGTGTTTTTAATTCTTTATTTATTTTAGAATAGTATTGGCCTATCATGTTATCTTTGTATAGTTTTTGTTGTTTTCCTCATGAAGGCTTGCTGAAACGTTGTTTGTTTGTCTCGCCTCTCTACTAATTTAGCTGCTATGGGTAGTTTTAAATTGAGTTGACATTGAGTTGACATTGAGTTTACATTGAGTTTAAATTGAGTTGACATTGAGTTTACATTGAGTTGACATTGAGTTTAAATTGAGTTGACATTGAGTTGACATTGAGTTTAAATTGAGTTGACATTGAGTTGACATTGAGTTGACATTGAGTTTACATTGACTTTACATGGTTGACATTGAGTTTACATTGAGTTTACATTGAGTTGACATTGAGTTTAAATTGAGTTGACATTGAGTTGACATTGAGTTTAAATTGAGTTTACATTGAGTTTACATTGAGTTGACATTGAGTGCTTAAGCACAATGGATCGTGTGACATTCTGGAGGCTGTCAAAGACGCTGGACGGAATATCGACTCAAAAATGACTCTGATTTCGTTATAACAGGAACAGACTGCACAAATATCATGTCAAGTGGGAGGTGCCAAACGGGAGCGCTACACAGGAACAGAAAGAAGACTTGTCAATCAACACAACACTGGTGTTAGTCGCTACATGTTGCGGTCAAACGTCAGATGAGGTCTGTGCAGTTATGGACTGGTCCGATGTAGTCCATTCATGATCTTCAAGTTTTCCCTTCATGTTACCTTCGCAACACAATAAATTGTAGCCGCCTTCTCCTGCAGCGATCAGACAAGGCCAAGAAACGATAGACGCACAAATAGACAGACAGAGACGAAACGAGACAGACAAATAGAAGGCTGAAAAAGACAAGTCATATATGCAGTTAATAAACAAGTTGATAGACAGACATTTGGTAGGAGGCGAGGGCACATAAACATTAATAGAGATAGACATATAGACAGACAGACAGACAGATAGATAGATAGATAGATAGATAGATAGATAGATAGATAGATAGATAGATAGATAGATAGATAGATAGATAGATAGATAGATAGATAGATAGATAGATAGATAGATAGATAGATAGATAGATAGATAGATAGATAGATAGATAGATAGATAGATAGATAGATAGATAGAAGGGTGACCAGGTCGGTGAGCACACAAACAAATAGACAGAAAAGACCTAAAGCCACGTCAACAAATTAACCCAGTGTTTGCATTCTCTGCATACGCCGCCTAACTTCGTCATTACGGTCTCGTTTGGACGGTCTAGACAAGCCTGAATTTAGTAAACCTCGTCACAGCCGCATGTGCTCTTATTTGCTCAAAGCTCGAGAATTGCAAGTGAAATTAGTCTCTGTGTTCTTATTACATAACCAGACTTGCTTTGTATAACAATTACGCCAATACCTACTTTGTATAACAATTACGCCAATACCTACTTTGTATAACAATTACGCCAATACCTACTTTGTATAACAATTATTGCTTATCGCAAGACTTCCTTTGAATAACAATTAATGCAAAACCTATTTTGTATAAGAATTACTGCAGACCTTTACTTTGTATAACAATTATTATAAGACCTAATTTGTACATCAATTATGCAAGACCTACTTTGAATAAGAATTAATGCAAAACCTACTCTGTATATAAGTTATTGCGAGACCTACTTTGTGTAACAATTATTGCGAGACCTACTATATATAACAATTATTGCGAAACCTACTCTGTATAACAATTATTGCGAGACGTCTGTATAACAATTATTGCGAGACCTACTCTGTACAACAATTATTGCAAGTTTTAATTTCAGATGTATCTTGAAAAGAATGGGGCCTCGGTAGCCTAGTTGGGAAAACCACCCGAGTGCACTACCGACGTTCGGAGAACCCGTGTTCGATTCCCGCTGGGTGCAGTGTGAATTGTACTCGTGGTTGGGAAAAAAAATACCCCCACGGTCGACCCAGCCGTTGGCAGAAATGGGTACCAGGGTATTATCCTGGGAAGGTGAGGAATGTCGCTTTGCATCTGAGTTTCGATGCTTGAGGCGACACTATACAGAAATATCCGAACATTTCTGGATAGGCGGCAGAGTACATATGGGTGGAAACTCGCGTGCTAAGACGCCGGTTCAAGTCTCGTACTTGACATTTACCTTTACCTTGAAAAGAAATTCATCTCAGTCTAATCATGGAGTTGTTTCAAATGTTCTTATGATACCTGAATTTGTAATCAACAAATAGACATTTTGTTTTGCATTTGTACCTACCTAGTACAATTGCTGCTGCTGTGTTCAATATTTGAAGTTTCAGCCATTATGTCTGCGCTATAAAGTTGCAACTGCCGTGCTTACATTGTAATGTTACACCGTTGTGGCTACTTTGTAACATTGCTATCTTAGTGCCACTCTGTAATGTTGTTGCTGTTGTTATGCATACTCCATACTGATGTTGCTGTTGTGTCGACGACGAGTCTACTTTTTATCACTGTAACTGACGTCAGTGTGTCCACCTTAGTATTATAATTTCATCGATATGTTTACTGCTGGGCATTGTAGCTACTTGACATAATTGTTTCTGTTGTGTCAACTTTGTGTCGCTATTCATGCCTACTTTTGCACCATTATCATTCTTGTGTCTACTTTGTGTCGCTATTCATGCCTACTTTTGCACCATTATCATCCTTGTGTCTACTTTGTGTCGCTATTCATGCCTACTTTTGCACCATTATCATCCTTGTGTCTACTTTGTGTCGCTATTCATGCCTACTTTTGCACCATTATCATCATTGTGTCTACTTTGTGTCGCTATTCATGCCTACTTTTGCACCATTATCATCCTTGTGTCTACTTTGTGTCGCTATTCATGCCTACTTTTGCACCATTATCATCCTTGTGTCTACTTTGTGTCGCTATTCATGCCTACTTTTGCACCATTATCATCCTTGTGTCTACTTTGTGTCGCTATTCATGCCTACTTTTGCACCATTATCATCCTTGTGTCTACTTTGTATCGCTATTCATGCCTACTTTTGCACCATTATCATCCTTGTGTCTACTTTGTGTCGCTATTCATGCCTACTTTTGCACCATTAACATCCTTGTGTCTACTTTGTGTCGCTATTCACGCCTACTTTTGCACCATTATCATCCTTGTGTCTACTTTGTGTCGCTATTCACGCCTACTTTTGCACCATTATCATCCTTGTGTCTACTTTGTGTCGCTATTCATGCCTACTTTTGCACCATTATCATCCTTGTGTCTACTTTGTGTCGCTATTCATGCCTACTTTTGCACCATTATCATCCTTGTGTCTACTTTGTGTCGCTATTCATGCCTACTTTTGCACCATTATCATCCTTGTGTCTACTTTGTGTCGCTATTTATGCCTACTTTTGCACCATTATTATCCTTGTGTCTACTTTGTGTCGCTATTCATGCCTACTTTTGCATCATTATTATTGTCCTTGTATCTACTTTGTGTCGCTTTTCATGCCCACTTTTGCCTCAGTGCTGTCCTTGTGTCTACTTTGTGACGCTACAAACAATCGTTGTTGGCAATTTGTTATTTGTTGCAAATATTTGTTTACCATATTTTTCTTAGCATTTCATTGAACTAATTATCTTTTTGTAAAATAAAGGCATTTAACACGAAGTACATTTTAGTTCTGGGAGCCGCGACAGCTCAGTGGTTAGTGAACTGGACTACAAAGGACAATGGGTAGGGTTCGATCCCGACCGACGGCTTCCGGGTTCACCCAGCCTTAAATGGGTACCGGATTTTTTTCTGGGAAAGTAAAGCAGCACTGGCGTAATTCCGACCACATTACCCCAAAAATCATGTGCTGAAAGTCTGTAAAATATAGGGTCACTAACACCATATTTCCCTATACGCCCCTTGGCGTGACAGGGGTACTTTACTTTTTTACTTACATTTTAGTTCTGCTTTGTTATTTCATTTGTTTTCTTAATCAGTGCTGTGAAAGAAGTTAAGCTCTAAAGACGAACAAGATATATTCTTCTTTTTCTGCGATCATGGCTCATTCACACTAAGACTAGGACGCCGGACTCTCTTATGAAGGTAGCTGTCTGTTTCAGTGATTCGGTTTCCCCGTAGTGTTTCTCTTCCAGGGAGGTGGGTGTGAACCACATTGTCCTACTCAGGTCTGTGAGCTGGGGGC
Source organism: Megaustenia siamemsis (assembly GCA_032433765.1). Taxonomy (NCBI): domain Eukaryota; kingdom Metazoa; phylum Mollusca; class Gastropoda; order Stylommatophora; family Ariophantidae; genus Megaustenia; species Megaustenia siamemsis. The sequence goes on from JAVIAB010000008.1 coordinate 29,481,718, forward strand.
AATCCTGTAGAACGTGTATTATTGTCATGTTATACAGGGTACAGTGGCATTGACTGGTAGTTCCTATTTTGAGTTTGTGGTATGAATATGTAGTTTCTCATTCTGTTGTGGCCAGTGCGTATACGAAGTACGATGACTTGATGGCTCCTTGATGGTTGAAGGTGTCCGTCCCTCTCGTTATACTTTTGGTGTTCTTATTTCCATTTGAGTCAGGTCAGGTAATTTTACCTGCTATTGTATGTAGTAAACAGTACAACCTGTGGCAGCCCTGCTGCCTTGCAGGTAAGCTCGGGAGAGTAAAAGGCTAAGGGAGAGTACCCCGAAATAAAACAACCCCACTGCCTTGTGGGTGAGACTTTTTAGTCAAAGACTAGCGGACCCAACCGTAATCAAACCGACGGAAGGCAACAGAAAACCACCGTTGTAATTTCTTTGTACAATCATGAATCGCCACAACATTGGAAATAACGACAACAATTTTAAAGGGGATTCCAATAGAAAACCCTCATTCGGTAGGGGACATCATGTGCTACAGGTGATACCCGATCGTCATCAAGCTACTGTAAGCAAAATAAAGATAAAACAAACTCTAAAGATAGGTACTTGGAATGTGAGAACACTCATGCAGAAGGGTAAACTAGAAAACATCATACAAGAAATGAAAAGAATGGGTTTACAATTACTGGGACTTTGCGAAATGAGATACACCGGATCAGGGGAGATATATTTTGATAAACATAAAATAATCTATTCTGGAGGTACTGAACACCAAAGAGGAGTAGGTATCATCTTGGATGCAGAAAGAGCAAGAACAGTGAAAGACTTTTACCCATTATCTGACAGAGTCTTTTTGTGAAATTGAATGGAAAACCAATAGACATAAATCTTATACAAGTTTATGCACCAACAGCAGACAGTCTAGAGGAAACAATTGATAAATTTTACAACGAGTTAAATGAGACACTTCATAAATGCAAACCACATGAAAACACCATAGTTCTATGGGATTTTAACGCAAAAGTAAGAAAGGAAAGAGTTGAGGAAGTAGTTGGTCATTATGGCTTATGCGAGAGGAAAGAAAGATGAGAGAAACTTATTGACTGGACAAGAGCACACAACATGATGATAGGAAACTTCCTGGTTTAAGCAACATCCAAGACGTCTGTGGACATGAAACAGCCCTGGGGACAACGCACATAATCAAATTGATTATATAATGATAAGCAATAGATTTAGAAACAGTCTGGTGTGTGTGAAAACTAGACCAGGGGCAGATTGCTGGTACCAGTTGTGGGAAAGCTTAGAGTAAAATAAAAAACAACAAAACGAGCCTCAGTTAACATCAAGTTAAATTTAGATTTACTAAAATCAGACAAGAAGCTGCAAGACAAATATAAAACCACAATTCAGAACCGCTACAATGCAATAGAGAAGATACAAAGCATTGATGAACAGTGGGAAATGCTAAAAGAATCAATGCAACAAACATCAAAAGAGTTCATACCACCAGTGAGGACAAATTCAAGAAAGAAATGGATGACAGACAACATTTTGTAGCTAATGAATACAAGAAGAAGAAATAAAGAAAATAAAGATGAGTATAAGAGATTAAATAAAGAAATTGTAATAAAATGCAATGAAGCAAAAGAAGCATGGCTAAAAGAGAGATGCAAAGAGATTGAATTGTAACAAAAAAGAGATGCTAAAGCTATATACAAACATAATTGAGGAATTGACAGGAAGAAAAACGCAATCAAAAACTGGATGTCTAAGATCAAAGGAAGGAGAAATGTTGATTGATCAAGAAAACATAAGGGAACAATGGACAGAATACATTAAGGATCTTTATAATGATGAACGAACGGAAGTAAATATTAAGGATAATGGAGAAGGACCAGAAATACCCACTCAGAGAAGTGGAAGACGCCTTGCGCAATATGAAAGCAGGCAAAGCTCCTGGACCAGACAATATAACTAAAGAAGAGATTGAAGCCATGGGTGATTTTGGAATAGAATTAATAACAAAATTATTGAATGATATCTACAACAGCGGATATATACCAGACGACATGCTCAAATCAATATTCATAGCCCTACCAAAGAAATCGGGTGTGATTGAATGTGATGATCATCGCATAATAAGCCTTATGAGTCATATGACTAAGATATTACTGAGAATCATCATGCGAAGAGTGCGAAACAAAATCAGTCAAGAAATTAGTGATGAACAGTGTGGCTTTGTTTTGAGATAAAGGAACAAGCAATGCCATTTATATCATAAGATCTTTAGTAGAAAGAGCCATAGAGGTGAAAACAGATCTATACCTATGTTTCATAGATTACACAAAGGCATTTGATAAAGTAAAGCACCAAGAAATAATCAAAATTTTAGAAAGCATAAACATAGATAGCAAAGATCTAAGAATAATAAAGAACATGTACTGGCAACAAACAGCAGCCATAAGAACTGGAAACCAATTGGGAATGTTTCAACAAATAAAACAGGGTGTTAGATAAGGTTGTGTGCTGTCACCAGATTTGTTTAATATTTATAGTGAGATATTTTAAGATCCATAAGGGACATGCCTGGAATAACAATTGGAGGTCAAAATATAAATAATCTAAGGTATGCTGATGATACAGTCTTAATCGCTAAGAGTGAAAATGAGTTACAAGAAATGTTGGGCATTATAGTGAAAGAAAAAAAAATAAAGGACTCAGCCTTAATAGCAAAATGACAGAGGTAATGGTAACAACAAAGAAAAAGACATCACCTCAGTGCAAAATAAAGACAAGTGGAACAATATTAAAACAGGTAAATTAATTTAAATATTTGGGAACTTTGTTAACCTCAGACGGGAGATGTACAAAAGAGGTGAGATGCAGAATGGCTCAGGCAAAAGCAGCTTTCCAAAAAATGAGGAAGATACTATGCAATCTATTTTCGACAATAGAAACCAGAAAAAGAGTTCTTAAATGATATATAGAGCCAGTCTTAACATATGGATGCGAATCATGGACTATAGGACAACAGACAAGAAAATCACTGGAGTTTGTAGAAATGTGGTTTTACAGAAGAATGTTGAGAATACCATGGACAGCTAAGAAGAGTAATGAAAAAGTTCTGAAAGAGGTCAAAGCAAAAAGAGAGCTAATTTCCAATATTAGGAAGAGACAATCATCATTTTTTGGCCATGTAATGAGAAGAGAACAACTGGAATATATTGTAACAACTGGACAAATTGAGGGACGAAGAGATAGACGGAAGCAAAGAGAAAAAATAACAGACAGCTTACGAGAATGGCTTGGCGGAAGGTCAACAACAGAAATGATAAATAGCTACCGAGATCGAAAATTGTGGAGAAACATGATCACCTACGCCAGTAGGCCCGGTACTTGATGATGATGATGATGATGATTTCCATTTTTCATGATACTGGCCTTTGATGATGGATTTGGCTTCATCGTAGCTGACTAGAGACCACTTCGAAGTTATAGCTTGTTTCATAAGTCGTGCCCAACTTTAAAAATCTATAGCTTTTTAACCGCTTGTTTTAAGTTGTTCAAAATTTGCATGTAAAGTTATAATGATTAGAACCCAACAGGGAATTAATTTCATTAAAAAAAAAATTTGGTTATTATTATTGCTTATTTGATTTATATAAATTTATAACGACCCATTGATGTAGTCAAAACTTAATGTTCACAGTATTTTAAGTTAAAAATAGCGAGTACAAATCCATACACGGTCAAATTGAAGTGTTTGCACGCTTTCGCCGTGGTTTGTTTGACACAATTAGACACTTTTAAAAAAACACCAGAAATTGTGTGATCCATTTCCGTTCATTCATAGGTGGAGACGTGGAACGATAACATTTATCATGAGTCTTAAAATGAAATTCTGCAGTTTACAAAACATCGCAATAAAAATGTATGACTATTTTTGCAAAGAGGCTAAACGAGGAAGATTATTTCATTCTTTAGAAAACCCTGAGAATAGGACAAGACACATTTTGGATGTATCTAAACGGTCATTTAATTGCTGGATTCAAGCACGTGACCGTCAATGTTCAAAATATACAAAATCACAAGGAAGAGCAAAAATGTTGGATAATTTCGACAGTGAACTTATTAGAAGTGAAATTCGCAAAATGTTGGGTATGAATGAAACTGTTACAATAAGAAAATTAAAAGTATCGCTGAAAAAGAACAACAGTATTGAAATATCAAAGTCTACATTATGGAGGAATGTGAGAGCTGCAGGCTTTACATTCAGAAAGTATTCCAATGGACGAAACATCATCTGTGAGAAGTCACATATAGTAGTCATGAGAAGCAAGTACGTGAAGTAAAAGAGGTGCGCAAGCAAGGTTATGATATTGTGTACTTGGATGAAACATGGATCAATGCTCACCACACTAACCAAAGGGAATGGCAGTCATCAGATGGAAAGATTAAGAGATTAATACCTAGCAGCAAAGGACAGCGCTTGATAATTGCTCATGCAGTAGTCGACAACATGGACTAATACAGAATGCAGAGCTCATTTTTCTTTCAAAATCCATAGACAATCGGGATTATCACTCTGAGATGAATGGTCACATATTTCGACATTGGATTGAAAATTCTGTTCTCCCATCACTAGATCGACCATCTTGCCTAATAATGGACAATGCAGCGTACCACAACATTGTTGCACTTGAAGATAAAGTCCCGACGTCATCCAGTACAAAAGATGCTATTAAGATATGGCTCACAAAGGAGCACATACAATTTAATAACATGTACTTAAAACCTGAATTACTATCTCTAGTAAAGCAAATACAAAGGACAAATATTTTTCAAATTGATAAGATTATCCAAGAGCACGGTCATAAAAGTTTGAGGCTGCCACCTTATCATGCTCATTTAAATCTAATAGAACTAATCTGGGCAAAATTAAAAGGACAAGTGGCAGATGAAAATACAACATTCAAAATATGCGATGTAAAGACTCTTGCTAATCTCGCTTTATTAAATATAGACAAAGATTATTGTGCTAAATGTGAAGACCACGTCTTAAAACAGGAAGAGGAATATTGGAAAAATGATGGTTTGTGGAATGTTCAACCCCAAACAGTTATTAATCTTTTAGACTCGTCTGATTCAGAATGAAAGTATATAGCCCCCACAATTTTGGCCCCTATATAACCTTAAATTAGTTCAACAAACGGTCCTTTTCATGACCACACAACTATGAAAATACACATACAGGTATACCTTGATATTATCGTCCGTCCTCGAACTGAGAAGACAATAATTCTCCTGGTGTTTTGTCTTATTCAGTTATTTCCCCATTACGGCCACACCTTTACTTAGTGAAAATTAATCATAGACCAGCAACTACGGTAATTTCTATTATTTAGGGGTTCACAATTTACAATTTTGACAAACATCAAAGAAATTCGCCGCTTTAAGAAAACTGCAGCTACAAGATGTTTGTTAAATATACATTTAAAGGGTCTTTTGCATTCTAATAACATTTGGAAAATTTCAACAGTTTTTAACAAACGGCTACTGAGTAATAGCGTTTTGAAGTTGGGCACGTGATTTGAAACGAGCTATATATCAGGTGTAAGACAGGGGTGCGTACTATCCCCCCTACTGTTTATTACATACATGGACCATATATGCAAGCTAGCTAACCCATCAGAGACAGAGGAGATTAACGAGCTTTTATTTGCAGACGATCAGGCACTAATACAAGAAATAATAGAAGACCTACAAGAACACTTAAACAAAATCAACATCTCAGGCACAAAGTACAACATGAAAATCAACATCAACAAAACAGAAGTCATGAATGTCGCCAAAAATAAACAGAACATCAACATAACTATAGAAGGCAGATAACTAAAACAAGTAGATGAATTTAAATACCTAGGAAGTCTAATGACAAACGATAATTCGTAAACAGCAGAGATAGAATCAAGATGCAACAAAGCTTGTCAAATCATCGGACAGTTATCACCACTGTTGTCCAACAAGGAAATAACTCTGGAGGCAAAACGAGCACTATACAATACAATCTTCATCCCAACGTTGTGCTACCAATGCCAGACCTGGACCCTAGATTCAAGAACAATAAGAAAATAACCTCTACAGAGATGAAATGTGTTAGACGAATGACAGGAACCAGTCTGAGAGATAAGATCAGAAATGAAGAGCTGAGAAAAAAGCTAGGAATAGCCCTCGCCATAGAATATATAAGGAAACAACAGATAAAATGGTTTGGCCACGTGACAAGGCAGAAAGAACAAAACACAACACAACGGGCCTTCAACAAACGTTGTGCGAACACCAGACCCCAGGGTCGACCTCGAAAAAGATGGGTCGATGGAATATTAGAAGCACTAGGAAACATAGCAGCAGCAGAGGCGAAAATAAGAGCAAAAGACCGCAGATTATATCTCCCTTCGACTCTGAAAGGCAGATGAGGAAGGAAAGAAGAAGAAGAAGTAGCTGACTAGATGGTTCTCTTGTGGTAATCTACCTCCCTCCTTAGCTAGTTTGCGCATTCGTTTCCTAGTATATTACAGTGTGATGGTATCCACTGGATGACCACTCTGGAAGTTATTGCACAATTTGTCTAGGGTTGTTCACAGGTCATCTAGCTCACGGTTCCTGTGTTCTTTTTTACAGCTGTTAGAACTGAAAGTGCCTCGGTCAGTATCACTCATTTCTTGTGCACGTTGTTTTTTTAAACTGAATAAACAGTTTTTTCAGCATCTTTGAAGGCTTCAGTTTCACTTTACCTTTGTTTGAGAATGTCCCAGGAGCCATTGATTTGATGATCTCATTCTGGTTATTCAGCATCAAGAACACATCTCCTCCTCCATTTCTGGTGGCGTTTGTAGCAGAGCCATATGTGTGACCAGGTGTCCCGTTGGTAGTTGTCTATGTGTTTTTCTGCTATGTGCTTTTTCTCTGTGTCTGTTTGGGTTTATTTTTTCATGATTCCTCTTATGTCTTCCTTAAGTTCTGGTATTTTATATTGGGGAGTCAAACAAGATGGGCTTGTGGGTCATGACATTAGTTTTGGACTGGATCGCTTGTCAATTCTTTGGAGATTGCCGTGATGTCTTTAGTCTTCTTTTTCCGAAATCGGTTTTTCTTTGGTGCATGGGGTGGTTAGTGAGCCTTTTGTATTTCTCCGCTTGTTGCATTACTTTAGTTTTGATCGATAGGTGTAGATTTCATAGCCCCAGTGATGATACGGGCAGCCTGGTTTTGTCTTCTGTTAATTTTGCTAAGCTGTGATTTGGAAGTTGTAACTCAGGCTGTGACACTATATTCTAGGACTAGTCTTACTCTACCTTTGTATAGTCGACTATATCACGACTATACGACAACTATACATAAAGAGATAAAAAGAAGTACTATCCTAATTTGATCCCTCGAGAAGGTTGTTCAAATAGACTCTACCATATACTTTTCGTTCTCTTTTTTTTTTCCTCGTATTTTTGTTATATTGTGCATGGTATCGTAGCCATCTTTTTAAATCCATGGTACTAATGCATTCAAAAATATTATCTATAATCAAGCAAAGAAGATGGGCATATGTTGGCCATGTGGTGAGAAGAGACAACAACATAATCTCAAAGAAACTCTTAAATAGGAACCAGAGAATATAAGAAAAAGAGACCAAACTAGATACTAAAAGGAACACTGAGGCATGAGGCAACGACAGCAGACATTAGCTTCCTTACCGAGGTTGAGAGGCTCGCCCACAACAAGGACCAGTGGCATTATGCAACGCAGAATTTGTGCAAAGACACTTAATAGCAAGAACTATCAAACCATACTGAGTCTACAATTTCTGTCTTTGGCTCGCAAGTAGAATAAATAAATTGATGCTATTATATTATTTGCATTCACGTAGAAGATATTTTATTGCCCCAACATAAGACCGTTTCGTAACTTCTCTTTTCAACGCAACCTTTCTATCATGTTTTTATTTCGTCTGTTTTAAAATTCCGCTTATCGTTAACTTTAGCACAGCTTCGTATATTTATACCCTGTCTTGCCTCAACACGATACATTTTTACATTATTTAGAGTGTGCTATTTGTGTATATTCTAAACTATTCTCTTTAATCTGCCCCGATATACTTTATCTGATATGCATTAAACCTTTGTCAAGTCGTAGCGTTCGATGAACTAGCTGTAATGAAGCTACATTCACTTTGATGTTTATCTTTAAATGAATTCTTTTTCTTGAGAAGGCCGTAATTTTCGTCTCCTGAATCTCTAAAATAACTTCTTGCCACGATACAAGAGAGGCGAGGACAAGCTAGTGCTGTCATCAAATATTCACAACATCTCAATCGTCCAGATTCGTCGTCACGCCAGGAACCTGGTGATTCTATCTCAAGACTTAATATAGCCATTGCGAGAAGGCATTCGACGGTCTTCCTACAGGCAGAGTATTATTGCTCGCTTTCACGTGACAAGACAAACTGGTATAGGATGATGGAAACGAAGAGAAAACGCATTGAGAACAGAGGTTTCCAAGTTTTTGTTCAACAGACCTTTACTCTCCAAACTCATAGAAAATCACAGAAACAGCCTAGAATTCGGATAAAACAGAAATGACTGATAGTCCAAACATGTGTTTATGTTTACTGTCCATCCAGATGACTTCTGCTTAACAGAGTGGTAAATGGGTACCTGATATTGTTTGCCGGTAAAAGAAAGACAGAGCTGGCGAAATTTTGATCACATTACATGATAGAGTGGAACAAATATGGACACAAATCACATATTAATTATACGCCACCACGCGTGAGATGGTCTATTCTTTTTTTTTCTGAATTTGTAACCGTGCAAGTTATCACTGTTAGAGTGAAAGGGTCGCTCTGGTTGGGTGCTGTAAACAAGCACAACAGTTTCTACTTTGTGTTTGCACTAACCAATGAGGTCGGAATATTTGAGATCTAGTACCGAGTTCTATCGGAGATGGACGATATTTACCCATTTCCAGTAGAAAACAGTTCTTAATGCAGAAGAATATGTCAGTTGAATGCTCAATTTGAGATCTAGTACCGAGTTCTATCGGAGATGGACGATATTTACCCATTTCCAGTAGAAAACAGTTCTTAATGCAGAAGAATATGTCAGTTGAATGCTCAATTTGAGATCTAGTACCGAGTTCTATCGGAGATGGACGATATTTACCCCTTTCCAGTAGAAAACAGTTCTTAATGCAGAAGAATATGTCAGTTGAATGCTCAATTTGAGATCTAGTACCGAGTTCTATCGGAGATGGACGATATTTACCCCTTTCCAGTAGAAAACAGTTCTTAATGCAGAAGAATATGTCAGTTGAATGCTCAATTTGAGATCTAGTACCGAGTTCTATCGGAGATGGACGATATTTACCCCTTTCCAGTAGAAAACAGTTCTTAATGCAGAAGAATATGTCAGTTGAATGCTCAATTTGAGATCTAGTACCGAGTTCTATCGGAGATGGACGATATTTACCCCTTTCCAGTAGAAAACAGTTCTTAATGCAGAAGAATATGTCAGTTGAATGCTCAATTTGAGATCTAGTACCGAGTTCTATCGGAGATGGACGATATTTACCCCTTTCCAGTAGAAAACAGTTCTTAATGCAGAAGAATATGTCAGTTGAATGCTCAATTTGAGATCTAGTACCGAGTTCTATCGGAGATGGACGATATTTACCCCTTTCCAGTAGAAAACAGTTCTTAATGCAGAAGAATATGTCAGTTGAATGCTCAATTTGAGATCAGAAAAATGCACATTCTCGGCGTTGGGTACATTTATGGAATCAACTTTTAACTTACGGCTGCTGAAAGGATAGTTACCTTTGCTGTTTTATGACGTCAGATTCAAACAGAAGGTGCTTTAAATGATGGTTGAGAATAGAAGGAGACATTTATATTTTCTTTTTATTTTCAACAGGCAAGACGCTTGGTGGTCGAGTGGAACGAGAATGTCGCTTCAAATCGGAAGGAGAGGGGTGGGGGTTCGTTTCCCAGTAAAGTCAGTTTTTGCTTTTAATCCTACCAGTTTTGTAGCCAACATCTAACCAACCTAATTAAAAGTTTCTACATCAACAGAAGCTGAACAGTCAGAACAGCAGCTGCACAGTTAGAACAACAGCAGGCTACACGGACCACTTCGAAGTTGGATCTGGTATAAGACAGGGGGGCGTGCTATTCCCCCCTACTGTTTATTACATACATGGACTATATATGCAAGTTAGCCAACCCATCACAGACAGAGGAGATCAACAAGTTTCTATTTGCAGGCGATCAGCACTAACTCATAGAAAAATAGAAGACCTACAAGAACACTTAAATAGACCCAACAGCCCAGGCACAAAATACTACATGAAAATCAATATAAAAAAAAAAAACAGAAGTCATGAATGTCGCAAAAGAGAAACAGAACATCAGCATATCTATATAAGGTAGGCAACTTTAAAAAAGTAGAGGAATTCAACTACCTAGCAAGTTTAGTGACAAACGATAATTCACAAACAGCAGAGATAGACTCAAGATGCATCAAAGCTTGTCTAATCATTGGACAGCTATCATCACTATTGTTTAACAAGGAAATAACTCTAGAGGCAAAACGGGCACTCTACAATAGAATCTTCTTCTCAACGTTGTGCTACCAATGTCAGTCCTGGACTCTAGATGCAAGAACAATAAAAAAAATAACCTCTGCTGAGATGAAATGTATTAGATGAATGACAGGAAACAGTCTGAGAGACAAGGTCAGAAATAAAGGACTGAGAAAAAAAGTTAGGAATAGCCCCCGCCATAGAATATATAAAGAAACAACAGATACAATGGTTTGGCCATGTGACAAGGCTGAGTGATCAAAACACAACACAACCAGCCCTCAACAAATGTTGCGAGAATACAAGACCCAAGGGTCGACCACGGAAAAGATGGATTGATGGAATATTAGAAGCACTATGAAGCATAGCAGCAGAGGTGAACAGAAGAGCAAAAGACTGCAAATTATATCTCCCTTCGATGCTGAAAGGCACACGAGGAGGGAAAAAAGAAGTTTATAACAGAAACCATGATAAGTATAATTATATCACGAATACATTGGGGTATGCGTCCTCTACTACGAGCCCCAGCACTCTACCCTTGCCAGACGCAAGAGAATTGATGTTTCATAGATGTGTTATCTCATGCAGCTTCATCATCATCATCATCAAGTACCGGGCCTACTGGCGTAGGTGATCATGTCTCTCCACAACTTTCGATCTCGACAGTTCTTTATCATTTCTGTTGTTGACCTTCTGCCAAACCATTCTCTTAAGCTGTCTGGTATTTTCTCTCTTTGCTTCCCTCTATCTCTTCGTCCCTCAATTTTTCCAGTTGTTACAATGTATTCCAGTTCTCTTCTCATTACATGGTCAACAAATGATGATTTTTCTTCCTAATATTGGAAATTAGCTCTATTTTTGCTTTGACCTCTCTCAGAACATCTTCATTACTCTTCTTAGCTGTCCATGGTATTCTCAACATTCTTCTGTAAAACCACATTTCTACAGACTCCAGTGATTTTCTTGTCTGTTGCCATATTGTCCATGATTCACATCCATATGTTAAGACTGGTTCTACATAACATTTAATAACTCTTTTTCTTGTTTCTATTGTCAAAAATGGATTGCATAGTATCTTCCTCATTTTCTGGAAAGCTGCTTTTGTTAAACAAAGTTAACAAAGTTCCCAAATATTTAAATTCATTTACCTGCTTTAATATTGTTCCAATTGTCTTTATTCTGTACAGAGCTGATGTCTTTTTCTTTGTTGTTACCATTATCTCTGTCTTTTTGCTATTAAGGCTGAGTCCTTTATTTTTGCTTTCTTTCACTATAATGTCCAACATTTCTTGTAACTCATTTTCACTCTTAGCGATTAAGACTGTATCACCAGCATACCTTAGATTATTTATATTATGATCTCCAATTGTTATTCCAGGCATGTCCCTTATGGATCTTAAAATAATCTCACTATAAATATTAAACAAATCTGGTGACAGCACACAACCTTATCTAACACCCTGTTTTATTTGTTGAAACATTCCCAATTGGTTTCCAGTTCTTATGGCCGCTGTTTGTTGCCAGTATATGTTCTTTTTTATTCTTAGATCTTTGCTGTCTACGTTTAAGATTTCTAACATTTTGGTTGTCATGCAGCTTACGTAGTTTTTACCAAGAAACAAGGGGTGTTGAACGGCGGGCACCATACACAAGATAACCTATATGACCTTAGTTGTCTTTACTTGTGTCCGAACTGACTGTTCTTATAATGTTCTCTTTGGAAAATGGAAGAGAGAAAAAAACTACCAGTAAACTAACTGCATTATCTATTTCCTGCAAAGAGAGGAACAAAGAGAGAAGATACAAGATGAAGATAATTGTCCTACAGGAAGTCAACATCAGAGCCGATCAACAACTGTAGAAATATATCAATTTGTGGATGTGCATCATCACCTGCGGCATTAGTCATGAACTTGACGTTGGCGGCGTTGCCTGCATCCACAGCCATTTGGTAGTAGAGGTAGAACTGTGAAGAGCTTGCTAGTTGGTTAGTTCCTGTCGAAGACAGCACATGGGGCAGAAATCATGAGACTCCATGACTGGCGGTTTACTGCCAGCTCTTATTTTGTTTTCAAGCCAACAGGTAAGCTCTCTCTATTACTTGAAGCAGTTGGGGCTTTTAATATCACCATCAGGCCGCGAGTCCTTTGCAAAATGTTGCTTTCACCACAGCCCGTGAGAAAGAATATCTGCCTCTAATCCAGATCTCACATTTCTTCTGTTGTCATGTTCATGGTCTCTTTGATGTATTGAAACCATCTTCTTTTTGGTCTGCCCCTGATGCTCCGCCCAGGAACCATACCTCCATTATTCTTCTTTCCAGTCAGCTTTTGACTAGACCGTAGTATTTTAATTTCCTCTGCAGAATTGTGCTTATAATCCACTTCTTTTTAATGCTAACGTTTTTAAATATATCTTAATTCTTCTTTTTCATTACACAAGGTGTCTTAAGGTAGCTTTTTAATGTATTTGTTTAAAATATTTTTTTTTTACCATCTCCAGATGTTTGATAGTTTGTTCAAGACATTTGAATCTAAGGAGACGCGGTTCATCAACATTACATCACCTTACATTTGGGTTCTTATGTGCGAAGCTTTTAAAAGCAATTGCGTGCATCAAAGAAATCCATTCTGATGAAGAACAAAAAATTCTTGTACATCTTTTCCGGCTCTTAATAATTATCTTTGATGTCATCTTCTATTTTTATTGTTTCTGTGTGTGTGGATTTAAACAGAGCACCCAACAACAAGATTTATTTGTAAAAAGGATTGCTGTATTTTACGAAGTTTTGTTCAAGGGGCGTAATTTTCACAAAATGAAGGTCATTGCTCTAATTAATAAAGTGCATCAGTTGCCTCCCATTTTCCATTGCTGTCCCTCTCAATATCTGAAAGTTTTGCGCTTCACTTGTCGTGTTGGCTTAGATTTCTTTGTCGGAGTTTATTTTTCTTTTCCTCTTGATTAATTAAACATGACCTGGTCATTATACAAAATTCATGACTTATTTTTCTAATACTATTTTTATTTCTCTCCTTGCAATTATGAACTGACGATTTCTCCGTGTTTTTTTTTACTCTCTCATTTCTGATTTGCTCTCCGTCAGCCAAATATCACTGCCATCCTCCTCCTCCTTATCATCCTCCTCCTCATCCTCCTCCTCCTTATCATCCTCCTCCTCATCATCCTCCTCCTCCTCATCATCCTCCTTCTCCTCATCGTAATCATCCTCCTCCTCATCATAATCATCCTCCTCCTCATCATCCTCCTCCTCCTCATCATCCTCCTCCTCATCCTCCTCATCATCATCATCCTCCTCCTCCTCATCCTCCTCCTCCTCCTCCTCCTCATCATCATCATCATCCTCCTCCTCCTCCTCATCATCATCATCATCCTCCTCCTCCTCCTCATCATCATCATCATCCTCCTCCTCCTCCTCCTCATCATCATCATCATCCTCCTCCTCCTCCTCCTCCTCCTCCTCATCCTCCTCCTCATCATCATCATCATCCTCCTCCTCCTCATCATCATCCTCCTCCTCCTCATCATCATCATCATCCTCCTCCTCATCCTCCTCCTCCTCATCATCATCATCATCCTCCTCCTCCTCATCCTCCTCCTCCTCCTCATCATCATCATCATCCTCCTCCTCCTCCTCCTCCTCCTCCTCATCATCCTCCTCCTCCTCATCATAATCATCCTCCTCCTCATCATCATCATCTTCCTCTCCTCCTCCTCATCATCATCATCATGATGTATAGTGTCTGCCAATGTATCTGGTCTTGTCTCTCCAGAACTTTCTATTTCTACATTTTTGATCAAATCTGTTGTTGACCTCCTACATAATCAAACTCTTTATCTGGCCTGCATCCCCACTTTGTCTCCCATTTTTTCATGTTGTCACAAAATAAACCATTTGTTCCATTCTCGTGCTCCCCCCCCCCTCCCCAATAAAAAATTATTTTCCATCTGATACTGCAAATCTAGGAGCCACGATGGCTCAGTGGTTAGTCAACTGGACTACAAAGGACAAGAGGTTGGGTTCGATCCTGATCGACAGCTTCCGGGTTCACCCAGCCTAAAATGGATACTTCATTTTTTTCTGGGAAGGTAAACCGGCTCGGACGCAATACCGACCACATTACCCAAAAAATCATGTGCTGAGGGTTTGTAAAAATTATGGTCACTAACAATATATTCCCTCTACGGCACTTGTCGTGACGGGGCACTAACAATATATTCCCTCTACGCCACTTGTCGTGACGGGGCACTAACAATATATTCCCTCTACGCCACTTGTCGTGACGGGGCACTAACAATATATTCCCTCTACGGCACTTGTCGTGACGGGGCACTAACAATATATTCCCTCTACGGCACTAAGCGTGACGGGGCACTAACAATATATTCCCTCTACGGCACTAAGCGTGACGGGGCACTAACAATATATTCCCTCTACGGCACTAAGCGTGACGGGGCACTAACACCATATTCCCTCTACGGCACTAAGCGTGACGGGGCACTAACACCATATTCCCAAATACGATCTGGAGGGCACGAGCATACCTGAAGATAAGTGCAGATAAAGAGCATCCATTGCGTCACGAGCTCAACACAAGGGTGTCAAGCTAAAAGAGGCAAATCAATGGAGGGCCGAGCAGAAGATGTTATCAAACAGGTTTGTGGGCTTACCAATATCAACGTTGGCGAAGAGTGGATACCGGTGCCTACGTCGTTCAAGAGGACATTCTCGTGTATTGTCACACTCGACAATAAAAAAGTAGGGAACAGAACTCAGTCGTGGTCAATGCGGGGGCCAACGGTCTGAAATGGGATAACACCAATGAGAAAGATGCAGTTATCTATACAGACGGATCTGTAATACGACACCAAAAAAGTGCATGGGATTTACAGCACACTCGGCACAGCAGGCAGAATAGTCAAGGAAGACAGTGGTGCATACGTTATAACTAAGAGTAGCATGATGATGGAGGTGATGGCAGTGACAAAGGCATTCATTTAGTTAGAGTCACAAGATTACACCAACGCCTGTAAACTGAGTGGTTCAATGAGCATGGTAAGCAAAGTGGAGGCGGGATCTGTATTTATGCATTGCGTAGAGTCACTGAAGAAGTCAAAAATACGTAAGGTCACCTTTGTCTACGTCCCAGGACATGCGAGAGTACGAGGAAATGAAAGAGCGGACAGCTTGGCTAGCTGCGCTATTGTTGAGGACAGTCAACCAATGGATCGGGCGGACATCATCAATGCCCTCGGTGTAGTGGGAAGGGCACAGGACTTCGACAACCATGAGTCCACGTCACTCCTTCGGATGAAAGAGATGGGAGTTAAGATGGGCACAGCCAGGAAGGAGAAACTTATGGGACGTGTAAGAAAACTAATCAACCAACACAGAACTGGAGTCGTCAGTTGCTGGACACTGCGAGACTTGCTGAGGAGGGGATCTGAGCACCTATGGACATGTTCGGAGTGCAATGATGATGACCCGCTACTAACTCAATAACTCAACTCCCCATACGTCTCTTGGCGTGTCGTGGTCTATTGACTTTACTGCAAATTTGATAGTTGGGCTTCGCTTAATTCCAATTTGGCTGTGCTTGACTTCTTTCTTCATTGTATCTGTAGCTAACAATCTACCCGTGGCTAGCAATCTACCTGTAGCTAACAATCTACCTATGACTAGCAATCTACCTGTAGCTAACAATCTACCTGTAGCTAACAATCTACATGTGGCTAGCAATCTACCTGTAGTATACAATATACCTGTAGCTAACAATCTACCTGTAGCTAACATTCTACCTGTTGCTAACAATCTACCTGTAGTATACAATATACCTGTAGCTAGCAATCTACATGTAGTATACAATATACCTGTAGCTAACAATCTACCTGTAGCTAACATTCTACCTGTAGCTAGCAATCTTCCTGTGGCTAACAATTTATATGTGGCTAACAATCAACCTGTAGTATACAATCTACCTGTAGCTAACAATCTACCCGCAGCTAACAATCTACATGTAGCTAACATTCTACCTGTAGCTAATATTCTACCTCTGGCTAACAATCTGCCTGTAGCTAACAATCTACCTATGGCTAACAATTTACCTGTAGCTAACATTTTACCTGTAGCTAACAATTTACCTGTAGCTAACAATCTAACTGTGGCTAGCAATCTACCTGTAGCTAACAATCTAACTGTGGCTAGCAATCTACCTGTAGCTAACAATCTACCTATAGCTAACAAACTGCCTGTAGCTAACAATCTACCTATGGCTAACAATCTACCTGTAGCTAACATTCTACTTGTTGTTAACAATCTACTTGTAGCTAACAATCCACCTGTAGCTAACATTCTACCTGTAGTATACAATCTACCTGTAGCTAACATTCTACCTGTAGTATATAATCTACCTGTAGCTAACAATCTACCTGTAGCTAACATTCTACCTGTAGTATACAATCTATATGTGGCTAACAAACCACCTGTGGCTAACAATCTACCTGTAGCTAACATTCTACCTGTAGCTAACATTCTACCTGTAGTATATAATCTACCTGTAGCTAACAATCTACCTGTAGCTAACAATCTACCTGTAGCTAACATTCTACCTGTAGTATACAATCTACCTGTAGCTAACAATCGACATGTCTTGACCCACTATTTGAGTGAGCAGGAAGCTTGATCTTGTCACCTCGAAATCCGGAGCTCAAATTCAGGAAAACATGATCTCCGCCCCGTGTTCACATCACGTGTTCTATAATCTCGTCATTCCCACGATGGAATGTTTAGCTGTGACTACCCACATGCTATTTCTATTTTAATTTCGATAACCATTTCGGCTTCATCCCTTGTGTTAAGTTACGCTTGCATGGTCTTATCAATTCGATCTAACTCTGTCAAGTATGTCGACATGAAGAATGATAGAGCCCTTGAGAGAATGCGTATATGTCGACATAAAGAATGATAGAGCCCTAGAAAGAATGCGTGTATTTCGACATGAAGAATGATAGAGCCCTAGAAAGAATGCGTGTATTTCGACACGAAGAATGATAGAACCCTAGAGAGAATGCGTGTATGTCGACATGAAGAATGATAGAGCCCTAGAAAGAATTCGTGTATTTCGACATGAAGAATGATAGAGCCCTATAGAGAATGCGTCTATGTCGACATGAAGAATGATAGAGCCCTTGAGAGAATGCGTGTATGTCGACATGAAGAATGATAGAGCCCTAGAGAGAATGCGTGTATATCGACATGAAGAATGATCGAGTCCTAGAGAGAATGCGTGTATGTCGACATGAAGAGTGATAGAGTCCTAGAGACTACGCTTGAATGTCGACTCGGTTATTTGTGAAAGATTCTCTAGTGAGACTTCAACTGCTCCAATATAGAAAAGAACGATGACGTGTCCCATAACCAGCCAGCTATCGTTTGCACACACCTTCTGATCTCCGGAAAGCGACTGATCGTTTATAGCTTTGTCAGAGTGCTGTTAACTTGAACAAGAATCAACAATACGTCTTACGTCATTTTTATTGCCCAGTGCTTTTACAAGTTTCCTTACTTCATAAATAATTGTGTCGTTTGTATATGCATTAGTTCTCAGCTTAAGAGGGTGTACTTGTTTGATCGTCCGTCCAGATGACTAGATCTTTATATCATCAACAAAATGGTTTCATTCTGTCATTACTGTGTGATCAATGGAGCTAGTTCTTCTCGCGCCGGAGTCAACACATAGGGCAGAGGTTATAGAGATCATTAGAGTAGAACTTTTAATTACGTTCAAGAACTTTACTTTTGTACTTACGACTTGTTTTTCACTTTTGGATAAAGAAGCATCCTAGCTTTTGCTCCACGGCTTCATTCAACAAGCATTCCTCTTATACAACCTTTCATTGGCTACAAACGACAAGAGCTATCAATTACCTTCACTCCTTCTGACGTCTTGTAAGGCAACAACTGCGTTTATTCATTTTGCACAGTTCATGACTATTCTTAGCTTGATGGGGACACTGATTTTTTTTTATTTGTACATTTTGGGAACAGTCTCAAATGCTATTTCTTTTTATTTCGATGTTAGATCGGTGCAGACACTTATTGATTTGAAGTACAGATCATGATAACATGGTCTCTTCTGACTTGTGGCAATATCGATCCGTGATTGTATTTAGGATGCTCTTGGTTCTACTAAGAGCTCTGGTGCCACTAGATGATGCTTCCACGTAGCTTACCATATAGTTTTCATGCGAGCTTCTAGTATTAAGTGAGGCTCTTCAGCTATCCCCTTGCTATCTGAACAATTAGATGTCTGGCTTGCCTGCGTTCGCCCGATGACTAAAGGAGTATACCTCTTCATCATCCGCCCTTAAAAGGACGTTAAGTGGGCGTGTCTGCGTTGTGTTGTGGTTTGCAGTATAACTGTGATATTTACGCCTTTCGTCCCAACACATCCGACTTCAGCACGTAATTTTTGAGTACCGGGTTATCTTCCCTCTTCGATCCCTACTCACTTGGCAGGACTAGACAGGTTAGTCTGTTACTAGAGGCAACACGGAGAGGTGGAGCAGGGTCTGGATGGTTCTGGTTCACCGATCCTGGCGCAAGCCGCTGTGGGTCGCTGACAACTTCCAGCTGTGCTGCTGTGAGGCGCGCCTTCGCCTGCAATTAGATGTCTTATTATTTGTGAAAAACAACCTTCATAATGCCACGATTTGTTTCTTGTATATAAACCATCAGAAATACATGCTTGTTATATCAGTTTCTCTATGTGTTTCCATTATACGGACGTTACAGCAGAGCTACAGAACAAAATACAAGTTATAGAGATGAAATGTAATTAAATGGTTTTATGCATCTCTTACTTAGTATCACACATGGACAAGTTCGCTAGAGGATACAACAAGCATACAACAAGCATACAACAAGTATACAAGTATACAACAAGATACAACAAACAAGCGGGCTACTTATGATCTGTTGAATATTGCGAAGAAACTCAAATTTAAATGTTTTTCTTTCCACATTTCTTAATTAATCTGTTCTGGCAAAGGGTCTTCTGCAGATAGACGTGAAAGGAGGAAGAAAAAAGAAGTAGACAGAGCCAGAGATAGGAAGATAACGTCAAAGAATGGAGAGTTCCAAAGAGTGACTGAAGATGGGCACTAAAGATTGATGAAGTTTGTCTCACCCTTCCCACCCCCTATCCCCTACCCATGTTATTGAGTTAATTGCGGGTCATTATCATTGCACTCCGAATATGTCCAAAGGTGCTCAGATCCCCTCCTCAGCAAGTCCCGCAGTGTCCAGCGACTGACAGCGACTAACAGTTCTGTGTTGGTTGATAAGTCTTTTTACACGCCCACTAAGTTTCTCGTTTCAGGCTGTGCCCATCTTAACTCCCATCTCTTTCATCGGAAGGGATGACGTTGACTCATGGTTGTCGAAGCCATGTGTCCTTCCCACATCTCGGAGGGCATTGATGATGTCCGCCCGATCCATTGGTTGACCGTCCTCAACAATAGCGCAGCTAGCCAAACTGCCCGCTCTTTCATTTCCTCGTACTCTCGCATGTCCTGGGACGTAGACAAAGATGATCTTACGTATTTTTGACTTCTGCAATGACTCTACCCATTGTATACGTACAGATCCCGCCTCCACTTTGCTTATCATGCTCATTGAACCACTCAGTATACAGGCGTTGGTATAATCTTGTGACTAACTAAATGAATGCCTTGGTCACTGCCATCACCTCCATCGTCATGCTACTCGTGGTTATAACGTATGCACCACTGTCTTCCTTGACTATTCTGCCTGCCGAGCGTGCTGTAAATGCCCATGCACTTTTTTGGTGTCGTATTACAGATCCGTCTGTATAGATGACTGCATCTTTCTCATTGGTGTTATCCCATTTCAGATCGTTGGCCTCCGCATTGACCACGACTGAGTTATGTTCCATACTTTTTTATTGTCGAGTGTGACAGACAATACACGAGAATGTCCCCCTGAATGATGTAGGCACATATATCCACTCCTCGCCAACGTTGATAATGGTAAGCCCACAAACCTGTTTGATGACATCTTCTGCTCGGCACACCCATGATTTGTCTCTCCCCATGTGTTCGAGATGAAGAAGGGAAATACGTTTGAATAAAAAATAGAGGCTTTGGCGCTACGACTGGGGATACAAAGGGAAAAAATATACAAAATAGCAATATCGATCGCTCAATTTTCTGTCAAAAGATAAAGAATGCTCAATAAGCTGTATACAAAAGATAAGAAGAATGCTCAATAAGCTGTATACAAAAGATAAAGAATGCTCAATAAGCTGTATACAAAAGATAAAGAATGCTCAATAAGCTGTATACAAAAGATAAAGAATGCTCAATAAGCTGTATACAATAGATAAAGAATGCTCAATAAGCTGTATACAAAAGATAAAGAATGCTCAATAAGCTGTATACAATAGATAAAGAATGCTCAATAAGCTGTATACAAAAGATAAAGAATGCTCAATAAGCTGTATACAATAGATAAAGAATGCTCAATAAGCTGTATACCAAAACTCATGAAACAACAAAACGCTGATTAAAAAAAAAAAACCATTGTAACATAATATTGAAGATTTATGAACACAAATATTCACAACAATGCTTGTTAACATGAATCATCACTTCTTGCAAGATATTTCCTACCCCGTGTTATAGCGTGTAACGTGCATGCTATCCAAAATTATGATGTTCTAGGAAAACAGTTACGGATCATAGAAAGTAGAATCTATAAAAAATGAACAAATAAAGAAGTTTATTCCATGCGATATAACAAAACCGAATTCGCACAGTATTCAACAAATGCATCAATAAAGAAGTCACCAAGAAGACAACGCCTTTTATGAAAAACAATCGACCCAGAGGGCAACAAATGTTACTAAAAACAAGGAAAGCAATAAATATTAAGATGATCAGACAAAGAGGGCAACAAATATTACGATAAGCAAAAGATCAAGAGGGCAAGATATGTTACATAAATAACTCATCAAGAGGGCAACAAATGTTACATAAATAACAGATCAAGAGGGCAAGAAATGTTACATTAATAACAGATTAAGCGGGGAAGAAATGTTACATAAATAACAGATTTAGAGGGCAAGAAATGAAACATAAATAACAGATTAAGCGGGCAAGAATTGTTACACAAATAACAGATTAAGAGGACATCAAATGTTACATAAATAACAGATTAAGAGGACATCAAATGTTACATAAATAACAGATTAAGAGGACATCAAATGTTACATAAATAACAGATGAAGAGGACATCATACGTTACATAAATAACAGATCAGGTGGGCAAGAAATGTTACATAAATAGCAGATCAAGAGGACATCAAATGTTACATAAACAACACATCAAGAGGGCAACACATGTTACATAAATAACAGATCAGGAGGGCAAGAAATGTTACATAAATAGCAGATCAAGAGGACATAAAATATTACATAAATAACACATCAAGAGGGCAACACATGTTACATAAATAACAGATCAAGAGGGCAAGAAATGTTACATAAATAACTGATCAAGAGGGCAAGAAATGTAACATAAATAACAGATTAAGCGGGCAAGAAATGTTACATAAATAACAGATCAAGAGGGCAAGAAATGTTACATTAATAACAGATTAAGAGGGCAAGAAATGTTACATAAATAACAGATTTAGAGGGCAAGAAATGAAACATAAATAACAGATTAAGAGGGCAAGAAATGTTACATAAATAACAGATTAAGCGGACAAGAAATGTTACATAAATAACAGATTAAGAGGGCAAGAAATGTTACATAAATAACAGATTAAGAGGGCAAGAAATGTTACATAAATAACAGATCAAGAGGGCAAGAAATATTACATAAATAACAGATCAAAAGGGCAAGAAATGTTACATAAATAAGAGATCAAGAGGGCTACAAATGTTACATAAATAACAGATCAAGAGGGCAACAAATGTTACATAAATAAGAGATCAAGAGGGCTACAAATGTTACATAAATAACAGATCAAGAGGGCAACAAATGTTACATAAATAAGAGATCAAGAGGGCAAGAAATGTTACATAAATAACAGATCAAGAGGGCAACAAATGTTACATAAATAAGAGATCAAGAGGGCAACAAATGTTACATAAATAAGAGATCAAGAGGACTACAAATGTTACATAAATAAGAGATCAAGAGGACTACAAATGCTACATAAATAAAAGGTAAAGAGGACGAACTCGACACAATACAAATGTAGAAACATTTGAAAGCGTGATAGTTGTAAGGAGGCAACCACAAGTAGAAAGAGGGCAAACTATCGCTTCAGGTCTAGACTTATATAAACGAAGACGGAAAACAAGAAGTAAAAGCAGAAGTGGAAATGGAAGAATAAAATACAACAAAAGTAGCAGTTTATGAAAGAAAAGACAGCAAAAGAAATTTGAGAACAACTCGCCTTTTTTTTATTATTTTGTTAAATTATTGCATCTCTTTGGCAAATGTTCTACGCAAAAAGTGAAAACCATCGTGAACCAACTCTGAGACGCATTAGTTGGTGAGGTAAAATTTGCTTTGGAATTGTTAATGAACATTAACCTCTAGGAATAAGAAGAAGAGAGTTCTGACGGAATGATTCGACTTGGAGTAGTTCGGTCATCGATTTGCTTAGAATTTTGAGAATAGGAAATGTCTCCCTGGTCGCAAGTTATGCGCGGACGCTATTATCAGATTGTTTATTCAATGTAAAGGGGCGGTAACATGAGATGGTGAATAAGTGTCATAGTAACCTAGAGGAAAGACAAAAAAATAATAATGTCTCACATAGAATTGGCTTCGTGACAGAGAGAGAGAGAGAGAGTGAGAGAGAGAGAGAATAAGAAAAAACACAGACAGACAGATAATTCAGATGTGTAGGCAGACAGAGAAATAGTTCAAATATGTAGACTTAGAAATAGTTCGGATATGTAGACAGAGAGATAGTTCAAAGATGTATAAAGAGAAACAGTTCAGGTATGTAGACAGTGAGATAGTTCAGATATGTAGACAGAGAGATAGTTCAGATATGTAGACAGTGAGATAGTTCAGATATGTAGACAGTGAGATAGTTCAGATATGTAGACAGTGAGATAGTTCAGATATATAGACAGTGAGATAGTTCAGATATGTAGACAGTGAAACAGTTAAGATATATAGACAGTGAGATAGTTCAGATATGTAGACAGTGAAACAGTTCAGATATGTAGACAGTGAAACAGTTCAGATATGTAGACAATGAAACAGTTCAGATATGTAGACAGTGAGACAGTTCAGATATGTAGACAGTGAGATAGTTCAGATATGTAGACAGTGAGATAGTTCAGATATATAGACAGTGAGATAGTTCAGATATGTAGACAGTGAAACAGTTCAGATATGTAGACAATGAAACAGTTCAGATATGTAGACAGTGAGACAGTTCAGATATGTAGACAGTGAGACAGTTCAGATATGTAGACAGTGAGATAGTTCAGATATGTAGACAGTGAGACAGTTCAGATGTGTAGACAATGAAACAGTTCAGATATGTAGACAGTGAGACAGTTCAGATATGTAGACAGTGAGACAGTTCAGATATGTAGACAGTGAGATAGTTCAGATATGTAGACAGTGGGATAGTTCAGATATGTAGACAGTGAAATAGTTCAGATATGTAGACAGTGAGATAGTTCAGATATATAGACAGAGAGATAGTTAAGAGATGTATAAAGAGAAACAGTTCAGATATGTAGACAGTGAGATAGTTCAGATATGTAGACAGTGAGATAGTTCAGATATATAGACAGAGAGATAGTTAAGAGATGTAGACAGTGAGATAATTCAGATATATAGACAGAGAGATAGTTAAGAGATGTAGACAGTGAGATAGTTCAGATATATAGACAGAGAGATAGTTAAGAGATGTAGACAGTGAGATAGTTCAGATATATAGACAGAGAGATAGTTAAGAGATGTATAAAGAGAAACAGTTCAGATATGTAGACAGTGAGATAGTTCAGATATGTAGACAGTGAGATAGTTCAGATATGTAGACAGTGAGATAGTTCAGATATATAGACAGAGAGATAGTTAAGAGATGTAGACAGTGAGATAGTTCAGATATATAGACAGAGAGATAGTTAAGAGATGTATACAGAGAAACAGTTCAGATATGCAGACAGTGAAACAGTTCAGATATGTACACAGTGAGACAGTTCAGATATGTAGACAGTGAGACAGTTCAGATATGTAGAAATATAGTTTAGACATACAGACAAGAAAATAGTTCATATATATATCATCATCATCATCATCAATTACCGGGCCTGCTGGCGTAGGTGAATATGTCTGTATATATATATATATATGTGCGGACAGATAGAGTCTAATTGTGCAGCCTATGTAAAGACATACAAACAGCGAGATAGTTTAGAAATATAACCAGACAGACAGGCAGACTGAAAGGCAGGCATCGCATGCCACACAAAAGATAGATAGAGACAAAAATAATTAAAGTGACACGATATGAGAACATTGAAATTGCAATTATTTTAATGGATTTGTTTAATGTAATGACAGAAGATGGAGAAAATGTTTGAAATTAAGAATATAAAATTATTTTATCTCCCAGAATGACAGGGAATTTGGATTCAAAAAGACATTTTTATTTGATACAATAACATGATAGCCGCGATAGCTCAGTGGTTAAGTAACTGGACTACTAAGAACAAGAGGTCGGGTTCGATCCTGATCGACGGCTTCCAGGTTCACCCAGCCTTAAATGTGTAACAGATTTCTTTTTCTTGGAAAGTAAAGCGGCACGGGCGTAATACCGACCACATTACCACAAAAATCATGTGCCGAAGGTCAGTAAAAATTATGGTCACAAACACCATATTCCCTTTAACGTCACTTGGCGTGACGGGGCTCTTTAGTTTTATAGCGCCCGTGTGTTGTCGGGGCCCTAAAGGGGAGTAAAGAATTATAGCTCTGTTCTCTAGCAGGCATGTTCGTAAGAAATGACTAGGGAAGGTTGGGCATGGGAATAGGACTGGCTATCTTGTACTGTATGGAGGGTTGAGCATGGGACTGGCTATCTTGTACTGTATGGAGGGTTGGGCATGGGACTTGCGCTATCTTGTATTGTATGGAGGGTTGAGCATGGGACTGGCTATCTTGTACTGTATGGAGGGTTGAGCATGGGACTGGCTATCTTGTACTGTATGGAGGTTTGAGCATGGGACTTGCGCTATCTTGTATTGTATGGAGGGTTGAGCATGGGACTGGCTATCTTGTACTGTATGGAGGGTTGGGCATGGGGCTGGCTATCTTGTACTGTATGGAGGGTTGGGCATGGGGCTGGCTATCTTGTACTGTATGGAGGGTTGGGCATGGGGCTGGCTATCTTGTACTGTATGGAGGGTTTAGCATGGGGCTGGCTATCTTGTACTGTATGGAGGGTTGAGCATGGGACTGGCTATCTTGTACTGTATGGAGGGTTGGGCATGGGACTGGCTATCTTGTACTGTATGGAGGGTTGAGCATGGGACTGGCTATCTTGTACTGTATGGAGGGTTGGGCATGGGGCTGGCTATCTTGTACTGTATGGAGGGTTTAGCATGGGGCTGGCTATCTTGTACTGTATGGAGGGTTGGGCATGGGGCTGGCTATCTTGTACTGTATGGAGGGTTTAGCATGGGGCTGGCTATCTTGTACTGTATGGAGGGTTGGGCATGGGGCTGGCTATCTTGTACTGTATGGAGGGTTTAGCATGGGGCTGGCTATCTTGTACTGTATGGAGGGTTGAGCATGGGACTGGCTATCCTGTACTGCAAGGAAGGTTGGATATCTGATTGGCTATCCTGTACAGTAAGAAGAGTTAGGCATGGGACCGGCTATCTTGTACTGTGTAGAGGGTTGGGCATGGGACAGGCTATCCTGTACTGCAAGGAAGGTTGGGTATGGGACTGGCTATCCTGTGCAGTAAGAAGGGTTGGACATGGGACTGGCTATCCTGTACAGTAAGAAAGGTTGGGCATGGGACCGGCTATCTTGTACTGTATAGAGGGTTGGGCATGGGACTGGCTATCCTGTACTGCAAGGAAGGTTGGGTATGGGACTGGCTATCCTGTACAGTAAGAAGGGTTGGACATGGGACTGGCTATCTTGTACTGTATGGAGGGTTGAGCATGGGGCTGGCTATCTTGTACTGTATGGAGGGTTGAGCATGGGACTGGCTATCCTGTACTGTATGGAGGGTTGGGCATGGGACTGGCTATCTTGTACTGTATGGAGGGTTGAGCATGGGACTGGCTATCCTGTACTGTATGGAGGGTTGAGGATGGGACTGGCTATCTTGTACTATATGGGGGCTTGAGCATGGGACTGGCTATCCTGTACTGTATGGAGGGTTGATCATGGGACTGGCTATCCTTTACTGTATGGAGGGTTGAGCATGGGGCTGGCTATCTTGTACTGTATGGAGGGTTTAGCATGGGACTGGCTATCTTGTACTGTATGGAGGGTTGAGCATGGGACTGACTATCTTGTACTGTATGGAGGGTTGAGCATGGGACTGGCTATCCTGTACAGTAAGAAGGGTTGGGCATGGGACCGGCTATCTTGTATTGTGTAGAGCGTTGGGCATGGGACTGGCTATCCTTTACTGTATGGAGGGTTGAGCATGGGGCTGGCTATCTTGTACTGTATGGAGGGTTTAGCATGGGACTGGCTATCTTGTACTGTATGGAGGGTTGAGCATGGGACTGGCTATCTTGTACTGTATGGAGGGTTGAGCATGGGACTGGCTATCCTGTACTGCAAGGAAGGTTGGATATCTGATTGACTATCCTGTACAGTAAGAAGGGTTGGGCATGGGACCGGCTATCTTGTACTGTGTAGAGGGTTGGGCATGGGACTGGCTATCCTGTACTGCAAGGAAGGTTGGGTATGGGACTGGCTATCCTGTACAGTAAGAAGGGTTAGACATGGGACTGGCTATCCTGTACAGTAAGAAGGTTTGGGCATGGGACCGGCTATCTTGTATTGTGTAGAGCGTTGGGCATGGGACTGGCTATCCTGTACTGCAAGGAAGGTTGGGTATGGGACTGGCTATCCTGTACAGTAAGAAGGGTTGGTCATGGGACTGGCTATCCTGTACAGTAAGAAGGGTTGTGTATGGGACTGGCTATCTTGTACTGTATGGGGGGTTGGGCACGGGACTGGCTATCCTGTACTGCAAGGAAGGTTGGGTATGGGACTGGCAATCCTGTACTGCAAGGAAGATTGGGTATGGGATTGGCTATCCTGTACTGCAAGGAAGGTTGGGTATGGGACTGGCTATCCTGTACAGTAAAAAATAATCCGCAAAAACTTCACGAACATGTCAAACAAATACCAAGTCCTCCAACAACTAGAAAATACAATAAATTTAGCAGATAATTGGAAACAAGTAAAGATATATGGAGGAAGACATGTGAAGAAACACTGGGAGAAAGAAAACCAAAGAATAAGGCATGGGTGGCAGTAGAAACCCTGAAGAAAATTAAAGAAAGAAAGAATAAGAAAGCAGACATCAATAAAAGCAAAACAAGAATCACTAAAGCCAAGACACAGGAAACTTACACAGAGGTGAGCAAAGAAGTGAGATGATGTATTGAAAGTGGATAAGAAGAAATATATAGATGAACTAGCTAAGGAGGCAGAAGTTAAAAAAAAAAGTAAAGTACCCTGTCACGCCAAGTGGCGTATAGGGAATATGGTGTTAGTGACCATAAATTTTACAGACCTTCGGCACATGAATTTTGGGGTAATGTGGTCGGTATTACGCCCGTGCCGCTTCACTTTCCCAGAAAAAAATCCGGTACCCATTAAAGGCTGAGTGAACCCGGAAGCCGTCGGTTGGGATCGAACCCTACACCTGGTCCTTTGTAGTCCAATTCACTAACCACTGAGCTATTGCGGCTCCCAAAGAGGCAGAAGAGGCAGCAAATAAAGGAAATATGAAAGAACTGTACTCCAGCACAAAGAAATTAAGCGGAACATACAAACAGATCTATGCCTTTTATTAAAGATTAGAAAGGAAATCTTCAGAAGACAAATATAAGGGAACAAATGAATACATGGGAGGAGCACTTTGAAGAACTCTTGAACAGACCCCAGCCCAAACAACCCTCTAGATATACTACCAGTAGAAGAAGAGTTACACGTTAGCTGTGGAAAACCAAGCAAAGAAGAAATAATGAAAGCCATCAAGCTATTAAAAACTGGTGAATTCACAGGACCAGATTGAATTCCAACATAAGCCATCAAGGCAGATATTAACACATCTACTAAGATGTTACATAATCTAATAATCTAATAATAATCACAAATTATAGGGGAATTATGCTACCATCAGTGCCAAGAAAAATACTAGTATGAATCATACTGGAGAGACTAAAAGAGGCCGTATAGAAACATTTGAGAGATGGACAAGCGGGTTTTTAGGAAAAACATATCATATACTGATCACATAACTACCTTATGTATAATAGTTGAACAAAGCTTAGAACTACAGTCCCCACTTTATATTGGATTCATAGATTACGAAAAGACATTTTATGGTTTATACAGTAGAATGCTTTGGAAGTTATTGAGTCATTACGGAATCCCCATAAAAAGTGTTAACCTGATAAGAACAATGAATGAAGGAATGAAATGTAGTGTTGTACACAAAAGGCAGTTTACAGAAGCATTTGAAATAAGAACAGGAATAAGGCAGGGATGCCTTCTATCTCCATTTCTATTTCTACTGGTCATAGATTGGATTATGAAAATAACTCAGAACAGCAGAAATGGAATCTATTGGCCACTGACCAAGCAACCTAATGACTTTCCTGATGACAAAACTCTCATACCACATAATCATCAACTTATGCAGGATAAAATGAGCATACTTGATGAGAGATCACAACAGGTGGGACTAAAAGTAAATAGAGACAAGACCAAAATTATGAGAATTAATGCGGTTTGCAATAACTAAATAACAATAGGAGAAATATCTCTACTAGATGTACTATCTTACATACAACTGGGCAGTTAAGTAGACAAAGAGGGATGAACAGAGAATGATACCAAAATAAGGATATCAAAAGCAAGAGGGGCATTCGTTGCACTGGGAAATATATGGAAATCCAAAGAAATTAGGTCAAATACAAAAATAAACATTTTCAACTCCAATGTTAAGTCAGTCCTATTATATGGCTGTGAAACATGGAGAATAACAAAAATGACAATCATAAAGTTACAGAAGCTCATTAATGGATGCTTGCGCAAAATAAAAAGATGGAAATTGCAGGACAAAATGACTAACATAGAATTATGGAAAAAGTACCATCCAAATCATCATCAAATACCGGGCCTACTGGCGTAGGTGATCATGTCTCTCAACTTTCGATCTCGACAGTTATTTATCATTTTTGTTGTTGACCTTCTGCCAAGCCATTCTCTTAAGCTGTCTGGTATTTTTTCTTTTTGCTTCCCCCTATCTCTTCGTCTCTCAATTTTCCCATTTGTTACAATACATTTCAGTTGTTCTCTTCTCATTACATGGCCAAAAATGATGATTGTTTCTTCCTAATATTGAAAATTAGCTCTATTTTTGCTTTTACCTCTCTCAGGACGTTTTCATTACTCTTCTTAGCTGTCCATGGTATTCTCAACATTCTTCTGTAAAACCACATTTCTACAGACTCCAGTGATTTTCTTGTATGTTGTCCTATTGTCCATGATTCACATCCATATGTTAAGACTGGCTCTACATTACATTTAAGAACTCTTTTTCTTGTTTCTATTGTCAAAAATGGATTGCATAGTATCTTCCTCATTTTTTGGAAAGACGCTTTTGCCTGAGCCATTCTGCATCTCACCTCTTTTGTACATCTTCCGTCTGAGGTTAACAAAGTTCCCGAATATTTAAATTCATTTACCTGTTTTAATATAGTCCCATCCAAATACCAGTGTAAAAGAGATACAACAAAGACGATGACGCTGGATAGGTCACGCTCTGCAGAAGCTAGCTGAGAGTTTTACACAACATGCCTT
The DNA here is from genome assembly GCA_032433765.1 of Megaustenia siamemsis. Classification (NCBI taxonomy): domain Eukaryota; kingdom Metazoa; phylum Mollusca; class Gastropoda; order Stylommatophora; family Ariophantidae; genus Megaustenia; species Megaustenia siamemsis. The sequence continues at coordinate 29,512,499 of JAVIAB010000008.1, forward strand.
TTTTGGAATTCCCAAGGAAAAAGACAAAGAGGAAGACCAAAATGATTTTGCAAACAAGAACAGGTGGAAGCAGACAAGAATATGATGGGGAAGACAGGGAATGGTCTTAAAAGAACTGCAAGAAACAGAAAGGCTTGGGAAGTTTTTGCTGAAGACCTATGCTCCACAGGGAAAGGTAGAAGAAGACACTGTCATGGAATTGGGAGAATATTTGAATTCAAAGAGACATTTTTATTTTTGATAATGACATGGAATTGGGAGAACATTTGAACTCAAAAAGACATTTTTATTTTGAATAATGACATGGAATTGTGAGAACATTTGAACTTAAAAAGACATTTTTATTTTAAATAATGACATGGAAATGTGAGAACATTTGAATCGAAAGAGATACTTTTATCTGGTACAATGACAGGGTATTTGGAGAGTGTTTAAACTAAAAGAGATATTTTTCTAAAAACAGATTTTACAGGTCAGAGATTGCGAGAGTGTTTGATTTGAAAGAGACGACTTTAGTTTTACAAAATGACAAGGGATCGGGAGAGTGTTTGAAGGAAAGAAATTATTGAAAGCATAAAATTAGAACATGAAATTATGTTTTTGACAGAAGTGTCATCGGAATGTCAACCATTGTGGAGAATTAGTCAGATTGATGATGAGTGTTTGTTCGTTTGACAGAGAAAAGAGATATATCTGTGAGAGTGACACGGCAAAAAGATATATCTGTGAGAGTGACAGAGAAAAGAGATATATCTGTGAGAGTGACAGAGAAAAGAGATATATCTGTGAGAGTGACAGAGAAAAGAGATATATCTGTGAGAGTGACAGGGAAAAGAGATATATCTGTGAGAGTGACAGGGCAAAGAGATATATCTGGATAGGCGGCCGAGCACATATGGGTGGAAACTTGCGTGCTAAGGCGCCGGTTCAAGTCTCGTACTTTACCTTATTGATGACTTGCCGACAGAGTTGGTTCGCTTTCCTTTCGTTTCTCGTAAAAGGGGGGGGGGGGGGTGAAGAGAGAAAGATGTAAAGCAAAGGTAGTACCATAAGAATTACCGTTAGGTAATGAAGTGTTAGTGACTTCATTGTACTGCTCCCCAGGTTCATGATGTGGCCCGTGCCCTTGCTCGCTGCCTTTTCTCCCCAAATAATATTGCTGGTACCCATTTATAAGAGATAAACCCCAAGAAACCTTTAGGTGTGGAAAATGTTTTGCCTTAACTTGTATTTGAACTCCAAACCTTCAGGTCGGCTAGCGAGTGGACTAACCACAACGTTACCTAGGTCTCTGTGGGAAATTAAAGCTGGTATATTCATTTAACATGTTTATTGAATGGTAGGACGCTAAGTCAAAGCCCAAGTTGTCCATTATGTTTGCTTGATGCATATTTACTTAACGGTTTTCTCGATAAACCGTGCGTTTAAACGATAAACTTGGTTCTTGATAAACCGTGCGTTTAAACGATAAACTTGGTTCTTGATAAACCGTGCGTTTAAACGATAAACTTGGTTCTTGATAAACCGTGCGTTTAAACGATAAACTTGGTTCTTGATAAACCGTGCGTTTAAACGATAAACTTGGTTCTCGATAAACCGTGCGTTTAAACGATAAACTTGGTTCTCGATAAACCGTGCGTTTAAACGATAAACTTGGTTCTCGATAAACCGTGCGTTTAAACGATAAACTTGGTTCTCGATAAACCGTGCGTTTAAACGATAAACTTGGTTCTCGATAAACCATGCGCCTGTGTCTGTTACTTTCCAATGAGCTGTCCCCACAAGTAGCGCAAGATAAAGAAAAGATAAGATAACAAAGTCCTCCTGAGGGCAAGACTACAGACATTTGATAAGTTTCAGCAAAAGGCCGATCGGCTAAACCTGCATGCTAGAAGCATGTCTGGTGAGCGCGTACGGAAACAGCTTTTATATGACGAGTTTTACAAGCTAAAACCGACCACATTCGAAGAAATTCATCTACTTTGACGCTACTTTATGGAAATCCTTTCGTCCATTATATCGTAAATTTTGTCTTTACTTCACTTGTCTTTGTCTCTGCGTCGATGGAACAACTGAGTGTTTGGTTCAAATCTCGGTGTGTGGTCATTGTGGTGTTCAGCATGTCTGCTATTTCATCTTCTTCTATGTCTACCCTTGTTGTACTTTTCTGTTGCTCTCCGTGTAGATGTCAAAATCATGTGATCTGTTGTATCTTATGTTAAGTTATGTTATGTTAAGTTATGTTAAGTTATGTTATGTTATATTATGTTAGGTTCATCATCACTGTACACCGGGCAAATCCAAAGCTGCTCTGATTTTCTCCTCAAATATCGAGAATCCCTGAGGAGAACCCTGACCCACGTGCACGAAGGGATCAATCGGTGGGGGTGGGGGGGACAGTTTTTTTTTTTTTAGAGGGCTAGACTTTGGATCCCATTACGCAGAGAGGGCTAGACTTTGGATCCCATTACTCAGAGAGGGCTAGACTTTGGATCCCATTACACAGAGAGGGCTACACTTCGGATTCCATTACCCAGAGAGGGTTAGACTTCGGATCCCATTACACAGAGAGGGTTAGACCTCGGATCCCATTACCCAGAGAGGGCTAGACTTCGGATCCCATTACCCAGAGAGGGTTAGACTTCGGATCCCATTACCCAGAGAGGTCTAGACTTTGGATCCCATTACACAGAGAGGACTAGACTTCGGATCCCATTACCCAGAGAGGGTTAGACTTCGGATCCCATTACCCAGAGAGGGCTAGACTTTGGATTCCATTACACAGAGAGGGCTAGACTTCGGATCCCATTACCCAGAGAGGGTTAGACTTCGGATCCCATTACCAAGAGAGGGCTAGACTTTGGATCCCATTACACAGAGAGGGCTAGACTTTGGATCCCATTATACAGAGAGGGCTACACTTCGGATCCCATTACCCAGAGAGGGTTAGACTTCGGATCCCATTGCACAGAGAGGGCTAGACCTCGGATCCCATTACCCAGAGAGGGCTAGACTTTGGATCCCATTACCCAGACAGGGCTAGACTTCGGATCCCATTACCCAGAGAGGGTTATGCTTCAGATCCCATTACCCAGAGAGGGCTAGACTTCGGACCCAATTACCCAGAGAGGGCTAGACTTTGGATCCCATTACCCAGAGAGGGCTAGACTTCGGATCCCATTACCCAGAGAGGGCTAGACTTTGGATCCCATTGCCCAGAGAGGGCTAGACTTTGGATCCCATTACCCTTAGAGGGCTAGACTTCGGATCCCTTATCCAGAGAGGACTAGACTTCGGATCCCATTACCCAGAGAGGGCTAGACTTTGGATCCCATATCCAGAGAGGGCTAGACTTTGGATCCCATTACCCAGAGACTAGAAGTGGATAGAGCCACGAAGAAACCATGGATTCAATATTTCAATTTCGACAAATGTTCCCACTTTGGGAATTGAACCCGAGATCTTCCTGTCCAGAGTCCGACGTGTAACTTCTAGACCATTCAGCCCCCAAGTTGTTTCTTAATATGATAGCACTGCGGGAGCCGCGATAGCTCAGTTGATTGTGAACTGGACTACAAAGGACAAGGGGTAGGGTTCGATCCTAACCGACGGCTCCAGTTGACCCAGCCTTAAATGGGTACCGGATTTTTTATGGAAAGTAAAGCGGCACGGGTGTAATACCGACCACATTACCCCAAAAAATCATGTGCCGATGGTGTGTAATGTAAAATTTATGGTCACTAACACCATATTCCCTATACGCCACTTGGCGTGTCAGGTGCACTTTACTTTTTTTTCATGATAGCACTGCAGTTAAGCTAACATGTTTCCTTACTTCTAATTCTGTCTCTACTTACCACAATCAGACTTTTCTTATGCGTGTCATTTCTATTCTGACAATTCGCAGTCTTTTATGTGGCTGTCACTTCTTGAAATTTGACACTGATATCAGTGTAAAGCAGCTTTCCAGAAAATGAGGAAGATACTATGCAATCCATTTTTGACAGTAGAAGCAAGAAAAAGAGTTCTTAAATGTTATGTAGAGCCAGTCTTAACATATGGATGTGAATCATGGACAATAGGACAACAGACAAAAAAATCACTGGCGGCTGTAGAAATGTGGTTTCACAGAAAAATGTTGAGAATACCTTGGAAAGCTAAGAAGAGTAATGAAAATTTTATGAAAGAGGTCAAAGCAAAAAGAGGGCTAATTTCCAATATTAGGAAGAAACAATCATCATTTTTTGGCCATGTAGTGAGAAGAGAACAACTGGAATATATTGTAACAACTGGAACAATTGAGGAACGAAGAGATAGAGGGAAGCAAAGAGAGAAAATACCAGACAGCTTACGAGAATGGCTTGGCAGAAGGTTAGCAACAGAAATGATAAAGAACTGTCGAGATCGAAAGTTGTGGAGAGACTTGATCACCTACGCCAGTAGGCCCGGTATTTGATGATGATGATGATCAGTTTTGAGGATTATACTATTTTTTTTTAAATTGTGTTCTCTTTGTGTATGATGTTACGTGTTTGTTCTGTAATATTGAAGCCAATTATCCGATCATATTGCTTGTACTGCGGCATCTGTTGTCATTCCTTGCATTTTTCCATGCTATAAGGATATGACATTTTATAATTATTGAAAGACTTGTGCTTTTTTTTTTAGTGTTACATTGAAAAGAGGAAGAAAAGAGTCCCGACCTGTCCTACGTGGTATAGCTAAAATGATGTTAGTGCCCACTTTTCTAAATCACCTACACAAAATGTTTGAATAATGTGGTCAGCATCACGACAGTGCTGCATTTCTTTACTAGAGAAATCCCCTACTTATTTAAGGCTTGTTGAACCTGGAAGTCGTCGATTAGGATCGAACCCGACTCCGTGTCCTCAGTAGGTTCATAAACCATTGCTCTACCTCGGCTTCCTTATCTTACAACAACGTTCACATCAGCCGTTGCTTTTATCGATAGATGCTGAATCGATGAAAACAAATCCCGCTACCAGATACGACAGAACAATCAACACCGATAGGATCAGATCTGTAAGACATAAAATCTGTAGTTAGTTGTATATGCCTATAGAAAAGATCAGATCTGTAAGACATAAAATCTGTAGTTAGTTGTATATGCCTATAGAAAAGATCAGATCTGTAAGACATAAAATCTGTAGTTAGTGGTATATGCCTATAGAAAAGATCAGATCTGTAAGACATAAAATCTGTAGTTAGTTGTATATGCCTATAGAAAAGATCAGATCTGTAAGACATAAAATCTGTAGTTAGTTGTATATGCCTATAGAAAAGATCAGATCTGTAAGACATAAAATCTGTAGTTAGTGGTACATGACTAGCTAAAAGATCACATCTGCAAGACGTAAATTTGTAATTTGTGGTACATAAAAAAATGTAAAGAGCCCCGTCACGCCAAGTGGCGTGTATGGAATATGGTGTTATAATTTTAATAGACCTTCGGCACATGATTTTTGGGTTAATGTGGTCGGTATTACGCCCGTGCGGCTTTACTTTCCCAGAAAAAAATCCGGTACTCATTTAAGGCTGGGTGAACCTGGAAGCCGTCGATCAGGATCGAACCCGATCCTCTCGTCCTTTGTAGTCCAGTTCACTAACAACTGAGCTATGACGGTTCCCAGTTAGTGGTACATGACTAGCTAAAAGAACACATCAACTCGATGTTTCAACATTCCTCAGATGTGGTAGAGGTTGTTATACTACATAATGACTTTACAGTCACCTCTGGCCAGGCGAAGAAAAGTGTAGCTACTTAAGTCTGTGTACTTTATCATCAACTATTACTATCTATCTATCGACTTTTCGAATCGTAGCCGGCCCATAGGGTGTAGACCCAGATACTCTTTCTCTTATCTAAATGTTTATTCTAGCAGTTTTCAATTCGTTGAAAGATATTTTATCAAATGTTATCGCCATTTGTCTTTGTTCTGTGCAAGCAACTCTATCTCATTGAGGGAGCCGATTCCTACTGCTCTTGCCTTTCTCATCAATGTTCTTTTCAGTGTCTCTCTGGGTCTTCCTCTTTTCCTCTTACCTGTTGTTTCCCACATGAGGGCTTGCTTTGCTATTCGGTTATTACCTCTTCTCATCACATGTCCAACATACGACCATCGTCTTTTCTTTATTACTAAAGATATTAGTGGTTAATTGGCGATTTCTCCAATTTCCTCGTTTGTTTTGAATTTGTTCCAAGCTATACCAAGTATTTTCCTTAGACATTTATTTTCGATTGCGTTCAACTTTGTTTCTATGTCTTTTGTTGTTTTTCAGCTTTCACACGCATACGGACGAGTTGATAGTACATTTGATTTGAATAGTCTAAGTTTTGTGTTTGTGCTGATGAGTTTTGATTTCAACAGCTTTTCAAGGCTTCTGAAAGACATTGCTGCTTTAGCTATTCTGATTGTAATTTCTTTGCTTGTATCCCCTTCTCGATCAATGTGACTTCCGAGATAGATAAAGTGATCGATCTCTCCACTGGTTTGTTTTCCATGTATATTTTGTCGTCGGTTGAAAATAAGCTTTTCATGACCTTAGTCTTTTCATGATTGATCATCATCATCATCGTGTGCCTTCTCCGCAACGAAGGTTGCTACCATGGATCGCCATTCTACTCTGTTTCTTGCTATGATGGTGCAGGCTGTCATAGATTGACTTTTCCATCTTTTGATGTTAGTCGTCCATGTTAGTCTTGGTCTGCCTCTATCTCTTTTACCTTGTATTTTTCCTACCAATATTACTTTTAGTAGGCTGTTGTGTCTTTTAACATGCCCTAAAAATTTCATTTGTCTTGTCTTAATTGTATTTAGTAGTTCTCTTTTTATTTTCAGTTGTTTTAAAACTTCATCGTTTGTTATCTTTTGTTTTCATCCAATTCTACCTATTTTTCTATAAATCCACATTTCAAAGGCTTAAATTTTCTGTTCTGTTTTCTTGTCTAATGTCCATGTTTCTGCACCATACAGGAATATTGAGAAGACGTAACATTTTGCCATTCTTAGTTTCAGCCCTGTTGATATTTGTTTTGTTGTTAGTATATTTTTCATGGCATTAAAATTACTTTCTGCCATACCTATTCTTTTGTTTATTTCAGTTTTGCATTTTCCATCATTAGTTATAGTATGTCCCAGGTAGTTGTAGCTCTGGACTGTCTCCAGATGTATTCCCTCAACTGTGATATTTAATTGTAGGTCTTGAGAATTTTCTTTGTTTATGATCATAGTTTTAGTCTTTTTGATATTCATTTCTAGTCCATATTTTTTGCTTGTTATGTTTATCACATTAAGCAATTGTTGTAGGTCCTTAGGATTTTCTGCTAGTAGAACATTATCATCAGCATATCTTAGGTTATTGATTATCTTTCCATTAATGTTTAGGCCTGGTATCTTTGAAATGTTTTTAAAGATTTGCTTAGTGTATAGATTGAACAAGCTTGGTGATAGTATGCATCCTTGTCTTACTCCTCTTTTTATGTCCATGGGTGTAGAGTTCTCCTTGTTATATCTTATTATTGCTGTTTGCTCCCAGTACAAATTACATATTAGTCGTATGTCTGTGTCGTCTAGATTTATATCCTTTAAGCAGTCTATGTGTTGGTTATGGTGTATTCTATCGAAAGCTTTGGTGTAGTCTATAAAGCAGGCATATAATGGTTTGTTTACTTCTGTGTACTTTTCAAACAATGTTCTCATGCTGAATATAGCTTATTTTGTCCCACTGTTTTTCCTGAATCCAAATTGTTGCTCATCTAATTCAGTATTGATTTTATTCTGAATCCTTCCCTGTATAACTTTTAGTAAAATTTTTATTACCTGGCTCATTAGGCTTATTGTTCTGAAGTCACTGCATTCAACTGCACCATTTTTTTATGCAATGCAATGAAAGTTGATGTTTTTTATATCGTTTGTTATGTATCCTGTATGATATATGTCATTGCATATGTCTGTGCTCACTTCGACGCCAAACTCTTCTAGAGCCTGTATCATCTCTATCTGTATATAGCCAGGCCCTGCTGCCTTTCCCTTTTTCATTGTTTTTATAGCTTTTTCTACTTCAAATTTCAGGATTTTATAGCTGTATGTACATTTTATGTTTGGCTTTTTGTCCCTTTCGTCATGAAATAATTCTGTTATATATTCTTGCCATCTATCTATTATATGATGATTGCTCTCAAGCCCAATTTTGCTGGCTATTGATGATGTTTCATTTGTGTTTTCCTGCATCGTTTTTATCTGAATGTTGATGAGAACTATGTCATCAGCAAAGTCGAGGTCCTCCAAATGGTCTCCTTGTAACTATGTCTATGGGCCTCTGTTATTAATTCGATCTGGCTATTGTATTAGCTTTGGTCTCAACGAGTACGGAAACCTTTCTCTCGTGCTGTCCAACCGTCTTGTTTCTATGCTACACGTGAGCACATCGGCTATAACCCGGCAGTTGGGCGCCCGTCTTGCACGATAACCTTATCCATAAATTATAACTCCTTGGTCTGAAACGGAAGGTACTTAGTGTGTCGGTCCTGGAAACTTGAAACCAAAATTGCAGCGTGCAGCAGTTGACGTCAGCACAGACAAAATCGATGTTTCATCATTGCTGACGTACTTGTCATATCTACGTGAAAGCATCAGTAAAATAGTTATGGTGGTATCGCATGATTTGTCATATATCGTTCTACATCATTCTACGATAGCTCAGTAGAGTCTCTACCTTGACGTTTCTTTAATTGAAATAAACTAACAACAAATAGCATATTCGGGCTATGTAGATATGGCAAGACTAAACAAACCAACATTTCGACTTAATTAACAAATCTTGAACAGGGAAGGAGGTTGGGGGAAGGGGGGGAGGGGTAAGACAAATAAAAGAAACTTTTAAAATGTCCAAATGAAGAGAAGAATTCAAAGTGGTAGACAGAAAGATGCACGGTAGACAGGTAGACAGATAGATATACGGTAGACAGATAGATGTACGGTAGACAAGTAGACAGATAGATATACGGTAGACAGGTAGACAGATAGATGCACGGTAGACAAATAGATGTACGGTAGACAGGTAGACAGATAGATATACGGTAGACAGGTAGACAGATAGATGTACGGTAGACAAATAGATGTACGGTAGACAGGTAGACAGATAGATGTACGGTAGACTGGTAGACAGATAGATGTGCGGTAGACAGGTAGACATATAGATATACGGTAGACAGGTAGACAGATAGATATACGGTAGACAGGTAGACAGATAGATGTATGGTAGATAGGTAGACAGATAGATGTACGGTAGACAAATAGATGTAAGGTAGACAGGTAGACAGATAGATGTACGGTAGACAGGTAGACAGATAGATGTACGGTACACAGGTAGACAGATAGATGTACGGTAGACAGATAAATATACGGTAGACAGGTGGACAGATAGATGTACGGTAGACAGGTAGACAGATAGATGTACGGTAGACAGGTAAACAGATAGATGTACAGTAGACAGATAAATATACGGTAGACAGGTAGACAGATAGATGTACGGTAGACAAATAGATGTACGGTAGAAGGGTAGACAGATGTCCGATGTCAACAACACGAAACAAGACGTCCCATGGTAACCGATGATATGAAACAAGAAAGGCTCTAAATGATGTCTAGTGAAGACAACCTGAAATGTGTAAATGATATGTTTAGATAAGAATATAACAAGTCATTAGAAAAAAAAATAATGAAAAGAATTAATGACCGAATTAATGAATTAAAGGAGGTTGGAATGAAGATTGGTAAGCTTGTAGGATGTGAGAAAGTTCAAGGGGTCAGGGAAGCTATCTCTAGAAGTTAAACAAAGGGAAATAAAGAATAAGTGGTTTTAGTAAAGGGATGAAGTTACGAACAGAATCTAAGAACTTAACATCAAGTTCTGGAGATCTAAAACCCCAATCGTCAATGTCAACACAAGTGGTGTTAGTCAAGGCTACCTTAGCATGCGATGCTCTAGGTTGTCCAAGCAATCATATTTAAGGCATTTCTTAGATTCATAATTAATTCTTAGAGTAAAATCTCATCAGTTATGTGTTTATATAAATGTAGGTATTATATTTTAATATTTATGTCATTGAGTCGAACTCAGAACTTCATTAAACAGAAACGTAGAAGTAGCGACATACTGAGCAGTTGTAAAGTGATTGAAAAGGCAGTTGTAAAGTGATTGAAAAGTCAGTTGTAGTGCCAGCGTGATTCAGACCGCTTCGATCCATGTGCTCGGCGTAATCAACAGGAAACCAATGACATTGAATGAACATAGTAAACTCAGGCTTGAGTTCAGTGTCTCATCGTGTGCCTTCTCCGCAACGAAGGTTGGCTACCATGGATCGCCATTCTATTCTGTTTCTTGCTTTGATGGTGCAGGCTGACATAGATTGACTTGTCCATCTTTTGATGTTACTCGCCCATGTTAGTCTTGGTCTGCCTCTGCTTCTTTTACCTTGTATTTTTCCTACCAATATTACTTTTAGTAGGCTGTTGTGTCTTTTAACATGCCCCAAAAATTTCATTTGTCTTGTCTTAATTGTGTTTAGTAGTTCTCTTTTTATTTTCAGTTGTTTTGAAACTTCACCGTTTGTTATCTTTTGTTTCCATCCAATTCTACCTATTCTTCTATAAATCGACATTTCAAAGGCTTCAATTCTCTGTTCTGTTTTCTTGTCTAATGTCCATGTTTCTGCACCATTCAGGAATATTGAGAAGACGTAACATTTTGCCATTCTTAGTTTCAGCCCTGCTGATATTTGTTTTGTTGTTAGTATATTTTTCATGGCATTAAAATTACTTTTTGCCATACCTATTCTTTTGTTTATTTAAGTTTTGCATTTTCCATCATTGGTTATAGTATGTCCCAGGTAGTTGTAGCTCTGGACTATCTCCAGATGTATTCCCTCAACTGTGATATTTAATTGTAGGTCTTGAGAATGTTCTTTGTTTATGATCATAGTTTTAGTCTGTTTGATATTCATTTCTAGTCCATATTTTTTGCTTGTTATGTTTATCACATTAAGCAATTGTTGTAGGTCTTTAGGATTTTCTGCAAGGGGAACAGTATCATCGGCATATCTTAGGTTATTGATTATCTTTCCATTAATGTTTAGGCCTGGTATCTCTGAGATGTTTTTAAAGATTTGCTCAGTGTATAGATTGAACAAGCTTGGTGATAGGATGCATCCTTGTCTTACTCCTCTTTTTATGTCCATTGGTGTAGAGTTCTCCTTGTTATATCTTATTATTGCTGTTTGCTCCCAGTACAAATTACATATTAGTCGTATGTCTGTGTCGTCTAGATTTATATCCTTTAAGCAGTCTATGTGTTGGTAATGGTGTATTCTATCGACAGCTTTGGTGTAGTCTATGAAGCAGGCATATATTGGTTTGTTTACTTCTGTGTACTTTTCAAACAATGTTCTCATGCTGAATATGGCTTATTTTGTCCCACTGTTTTTCCTGAATCCAAATTGTTGCTCATCTAATTCAGTATTGATTTTATTCTGAATCCTTCCCTGTATAACTTTTAGTAACATTTTTGTTACCTGGCTCATTAGGCTTATTGTTCTGAAATCACTGCATTCAACTGCACCATTCTTTTTAGGCAATGCAATGAACGTTGATGTTTTTAGATCGTTTGGTATGTATCCTGTACGGTATATGTCATTGCATATGTCTGTGATCACTTCGACGCCAAATTCTTCTAGAGCCTGTATCATCTCTATCTGTATATTGTCAGGCCCTGCTGCCTTTCCCTTTTTCATTGTTTTTATAGCTTTTTCTACTTCAGATTTCAGGATTTTATAGTTGTATGTACATTTTATGTCTGGCTTTTTGTCCCTTTCGTCATGAAACAATTCTGTTATATATTCTTGCCATCTATCTATTATATCTTTGTTATCTGTTAGCATTCTTCCCTCTTTGTTTGCAATACATCCGTTTCCTGCAGGTTTTTGTCTTTATTCGTCATTCTCTTTATTTCTGTGTGCATCTCTCTTAAGTTTTGTTTACTTTCCATAGTTTCGACTTCTGGACATCTTGGTTGAGCCAGTCTTCTTTTGCCTTTTTGCACATTCTCCGCATTTCATTGTCTATATCCTTGTATAAATAAAAAGGATATAATATAAAGTTCAGTGTCTAGCTAGAACATAATCGCTTAACTGTACATATATCTGAACATTGATGCGACTCCAGACCTAGGTGGACAGAAAATCTACCGATTCTCCAGAATAATAATAATCTGACATTGAGATGAAAGACTGGGACCAATATTCTGCTGGATCAATAACCACGCAACTTCAATATAATTCTAACAAAGCTTATTTTTCCAGCCTTATGTTAAGCGCCACCTTTGAATCAGTGGCTGATAACTTCTAACATTTGTTTGACATGTTCCTGTTGTTTGTTGAACAATAAATCCAAGACTTTAGAGATCAGGTTTTCTGGCGGTCGTAATCTTTTATTGCTGCCATTGTTTGCTTCTGAGATTACTTAGTCGATGCCAATAACTGGCAGGACTTGTTTGAATAGGTCCACCTCAGTGTTTGCGTTTCAACTGGGTTTGAAGATGGAGGTAAACAATTCTTGCAACGAATTTATGTTCGATCTTATTTGAGACTGATGAAATGATATACGATTGTATAGGTTTGGGTCTTTAGGGCACCAGTCGGCTCAGTTAATAAGTCACACGGAGCCGAATAAATAATAATTAATTTAGGGGATCGGGCAAGTGGTGTAGAGAAGATAATAACTGGAAGAGAAGAATTGGGAAGTGGAGTCGATAATAATGAGGATAGATGAGAGGGCAAGTGAAGTAGAGAAATAATAATGAGGGTAGATGAGTGGGTAAGTGAAGTAGAGAAGATAATAATGAGGGTAGATGAGTGTGTAAGTGAAGTAGTGAAGATAATAATGAGAACAGATAAGTGTGTAAGTGAAGTAGAGAAGATAATAATGAGAACAGATAAGTGTGCAAGTGAAGTAGAGAAGATAATAATGAGGGCAGATGAGTGGGTAAGTGAAGTAGAGAAGATAATAATGAGAACAGATAAGTGTGTAAGTGAAGTAGAGAAGATAATAATGAGAACAGATAAGTGTGTAAGTGAAGTAGAAAAGATAATAATGAGAACAGATAAGTGTGTAAGTGAAGTAGAGAAGATAATAATGAGAACAGGTAAGTGTGTAAGTGAAGTAGAGAAGATAATAATGAGGGCAGATGAGTGGATATGTGAAGTAGAGAAGATAATAATGAGGGCAGATGAGTGGGTAAGTGAAGTAATAAAGTAAAAAGTAAAGTACCCCCGTCACGCCAAGTGGCGTATAGGGAAATATGGTGTTAGTGACCCTATATTTTACAGACCTTCAGCACATGATTTTTGGGGTAATGTGGTCGGTATTACGCCCGTGCTGATTTACTTACCCAGAAAAAAAATCCGGTACCCATTTAAGGCTGGGTGAACCCGGAAGCTGTCGGTTGGGATCGAACCCTACCCCTTGTCCTGTGTAAGTGAAGTAGAGAAGATAATAATGAGATCAGATGAGTGGGTAAGTGAAGTAGAGAAGATAATGAGGGCAGATGAGTGGGTAAGTGAAGTAGAGAGGATAATAATGAGGGCAGATGAGTGGGTAAGTGAAGTAGAGAGGATAATAATGAGGGCAGATGAGTGGGTAAGTGAAGTAGAGAAGATAATAATGAGGATAGATGAATTGACAAGTGAAGTAGAGAAGATACAAAATATGGCAGATAACAAATGAGGTAGACAAGATATGAGGAGAGGTGAGTGGATACGTAGAGCGGAGAGGACAAGAATGTGAATTGGTGAGTGGACAAGTGAAGTAGAGGAGATACAAATGGGGAACATTTCATGGGCATGTGGAGTAGAGGAGACAAGAATGGGGATAAGTTAGTGAGCATGTGGAGTAGAGGAGACAAGAATGGGGATAAGTTAGTGACCATGTGGAGTAGAGGAGACAAGAATGGGGATAAGTAAGTGGGCATGTGGAGTAGAGGAGACAAGAATGGGGATAAGTTAGTGGGCATGTGGAGCAGAGGAGACAAGAATAGGGATAAGTTAGTGGGCATGTGGAGTAGGGAGACAAGAATGGGGATAAGTTAGTGGGCATGTGGAGTAGAGGAGACAAGAATGGGGATTAAGTTAGTGGGCATGTGGAGTAGGGAGACAAGAATAGGAATAAGTTAGTGGGCATGTGGAGCAGAGGAGATAAGAATGAGGATAAGTTAGTGGGCATGTGGAGTAGGGAGACAAGAATGGGGATAAGTTAAGGGGCATGTGGAGTAGAGGAGACAAGAATGGGGATTAAGTTAATGGGCATGTGGAGTAGGGAGACAAGAATAGGAATAAGTTAGTGGGCATAAAGAGTAGAGGAGATATGAATGGGGATAAGTTAGTGGGCATATGGAGTAGAGGAGACAAGAATGGGGATAAGTTAGTGGGCATGTGGAGCAGAGGAGATAAGAATGAGGATAAGTTAGTGGGCATGTGGAGCAGAGGAGATAAGAATGAGGATAAGTTAGTGGGAATGTGGTGTAGAGGAGACAAGAATAAGGATAAGTTAGGGGGCATGTGGAGTAGACGAGATAAGAAAGAGGATAAGTTAGTTAATGGTTATGTGGAGTAGAGGAGACAAGAATAAGGATAAGTTAGGGGGCATGTGGAGTAGAGGAGATAAGAATGAGGGTAAGTTAGTGGGCATGTGGAGTAGATAAAAAAATGAAATTAAATGAGCTGACAATTCGGACACAACTGCACAACGTAATGAAACCAATGAGATAGAGAAATCAGGAATAAAAATAAATAATTGAACAAGAGGGACAAAACAGATACAAAATTAAATCAGATGACTGAACAAGTAGAGTCGAGAAAAGAAACAAAACATTATTTGATTAATTGATACATGAAGACATGACAGATGTTTACATAAAAAAAAAGCTAAAAATACTAGGGCTGGGATTAATTCTAAATTTTTTCGAAATAAAATCCGAATCCCAAAAGTATCTTTTCATCATCATCATTATTGAGTGCCGTCTCCGCATCGAAGGTTGGCTACCATGGAGCGCCATTCCGTTTTGTTGGTGCAAATTGTCGTAAGCTGATTTGTCCACCTTTGCATGTTACTCGTCCATGTTAGTCTTGGCCTGCCTCTGCCTCTTTTACCTTGTATTTTCCTTTCCAAGATTATTTTTAGTAGGCTACTGTGTCTTTTATTGAGCCGCGATAGCTCAGTGGTTAGTGGACTGGACTACCATGGACAAGGGGTAGGGTTCGATCCCAACTGACGGCTTCCGGGTTCACCCAGCCTTAAATGGGTACCGGATTTTTTTCAAGGAAAATAAAGCAGCACGGGCGTAATACCGACCACATTACCCCAAAAATCATGTGCTGAAGGTCTGTAAAATATAGGGTCACTAACACCATATTTCCCTATACGCCACTTGGCGTGACGGGGGTACTTTACTTTTTTTTTTTACTGTGTCTTTTAACATGCCCCAAAAATCTAATTTGTTTCGTTTGAATTGTGTTTAGTAGTCATCTTTTAATTGCTAGTTGTTTGATGACTTTTTTTTCGAATGATTTTATCTCTTTTTTAAAGGATCTTATAGAAACATAAAACCGTAGGATGAAGGGATTGTCGAGGCAAGTAAGAGAAGATACTGAAAGACAGCATCAGGGAGTGGACAAGTCGCGATTTCGTCGATTTCCAGACAACTGCTTAAGGCATTCAGCTATAGAGATAAATGAGGTAGGAGAAGAGAAGTAGATATTGAGATTACTGGTCGCAGACGTTTGTACATCAATATCACACTAAACACCTCCGACACGAATGAAAACGTTTGTACATCAATATCACACTAAACACCTCCGACACGAATGAAAACGTTTCGTACATAAATTTGAATACTAATGTTTACGTTTCCATTAATTGTTCTATGAGAGGGCTGTGTGATCTAGAGTCTAGAGTTAGGATTCTGTTGGGCAAGAAAGGTCATGGTTCGATTCCCACCACAGGCGGTGGACATTTGTCAAAAATCGAAGCCGTGGTTTCTTCCTGGAGGTGAGATCCGATGTCTAGCCTTCTCTAACAACGGCGGTCACGTGTGCATGTGTGCACGTTAAGGAATCCTAGGCAGTTTGAAATCGAAGAGTAGGCCAAAAATGGGCCCTGCCGTGACAAAATTGATAGAAAATATATATCCCAGAAGGTGCAAACTGTCGGCGCTTCAAACATGAGACTACCTTTGACATCGGAGAATATCTGTCTGTGAGACAAGAACACATGAGACTACCTTTGACATCGGAGAATACCTGTCTGTGAGACAAGAACACATGAGACTACCTTTGACATCGGAGAATACCTGTCTGTGAGACAAGAAAACATGAAACTACCTTTGACATCGGAGAATACCTGTCTGTGAGACAAGAACACATGAGACTACCTTTGACATCGGAGAATACCTGTCTGTGAGACAAGAATACATGAGACTACCTTTGACATCGGAGAATACCTGTCTGTGTGACAAGAACACATGAGCACACAACTTCCGGTGTGAAATTGGGGGAAAAGTGATATTTACGCTAAATTGATGAATTTCACTAGAGCTCGCATACTCAAACAACCCACACGTAGTTTTGTTATCCACTAAAGGAGTTTCTCTTTGTTGGGTGTATGTTCAATACTCTCTCCCCTAAATATGATATTCATTGGAAGCTAAGCAGTTACAAAGAAATATGGTAAAGAGTTTGGTGGCATTCGGTAGTGCACACTCCTACCAACATGAAAGTTCGGAGTTAAAACTCTAATAGAGGTTTTTTCCGACCTAAACGGCTCCGGAGTCCACCGAGCCACTCTAAATGGGAGCCATAGGTAAGAACCTCTGGTAAGAAGAAGCAGCGAGAAGAGACCTGGACACCCCACATCGTGAAGTCAAGAGCTTAGTTCAATGAAGTCACTAACGCTTCACACCAAAAGGCAATCACTATGGGGCTGCCTTTACTTTCACTTCATGTGAAAGAACACAAATGCTGCATAAACTAGTAGTGAATATAGCCCCATTTAGAAGCATTAAAAGATAATTAATAAATATGTATAATTTATATCTGATATGACTGGAAGTTTAGAAATTCATGAAAGGCATCATGCCACTGTTCGGTAAAAATTCTTCGCACAGGAAATTATCAGGAGGACACGTCCAATTTCTCCACAGGAAACGCCAAAGAGGAAACGCCTTATTTGTTTCACAGGAAGCCTTCAGCAAGAGGTCCACCGCCGGTATACACGTCAGGAAACAACCGGATCTTTTGCCTCTCAAAGAAGAGACCCATTCCTTTCACTGGAAACGTTCTGCAAAGAAGCGACCCATTCCTTTCACTGGAAAAGTTCTGCAAAGAAGCGACCCATTCCTTTCACTGGAAACGTTCTGTAAAGAAGCGACCCATTCCTTTCACTGGAAACGTCCTACAATGAAGCGACCCATTCCTTTCACTGGAAACGTTCTGCAAAGAAGCGATCCATTCCTTTCACTGGAAACGTTCTGCAAAGAAGCGACCCATTCCTTTCACTGGAAACGTTCTGCAAAGAAGTGACCCATTCCTTTCACTGAAAACGTCCTGCAAAGAAGCGACCCATTCCTTTCACTGGAAAGGTCCTGCAATGAAGTGACCCATTCCTTTCACTGGAAACGGTCTGCAAAGAAGCGACCCATTCCTTTCACTGGAAACGTCTTGCATAGAAAACACCCATTCCTTTCACTGGAAACGTTCTGCAAAGAAACGACCCATTCCTTTCACTTGAAACGTTCTGCAGAGAAGCGACCCGCTCCCTTTCACTGGAAACGTCCTGCAAAGAAGCGACCCATTCCTCTCACTGGGAACGTCCTGCAAATAACGACCCATTCCTCTCACTGGAAACGTCCTGCAAATAGCGACCCATTCCTTTCACTGGAAACGTCCTGCAATGAAGCGACCCATTCCTTTCACTGGAAACGTTCTGCAAAGAAGCGACCCATTCCTTTCACTGGAAACGTTCTGTAAAGAAGCGACCCATTCCTTTCACTGGAAACGTCCTGCATAGAAAACACCCATTCCTTTCACTGGAAACGTCCTGCAAAGAAGCGACCCATTCCTTTAACTGGAAACGTCCTACAAAGAAGTGTGCAGAGGAAACATACAAGACCCCATCATCCAATCCTCTCTCGCTTTCTTTCTCTATTCTTCCTCAAGGAATTACCCCAGTAGGATTCCCTTATCTCCGTCAATCCAAAATCTCCCTAAAAATAGAGCCCATTCCTGCGCAGGTAGCGCCTTATTCCTCCCACAGAATGCATCTCACGAGAAACGCCCTGTTCATTGCCCAGGAAATGCCTCGCAAGAAACGACCCACCCCTCCCAAATTGACGCGAGTGATTATCGAGAAGACATCGAGTTCGGCGATCAAACAGCGATGAGCCCGCGAGCACGTGTCAAGCAACCCGCTAACAAACAGGACTAGAATTGTGCCATTAATAATTGAGTTCTATTTTTCATTTCAGAATGGTGGTTACAGAACGGCCATTCCCATAGGAGTCATGACCACCCCTCCAGGCATAGGAGGTCGGTGTAAACACAAGACAGTAGACCTCTCAAAAATAGCGTCTAGTAAGAGCTTTTGTCGCGACTCCTGGCGATGAAGATCCAATTTCCAAACACTGAGTTGATGGTGTGGAAGTGTTTTCATTTGTTTTAATCCGGCCAGGGAAGAGTAAATAGCGAGACGTTGGTGGGGTGTGGCGGGAGGGAGCTGGGGTCTTACAAGAGAGTGGGAGAATAATGTAAGGGTAGGAGAAGTAGAAATGACACAAAAGTAGTGAAGTATGAAAATATATGGTAAGAAAGAGAGAGAGAGAGAGAGAGAGAGAGAGAGAGAGATCTGACATTGAAAGCCGGAGAAGGAGGCAGTGATAGAAAGAAAGAAAGAGACTTATAGATAGCTAATTATAGGGAGGGAATTGAAGATAGAAAGAAAAGGGAGAAAAATAATAAGAAACTCTTTAAACCGAGCTTTGCAACAGAAGGCAATCTGAAGTGGTTCCGGTCATGGCCCCAAGCGTTCGCCTCCTTCCGCTCGGTACATGGAAAGAGATAAAGAAAAAGTGTTATCCCTTTAAAAGGAATAAAGACTGTAACAGAGTGAAAGAAAGTGGTAGCAAGTGCTACAAAGTAACAGAGGCGAATCACATTTTTTTAAAAAAAAGTAACGACACCAAATAATTAAATCAAAGACCAAACAAAAAAAATTAACAGAGTCGAGTTTCAGGTCTACAAAAGGATACAAAAATACAAAATGAGACTCCAAACAATGGACCTTGTATTATAAGTAAGGGAACGACTAAGAGGTATGTTGAGTGTGAGAATATAACGAGAGAAAGGGAGAGTAAGATAGAACTGGCAAGCAGTGTTGTTAAAGCTAAAAGAGAAGGTCAAGGTCAAGGACGATACATAGCGTCGAAGTGTAGTGTAGCGTAGTGTAGTGTAGTCTAGTGTAGTGAAGTGTAGTGTAGTGTAGCGAAGTGTAGTGTAGTGAAGTGTAGCGAAGTGTAGTGTAGTGTAGTGTAGTGTATTGTAGTGTAGTGTAGTGTAGTGTAGTGTAGTGTAGTGTAGCGAAGTGTAGTGTAGTGTAGTCTAGTGTAGTGAAGTGTAGTGTAGTGTAGTGTAGTGAAGTGTAGTGAAGTGTAGTGTAGTGTAGTGTAGCGAAGTGTAGTGTAGTGTAGTGTAGTGTAGTGTAGTGTAGTGTAGTGTAGTGTAGTGTAGTGTAGTGTAATGTAGTGTAGCGTAGTGTAGCGAAGTGTAGTGTAGTGTAGTGTAGTGTAGTGTAGTGTAGTGTAGTGTAGTGAAGTGTAGTGAAGTATAGTGAAGTGTAGCGTAGTGTAGTGAAATGTAATGTAGTGTAGTGTAGTATAGTGTAGTGTAGTGTAGTGTAGTGAAGTGTAGTGAAGTGTAGCGTAGTGTAGTGAAGTATAGTGAAGTGTAGTGAAATGTAATGTAGTGTAGTGTAGTGTAGCGTAGTGTAGTGAAGTATAGTGAAGTGTAGTGAAATGTAATGTAGTGTAGTGTAGTGTTGTGTTGTGTAGTGTAGTCTAGTGTAGTGTAGTGTCGTGTTGCAGAGAATAGTTCGCCAATTCAGAGCGCTATCAGTCCGGGTTCAGTTCCAAGATGCGAATTTTTGCTTCGAACCGACACGGCTCAGAAGTTCACCCATCATCATCAGGTTGCATGTCAAACGTTGCATTCACCACAGCCCGTCTGAAGGAATCTCTGTCTCTAGCCAGATCACCCACAGAACGTTGCATTCACCACAGCCCGTCTGAAGGAATCTCTGTCTCTAGTCACATCTCTCACAGAATGTTGCATTCACCACAGCCCGTCTGAAGGAATCTCTGTCTCTAGCCAGATCACTCACAGAACATTGCATTCACCACAGCCCGTCTGAAGGAATCTCTGTCTTTAGTCACATCTCTCACAGAATGTTACATTCACCACAGCCCGTCTGAAGGAATCTCTGTCTCGAGTCACATCTCTCACAGAATGTTGCATTCACCACAGCCCGTCGGAAGGAATCTCTGTCTCTAGTCACATCTCTCACAGAATGTTACATTCACCACAGCCCGTCTGAAGGAATTTCTGTCACTAGTCAGATCTCCAACAGAACGTTGTATTCACCACAGCCCGTCTGAAGGAACCTGTATCTAGTCAGATCACCCACAGAACGTTGCATTCACCACAGCCCGTCTGAAGGAACCTGTATCTAACCAGATCTCCCACAGAACGTTGCATTCACCACAGCCTGTCTGAAGTATTCTCTGTATCTAACCAGATCTCCCACAGAACGTTGCATTCACCACAGCTCGTCTGTAGTAATCTCTGTCTCTAACCAGATCTCCCACAGAACGTTGCATTCACCACAGCTCGTCTGTAGTAATCTCTGTCTCTAACCAGATTTCCCACAGAACGTTGCATTCACCACAGCCCGTCTGAAGTAATCTTTATCTAAAGCCAGCTCTCTTACTTCATCTGTAGTCATGTCCAAGGTCTTATTGGTGATTTTAAATCACATTCTTCTTGGCCTGCACATCTGATACGTCATCCAGGAATCATATCTTCCATTATTGTTTTCTCCAACCAGCTGGGTCTTTTGAAGGGACATAGTATTTAAATGTATATGTAGAGTGGTATTTTTATAAGCCAGCTCTTTTTAATGTTTAAGTCTTTTAATATTTCTTCATTGCTCTTTTCATTATCCAAGGTATCTTACAAATTTTTCTGTAGCAATTTGTTACGAAAGAATCGATTTTCATACATGCTGTTTGTGAGATTGTCCATGATGTGAAAAACCTAGTTGTTATCGAAAAGACACATGCTCTCATTAATTGTAGTTTGACTGCCTTGCTGGTATTGTGCCACATATTCATCGTGACGTTTAATTGTTGTGTTAGTATTGCTAATCTTCTTTTGTTTTCTTTCTGACAGTCTCCATGATTAATTACTACAGATCCCAGATATTCATATTTTGGTGCAATTTCAAGTTATTCATTTTTTAAAATAAAGATTTGGGTTAGCTTTTTGTTTTGTCAAAGGTTATTGTCTTAGTTTTCGTTATGTTTAAATAGAGGTTTTGCTCTTCATCGTGTCTACACTCAACTTTAGTACTTGTGCACTGTTTAATAGGAGGACTGTTTCGTCAGCGTACTTGAGTTCTGGAATGATGTTGCCATTTATTGTGAAAGCGTCGAAGTTCATCAATCTGTCATCGTATCTGACATTTGTCATGATGTTTTCTGCATAGATGTTGAACAAGTACGGAGATTGGATGAAGTATCGCGCGCTATTCTGACAGCTGTTTGATGTTCCTGATACAGTGATTCGATAGGTTTGGTGAGGTTCACCCGACCTCTTAAAGTGGGTACCAGGTATCTTTGTGTGAAGTAAGAACGACTATTCACCTACAAAATGTCTTGTTCTTTTTCTTCTTCTTTCCTTCCTCATCTGATTTTCAGCGTCGAGGGGAGATATAATTTGCGGTCTTTTGCTCTTCTATTCGCCTCTTCTGCTGTTATGTTTCCTAGTGCTTCTAATACCCTATCGATCCATCTTTTTCGTGGTCGACCCTTGGGTCTGGTGTTCTCACAACGTTTTTTGAAGGCTCGTTGTGTTGTATTTTTATCTTTCTGTCTTGTCACCTGGCCAAACCATTGTATTTGTTGTTTCCTCATATATTATATTGCGGGGGGGGGGGGGGGGGGGGGGGGCTATTCCTAGCTTTGTCCTCAGTTCTTCATTTCTGATCTTATCTCACAGACTGTATCCTGTCATTCGTCTAATACATTTAATCTCAGTAGAGGTTATATTTCTTATTGTTCTTGCATCTAGGGTCCAGGCCTGGCATTGGTAGCACAACGTTGAGATGTAGATTGTATTGTATAGTGCTCGTTTTGCCTCCAGAGTTATTTCCTTGTTGGACAATAGTGGTGATAACTGTCCAATGATTTGGGAAGCTTTGTTGCATCTTTATTCTATCTCTGCTGTTTGAGAATTATCGTTTGTCACTAAATTTCCTTGGTATTTGAATTCCTCTACTTGTTTTAGTTGTCTGCCTTCTATAGCTATGTTGATGTTCTGTTTATTTTTGACGACATTCATGACTTCTGTTTCCGTTGTTCATGGAAAATGTCTGGTCACTAAACACGATATCCCGCCAGCAGAGGAATGGAGGTAACCGTATGACTTGTTTGTGTTGTCACTAGAGCAATGTTTTAGGAGCTGATGGAGTCAGTGAACGTCCGGCTTGTTCTCTCATTGAATAAGAGATGACAATTTAGATAGCCAGGGTGGGATTAAACCGTAATAAAGAGAGAATAAATTATGAAAGAAGGAGGGGAGGGGTAGGGGGTGGGAGTGGGATTGAAGGAATGAAAGACAGAGCAAGAATAGAAGAGAAATATTGAAGAGCGACTACTCAAGGAACGAATATTCCTCCTCGTCATTGGCCATTAAAAGGCCGTTAAGTGGACGTAGGTGCATTGTGTTGTATCACTAAGTTGTGATATTTGTCACTTCCGGTCAAGACATCCGACTTTACGTCGATCCCTACTTAGTCTGTCTCCAGTAACATCGCTGACCAGTCAGAGTAAGGACTTATCAAATCTGGTGTTGGCCAGTCAGAGTAAGGTCTTATCAAATCTGGTGCTGGTCAGTCAGAGTAAGGTCTTATCAAATCTGGTGCTGGCCAGTCAGAGTAAGGTCTTATCAAATCTGGTGCTGGCCAGTCAGAGTAAGGACTTATCAAATCTGGTGCTGGCCAGTCAGAGTAAGGTCTTATCAAATCTGGTGCTGGCCAGTCAGAGTAAGGTCTTATCAAATCTGGTGCTGGCCAGTCAGCGTAAGGTCTTATCAAATCTGGTGCTGGCCAGTCAGCATAAGGTCTTATCAAATCTGGTGCTGGCCAGGCAGAGTAAGGACTTATCAAACCTGGTGCTGGACAGTAGTGACTTGTTGACCGCTTAGTTGATGCTAGACCCTCCCACTACAACTAACACGTGGTTTGATAGAGTGTTTCAGCTCAGTTGATGGTAGACCACCCCGCTACAACTAAAATATGGTTTGATAGAGTGTTTCAGCTCAGTTGATGGTAGATCATCGCGCTACAACTAAAACATGGTTTGATAGAGTGTTTCAGCTCAGTTGATGGTAGACCATCCCGCTACAACTAAAACATGGTTTGATAGAGTGTTTCAGCTCAGTTGATGGTAGACCATCCCACTACAACTAAAACATGGTTTGATAGAGTGTTTCAGCTCAGTTGATGGTAGACCATCCCGCTACAACTAAAACATGGTTTGATAGAGTGTTTCAGCTCAGTTGATGGTAGATCATCCCACTACAACTAAAACATGGTATGATAGAGTGTTTCAGCTCAGTTGATGGTAGACCATCCCGCTACAACTAAAACATGGTTTGATAGAGTGTTTCAGCTCAGTTGATGGTAGACCATCCCGCTACAGCTAAAATATGGTTTGATAGAGTGTATCAGCTCAGTTGATGGTAGACCATCCCGCTACAACTAAAACATGGTTTGATAGAGTGTTTCAGCTCATTTGATGGTAGACCATCCCGCTACAGCTAAAATATGGTTTGATAGAGTGTATCAGCTCAGTTGATGGTAGACCATCCCGCTACAACTAAAACATGGTTTGATAGAGTATTTCAGCTCAGTTGATGGTAGACCATCCCACTACAACTAAAATATGGTTTGATAGAGTGTATCAGCTCAGTTGATGGTAGACCATCCCGCTACAACTAAAACACGGTTTGATCGAGTGCTTCAGCTCTCATCTAAAGCTCTGATCTCTTTATGTTGTCTCTTGATGTTGTCTCTTGATGTTGTCTCTTTATGTTGTCTCTTTATTGGCTCACTGCCCCCAGGGGCTCAACACGTAGAGGACATCACGTCGGATGAAAGTGGTCAGCCACTTAAGTGCTGCCTTCTGACGTCATGATCGATGAAACAGAACTGAGCAATATTCAACTACCCTCCCGCTGTTGTTATTAATACTCGGCTTTACCTTTCAGCCTATTGTTCTTGGCATCGCATGTTCCTCTTACAGAAGTGCTAGTCAAGTCTTGGGAGCAGACTTAATAGTCAAGCAAGTAGGAATAGAAGAGGAAAGATCAATTCGATACTCTAAAATTTATATGTTAAAATCGAATAAGTTTGGCCTAAAGGTACATGCAATTATTCAGAGCTTTCTGAAAATAGGACAGAGACTATACACGATTAATATACCGCTCATTCAAGGACACATGAAAATGATGAATAATCAGCGAGCGAGCGCAAGAAACGAAGCCTCTCTTGCCTGTTTTTGACAGGTACATTCAGATATACGTTCATCTTGTGATGTTAATCTTACATTAATAGTTCTGTTGTTTTATTGCCTATTTTCATTTAATAAAAAATGTTCTTTAACATTAAGTAACTTCTTTTTTTCTATTCTCTCCTTCCTCATATGCTTTCAGCGTTGATCTCTTGATATGCATATTAAATGAGCTTCACGGTGTAAGCTGATCAAAACCATCATCGTGTGCAGTGTGCACTACTCACGTGTGGGAACATTCACTTCTTTTCCTGAAAGTCAGTATCGCTTACTTTTGACGCCTCCTGGTGCATGAGACGTATTGTGATAGTGCATACATCTTATGGTTATGGTTATTGAAGGCCCCGGTATCACTGCAAAAGAATTAAAATCCATAATTGCTCAACCGTCCGTGCCAGTGGAATCATCCGAATTACTAACTCATCTCCAAAACAAAGAAAGGTAGCTGTAGTCCCCATCATAGCAGTCTCAGCACACGCCAAAAGACATAAGGCGAAACTGCACAGAAAGTGAACACAGCCAACTGTTCCCTGTCATACGATATCAGCATTCATCGTAAACCATTGGAATATCGAAACATGATCAACACGGATGATACACACAGCTCACGGTGTGCACAGAGCACTAAACTCAGTAGCTCCTGCAGCAAGCCGGACTTGGAATATGCTGAAACTGCAACAAGGAACACTTTTCAAACACAGCAATTAAAAGTTCCTGACGCCTAACCGTCATATTGACCGGTATTCCAACGATGACGTATATTGCAATCAACACAGAACACACTATCACGCACACTGTAGAGGATTTCAGATCACATGCATGTACTCCGCTTCACCGGGGAAGTTCCCAACAGTGGAACTTGTTATCTATACACTGATCAGCATTGGAAAGATAGAATTAACCATCTTTCCGGCTCAAAAAACGTAACAGCGAACGTTGACGCAAACATGACCGCGCCATCTTATGTCTTGACTATCGACCTATTTATGACCCATATGGTCAGCACGGAGCTAGGTCGCCCTACACTACGAGATATAATAATTTTCAGAGATAAAGTGCAATTTAAAGCCGTGATCTAAGAAAAAAAAATCATCGCAGTTCAAAATTGTATCACTACCATTTGACTATCAGAATACTACCGGAACCACGTGGGCAACGACATCTCACCTTGTAGTAATCTCACTTTTATTGGGTAAATACAAGCTCCATGAATAGGCGCTAACAATAAAACTATTTTTACGACACATAGTACCATTGCTGATGTATATCGGTGGGAAGGGGGGGGGTGGCAACGATAAAACCCGAGGGATAAAGGCCGCTTGGTCAAGCAGTCGCCACAACGTGTGAGACTCAGAATTTTATTTCACCCCGATAGAAAAGATATTTATGTCTACCGCGGGTTTCGAACACCGTACGCCGGCTTTACAGCCAGCGAAACAGTGGTTTTAGTCTCACGGCCACGCAACAATGTCACTTATTTGAATGATGTACTGTTGTAATGTTGTACTGTTGTTAAAGTGAGATGTTGGAACGTTTAATCATCACAAACGTTTTTGCTATCTCATGTGCTCGTTTCTAAAAAAAAAAAAAGAACTCGTATATGATTCTACCGTGATGAGTTCATGTTGACTAGAAGCCGTTATTTACATTTCAGTAACGCATAACAGTAAGCATAACGTCGGATGTAGTAGCGAACTACAAGAAATGATAGAAATAATAGTAGAAGAAAGCAACAAGAAAGGTCTCAGTCTGAATAGTAAGAAAACAGAAGTAATGGTTATATCGAAGAAACAATCATCACCATCATGCAGCATAAAAATAAACGAAAAAAATCTAAAACAAGTGCAACATTTCAAATACTTGGGCACAATAATTACATCAGATGGGAGATGCACAACAGAAATAAAAAGCAGAATAGCTCAGGCCAAAATAGCATTTAAGAAAATGAAAAATATCTTATGCAACAAATCTATGTCAATAAAAATGAGAAAGAGAGTTCATCAGTGCTATATAGAACCAATTCTGACCTATGGAAGCGAATCATGGACAGTAGACAAACAAATGAAAAGACGGTTAGAGGCCACAGAGAAGGGATTTCTCAGAAGAATGTTGAAAGTTCCCTGGACAGCTAAAAAGACCAATGAGGAAGTTCTCAAAGAGGCCAACAAAAAAAGGGAGCTCTTAAAAAACATCAGAAAGAAGCAATCAACATTTTTTGGGCACATCATGAGAAGAGGAAAGTTGGAATACTTGGTTACAACTGGCAAAATAAAAGGAAAGAGAGATGGCGGACGACAAAGAGAGAAAATACTGGATAGCTTGGTGTCATGGCATGGAAAACAGTCAACAACAGAACTGATACGATGCATTGTACATAGAAGATTGTTGAGGGACATGATCGCCTACGCCAACCGGCAGGGTACGTGATGATGATGATGATAATAACAGTAAGATACACTCTATCAAACCGTGTTTTAGTTGTAGTAGGAGGGTCTTGCATCAACTTAACTGATACACTCTATCAAACCATGTTTTAGTTGTAGCAGGAGGGTCTTGCATCAACTTAACTGATACACTCTATCAAACCATGTTTTAGTTGTAGCAGGAGGGTCTAGCATCATCTTAATTGATACACTCTATCAAACCATGTTTTAGTTGTAGCAGGAGGGTCTTGCATCAACTGAACTGTTACACTCTATCAAACCATGTTTTAGTTGTAGCAGGAGGGTCTTGCATCATCTTAATTGATACACTCTATCAAACCATGTTTTAGTTGTAGCAGGAGGGTCTAGCATCAACTGAACTGTTACACTCTATCAAACCATGTTTTAGTTGTAGCAGGAGGGTCTAGCATCAACTGAACTGTTACACTCTATCAAACCGTGTTTTAGTTGTAGCAGGAGGGTCTTGCATCAACTGAACTGTTACACTCTATCAAACCATGTTTTAGTTGTAGCAGGAGGGTCTAGCTTCAACTGAACTGATACACTCTATCAAACCGTGTTTTAGTTGTAGCAGGAGGGTCTAGCATCAACTGAACTGTTACACTCTATCAAACCGTGTTTTAGTTGTAGCAGGAGGGTCTAGCATCATCTTAACTGATACACTCTATCAAATCGTCTTTTAGTTGTAGCAGGAGGGTCTAGCATCAACTGAACTGATACACTCTATCAAACCATATTTTAGTTGTAGCAGGAGGGTCTAGCATCAACTTAACTGATACACTCTATCAAACCATGTTTTAGTTGTAGCAGGAGGGTCTAGCATCAACTTAACTGATACACTCTATCAAACCATGTTTTAGTTGTAGCAGGAGGGTCTAGCATCAACTGAACTGATACACTCTATCAAACCATATTTTAGTTGTAGCAGGAGGGTCTAGCATCAACTGAACTGATACACTCTATCAAACCATGTTTTAGTTGTAGCAGGAGGGTCTAGCATCAACTGAATTGTTACACTCTATCAAACCATGTTTTAGTTGTAGCAGGAGGGTCTAGCATCAACTGAACTGATACACTCTATCAAACCATGTTTTAGTTGTAGCGGGAGGGTCTAGCATCAACTGAATTGTTACACTCTATCAAACCATGTTTTAGTTGTAGCAGGAGGGTCTAGCATCAACTGAATTGTTACACTCTATCAAACCGTGTTTTAGTTGTAGCAGGAGGGTCTAGCATCAACTGAACTGTTACACTCTATCAAACCATGTTTTAGTTGTAGCAGGAGGGTCTAGCATCAACTGAACTGTTACACTCTATCAAACCATGTTTTAGTTGTAGCAGGAGGGTCTAGCATCAACTTAACTGATACACTCTATCAAACCCACTTTTAGTTGTAGCAGGAGGGTCTAGCATTAACTGAACTGTTACACTCTATCAAACCATGTTTTAGTTGTAGCAGGAGGGTCTAGCATTAACTGAACTGTTAAACTCTATCAAACCCACTTTTAGTTGTAGCAGGAGGGTCTAGCATTAACTGAACTGTTACACTCTATCAAACCCACTTTTAGTTGTAGCAGGAGGGTCTAGCATTAACTGAACTGTTACACTCTATCAAACCCACTTTTAGTTGTAGCAGGAGGGTCTAGCATTAACTGAACTGTTACACTCTATCAAATCATGTTTTAGTTGTAGCAGGAGGGTCTAGCATTAACTTAACTGTTACACTCTATCAAATCATGTTTTAGTTGTAGCAGGAGGGTCTAGCATCAACTGAACTGTTACACTCTATCAAATCATGTTTTAGTTGTAGCAGGAGGGTCTAGCATTAACTTAACTGTTACACTCTATCAAACCGTGTTTTAGTTGTAGCAGGAGGGTCTAGCATCAACTGAACTGTTACACTCTATCAAACCATGTTTTAGTTGTAGCAGGAGGGTCTAGCATCAACTTAACTGATACACTCTATCAAACCCACTTTTAGTTGTAGCAGGAGGGTCTAGCATTAACTGAACTGTTACACTCTATCAAACCATGTTTTAGTTGTAGCAGGAGGGTCTAGCATTAACTGAACTGTTACACTCTATCAAACCCACTTTTAGTTGTAGCAGGAGGGTCTAGCATTAACTGAACTGTTACACTCTATCAAATCGTCTTTTAGTTGTAGCAGGAGGGTCTAGCATTAACTGAACTGTTACACTCTATCAAACCCACTTTTAGTTGTAGCAGGAGGGTCTAGCATTAACTGAACTGTTACACTCTATCAAACCCACTTTTAGTTGTAGCAGGAGGGTCTAGCATTAACTGAACTGTTACACTCTATCAAACCCACTTTTAGTTGTAGCAGGAGGGTCTAGCATCAACTGAATTGTTACACTCTATCAAACCGTGTTTTAGTTGTAGCAGGAGGGTCTAGCATTAACTGAACTGTTACACTCTATCAAACCATGTTTTAGTTGTAGCAGGAGGGTCTAGCATCAACTGAACTGTTACACTCTATCAAACCCACTTTTAGTTGTAGCAGGAGGGTCTAGCATTAACTGAACTGTTACACTCTATCAAACCATGTTTTAGTTGTAGCAGGAGGGTCTAGCATTAACTGAACTGTTACACTCTATCAAACCATGTTTTAGTTGTAGCAGGAGGGTCTAGCATCAACTTAACTGATACACTCTATCAAACCATGTTTTAGTTGTAGCAGGAGGGTCTAGCATCAACTTAACTGATACACTCTATCAAACCATGTTTTAGTTGTAGCAGGAGGGTCTAGCATCAACTGAACTGATACACTCTATCAAACCATATTTTAGTTGTAGCAGGAGGGTCTAGCATCAACTGAACTGATACACTCTATCAAACCATGTTTTAGTTGTAGCAGGAGGGTCTTGCATCACCTGAATTGTTACACTCTATCAAACCATGTTTTAGTTGTAGCAGGAGGGTCTAGCATCAACTGAACTGATACACTCTATCAAACCATGTTTTAGTTGTAGCAGGAGGGTCTTGCATCAACTGAACTGTTACACTCTATCAAACCATGTTTTAGTTGTAGCAGGAGGGTCTTGCATCATCTTAACTGTTACACTCTATCAAATCGTCTTTTAGTTGTAGCAGGAGGGCCTAGCATCAAGTGAGCTGAGAACTTTCAGCGACCCACATGTGATTGGGAGCTGAGGTAACGAAGTTGTAGGTGAACTTGATAATTAGCAAGAACAAAAGGTCGAATTCGGTCCCAAAGGCAACTTCTAGGTCTACTCAGACTAAAGTGAGTACTCGTTATTTATTGGGAAAGTAGAGCGGCGAGACGTGAGCCGACCAAATCACTCACAAACTGTGACGATGTTCTTTGAAAAATGTGTTAATACCATAGCCCCAGCCACTTGGCTTGTTGGAAGCGACTTGAAGTAACATCTGTGATGGACAATTCAACATATTCATTTAACATTTTAACTTAGTCTTATAGAAATCGCCTTTTTTAATTTGACATTAGAAAGTGACAAATTAGTCAGACTTTGGGAAGTTTATTTCCACAAGGATCAATCAGCTAAAATGTGACTAATAATGTTAGAATATTCTCGAAGGGTTGTGTGAGGACGTGGGGCAAGACTGAGATGTAGACTCTAGAATCTCCAGAGAGACTTCACCATTGCGAGATTTGCTATACATGAGAACACAAGACAACAGGTTAATCAGATCAGACACGGAGAGGTCGCCACACAGCGTGTCGTTCATTGATTGACTGTATCTCGATTTGTAGGTAAAGCGGTCAGTGTTCTTTCTCGCTGTTAATTAGTTCTTAATTGTGTATGTCTTCATTTACAGCCTCAGTAATTCAAATAGTGCATGCCAGGACACCATTGATGTGCACTTGAATTGATACGCAATGCACTAACCAATGAGATACTTTCACGATCACAGATTGGTCTTTTCCGATATTTGCTATAATGGACCCTCCACACCCAACCCTATCCACAGACGGACTAAATGACACCAACAGTGAACGCTATATAATGGCATTGGGCTAATTCATTGTGAGGGGGAAAAAACATGTTTGACAGCATTTATCGCATTGCTGGGGTCTATATGGCCAGAGAATACAGGCCGCTTATCCAGTGCAGTTGCCAATGGGTGTTCGGGTCAAGGTTTTTAATTTTACTCAAATGTGAATGTGACTGTTTGTGAATATGACGAACCGCGATGATTAGTGCACTAGTCAGTTGAATGAGGCGAGTGTTTTTTTTTAGATGGTCACTACATTGAGATCCATTTGGCTTCCAATTGAAGTCAATTATACTATTGATATAAGTAAATAAAAAAAAAGTCCCGTCACGTCAAGTGGCGTATAGGGAATATCACTATATTCACATTATATATCACATTAGTGATCATAATTTTTACAGACCTGTGGCACATGCTTTTGGGTTAATGCGGTCGGTATTACGCCCGTGCCTCTTTACTTTCTCAGAAAAAATCCGGTACCCATTAAAGGCTGGGTTAACCAGGAAGCCATCGATCAGGATCGAACCCGACCTCTTATCCTTTGTAGTCTAGTTTACTAACCACTGAGCTGTCGTGACTCCATATATATTTGGTTATGGAAGGCCCCGGTATCACTGCAAACGAATTAAAATCCATAATTGCTCAATCGCCCGTGCCAGTGTAATCATCCAAATTAATATCTCATCTCCCAAACAAAGAAAGGTAACTGTAGTCCTCATCGTAGCAGTCTCAGCACATGCCAAAATACATAAGGCGAAACCGCGCAGAAAGTGAACTCAGCCAACCGTTCCCTGTCTTACGATATCATCATTTATCGTAAACAATTGGAATATCGAAACATGATCAAAACGGCTGAGACACACAGCTATTGGTGTGCACAGAGCACTTAACTCAGTAGCTCCTGCAACAAGCCGGACTTCGAATATGAGGAAACCGCAACAAGGAACACTTGTCATGCTTAGCCTCCAGTTGTTCCCGTCGCCTATCCACCATATACCGGAAGTTCTCGTCCTCTTGAAAATGATGATCACCATATTTTTTAAACAAATGTATAGCGCTTGATGATGTAGGCCATTGTTGACTCCAATTCAGAACATTTAGACACACAGATAGTCGTCAAACTATAGTCGTTATCCCCGTCGCACATCAAACAACAGACCGTAAGATTAGCGCACTGCCGGTCTAGGGATGTACCATGAGCTATTACGATGACGCAGCACACAAAAAATGTCGTACACATAACAATTTCGCTACCTTTAGATTCTTGATTACTCTAGTGAAGGCAGCCTACGACGAACAAAACACGGTGAAAATTCCCTAAAGAGATAGAACTGCGGCTGACGAAGTAGTTTACATTAATGGGTAACATGAAAATAACTTGCGTCAAGTAATTCCAACAGCGGTCATGAACAGCACCAATGTGACGAAAAGCGCAGATCAACCCTACCCGGTGGAAAGTCGCATTCACAACACTTGATTTGTCAGAAAGGGACTGTTGCCGGCGTACAACATCGCTTTGGCGGCGCAGATGTAATAAGTAGATGATTATTTTTACTTTAACGCAGAAAATATATACAGTCCGTAAAAAAAAAAAAAACGATTCACTAATACAGTCGTACACTACATTAACAGTCGCACACGTCACATTAACAACCCTACACATCACATTAACAACCCTACACATCACATTAACAACCCTACACATCACATTAACAACCCTACACATCACATTAACAACCCTACACATCACATTAACAATCCTACACATCACATTAACAATCCTACACATCACATTAACAACCATACACATCACATTAACAATCCTACACATCACATTAACAATCCTACACATCACATTAACAATCCTACACATCACATTAACAACCCTAAGCATCACATTAACAACCCTACACATCACATTAACAACCCTACACATCACATTAACAACCCTAAGCATCACATTAACAACCATACACATCACATTAACAATCCTACACATCACATTAACAATCCTACACATCACATTAACAATCCTACACATCACATTAACAACCCTAAGCATCACATTAACAACCCTACACATCACATTAACAACCCTACACATCACATTAACAATCCTACACATCACATTAACAACCATACACATCACATTAACAATCCTACACATCACATTAACAATCCTACACATCACATTAACAATCCTACACATCACATTAACAACCCTAAGCATCACATTAACAACCCTACACATCACATTAACAACCCTACACATCACATTAACAACCCTAAGCATCACATTAACAACCCTACACATCACATTAACAACCCTACACATCACATTAACAATCTACACAACACATTAACAACCCTACACATCACATTAACAACCCTACACATCACATTAACAACCCTACACATCACATTAACAACCCTACACATCACATTGACAGTCTTACTTGACATATTACAGTCTTACACGTCACATTAACAGCCTACACGTCACATTAACAGTCGTACGCGTCACATTTATTGTCCCATACGTCTCTTATATATCCAAGTATACATATACATATATAATCTTCTGCTCTGTATTTCATAAAACACGACCGGCTGTATGACAATATATAACATAATCGACGACTAAAGGATCACTTTCCGTCTCACTCATGCCTCAAAATACAATTGTAAATTATTGGAAAATTCTTCCCAACGTCCGACTCACTCTCATCAATGGAACATGGATCAGTCTCAAATACTGCAACTCAAGGTCTGCCTATATTAAAAATCGCGTGAAAATAACGCCAGAACATACTTTTGTGTAAGACTGTCTCCGACATTGGCGCCAGAATTATTACAATAAACAGAAGTGAAATGTATCAACATTGACTTGAGCGTTAAGTCCACAAGATACGACGCGTTGTATTGACGCACCACTCTTAGTTTGCGGGGTTACATTCTAACACATCACGACAATAAAAGGCTTTACTTTTGAAGCCATAACGTGTTTGATGCATTTATCCAAAAGCTGAGAAGTTAATGTAGCTAAAACACTGGTAATGTAGCTAAAACACTGGTAATGTTGCATTTGATTGCAACCTTATAATGTTTGACATTCCAGCGATAGTCTGTTCCGATCTAGTTGTTAAAAACGTTCGATTTATTCACTAAAATGTCATTATTTGTTCCCAAATGACAGAATGATATGTAGTAGTTCAGAAGTCCATCATATTAGTTTATGTTATTGCCTGGCGAATGTTTCCGTGTAAAATATGTGACTTCAGATGGTGTATTTATTCAGTAGATAAAGTGACAGAAACCATAAACTGTATTTATTCAGTAGATAAAGTGACAGAAACCATAAACTGTATTTATTCAGCAGATAAAGTGACAGAAACCATAAACTGTATTTATTCAGTAGATAAAGTGACAGAAAC
Organism: Megaustenia siamemsis; assembly: GCA_032433765.1. Classification (NCBI taxonomy): domain Eukaryota; kingdom Metazoa; phylum Mollusca; class Gastropoda; order Stylommatophora; family Ariophantidae; genus Megaustenia; species Megaustenia siamemsis. The sequence goes on from JAVIAB010000008.1 coordinate 29,547,342, forward strand.
CATAAACTGTATTTATTCAGTAGATAAAGTGACAGAAATCATAAACTATAACGTAAATAATGTCAACCACCAAAGAACACCCAAACTGAAATATTTAAAAAGTGTCCATACAAACAGCACATCATATAAAAGAAATATCGTTTATATCCATATTGTGCTACCAATGTCAGATATGAGCAATTCGTAAAAGACAGCGTAAAATTACCACAAGCCAAACGAAATGTATAAGAACAGCTTAAACAAAACTAGAAGTTATAAAATAAGAAGTGAAACCTTGAGAAAAGGGTGGGCGTATCACCAATTATTGATTATATTGAACATGGACTCAAATGGTTTGGAAATCTGACCAGAATGTAATCTAACCTGCCTGCAGGTCGAGCGAATTACATAAAAAACATCAGGCTATAGAGAGAAAGGAAAACACGGGAAAAGGTGGATAGATTGAATCAAAGAAGCATTAGTAAATTTGGCATGACAACAACTCAAGCCACGAAAATTACGAACATTTCCCGTCTTTTCGACACTTCACAGCACAAACAGTACGATAAAAATAAAAGAAAGAAAAATTTCCCGGTTTTCTTTTTGTTTTTCCTTTGATTAAATCCTTCCTCTGTCTTCCATGAGATGTAATTCTCCGTCTGTCTAACCTTCCACACACGTTCCTGATTACTCATATATCACATATATATCTCATATATCACTTATATTCCTTCCATGAAGTCATATTGTGTCCTCTGTATTTATTTGTCCTTTTCTATACTTGTCGGCCTCTGAACGTATTTGTCGTCATCAATACTTATTTATTTGTTCTGCACGAGTTTCTGTAATTTATTTATTGATAGTATTGTTTAAGATCGTTATGATCATTTCTTTACATTTGCGCAATCTTTCTTCATCTATCCATTTTATAACTCTTCTCCCACTCTTTTCTTTCTTCATCTATCCATTTTATAACTCTTCTCCCACTCTTTTCTTTCTTCATCTATCCATTTTATAACTCTTCTCTCTCTCTCCCACTTTCTTCTTTCTTCTCTCTTTAACCCCGTCTCTTTCTCTCTCTTTTCTTCATCTCGAAATAACAAGCTTTCTTATCAACCAGTAAAGAATTGTTGTGTCCATTCCACGAATGCCCGAAGTATTTGTTGTGAGATGGTTTTTTTTTAATCTTAAGACCGAGTACTCTACGACAATGAATTACCAGAGCTAAACAATTCAAACAAAGACAACACGACCACCCAATTGGTAGAGTAAAGTGGAGGAAGCAATTCCATACACGAGAAGTGGCATAGCTCTAGTTATAGATAATATAACAATCGAAGAGATAGATACATTAGGAAGGGTGATAGTACAGATCTTAGAACTGACTGCCTGGTCAGTGAGAAAAATAGGTGGTCAGTCCACCTACCAATTTTAGTTCAGTCAGTGACTGACCAAGCTCTGGACCGCAGGAAAGTGACTCTTTTTTCCTTTCTTGAGTATCTGACATATTATCGCCATGTAGTTAAATTGTTGTTGTATATCCTTATATATATTTTTGTGTTGTTATTTATTGTTCCAGCTGAAGGCCTACTTGGCCGAAATGTCGTTCGACTGTTGTTTTGTTTCTCACCTACGTAAAGCTGTTACCTTACCACTTTTCTCTCTCTTTAAAAAAAAAAGAAAATTGTCATTAGTGAGACTACTCAGTGACATGTACAACACACGCTCGATGTTCTACGCAAACCAGTATTTGTGGCCATCCCAAAAAGTTAGGAGCCACTGATTGCCATGACCATCGCACTATTGGTCTTGTGAGTCATGTGACCAAAATATTACCAAGAAACGTCATATCTCGTGTAATGAACCAAACAGAACCAGAAATAATTTGAGGAACAATGTAGATTTGTATAAGGAAAACACACCAATAATGCAATATACATTTTGAGAACACTGATAGAAAGATCTCAAGCGGTAAAGAATGATCTCAAGCGGTAAAGAAAGATCTATAGCGGTAAAGAAAGATCTCAAGCGGTAAAGAAAGATCTATAGTGGTAAAGAAAGATCTATAGCGGTAAAGAAAGATCTATAGCGGTAAAGAAAGATCTCAAGCGGTAAAGAAAGATCTATAGCGGTAAAGAAAGATCTATAGCGGTAAAGAAAGATCTATAGCGGTAAAGAAAGATCTATAGCGATAAAGAAAGATCTATAGCGGTAAAGAAAGATCTACAGCGGTAAAGAAAGATCTATAGCGGTAAAGAAAGATCTATAACGGTAAAGAAAGATCTATAGCGGTAAAGAAAGATCTATAGCGGTAAAGAAAGATCTATAGCGGTAAAGAAAGATCTATAGCAATAAAGAAAGATCTATAGCGGTAAAGAAAGATCAATAGCGGTGAAGAAAGATCTATAGGGGTAAAGAAAGATCTATAGCGATAAAGTAAGATCTATAGCGATAAAGAAAGATCTATAGCGATAAAGAAAGATCTACAGCGGTAAAGAAAGATCTATAGCGATAAAGAAAGATCTCAAGCGGTAAAGAAAGATCTATAGCGGTAAAGAAAGATATATAGCGATAAAGAAAGATATATAGCGGTAAAGAAAGATCTATAACGGTAAAGAAAGATCTATAGCGATAAAGAAAGATCTATAGCGGTAAAGAAAGATCTACAGCGGTAAAGAAAGATCTATAGCGGTAAAGAAAGATCTATAACGGTAAAGAAAGATCTATAGCGATAAAGAAAGATCTATAGCGGTAAAGAAAGATCTATAGCGGTAAAGAAAGATCTATAGCAATAAAGAAAGATCTATAGCGGTAAAGAAAGATCAATAGCGGTGAAGAAAGATTTATAGCGGTAAAGAAAGATCTATAGCGGTAAAGTAAGATCTATAGCGATAAAGAAAGATCTATAGCGATAAAGAAAGATCTACAGCGGTAAAGAAAGATCTATAGCGATAAAGAAAGATCTCAAGCGGTAAAGAAAGATCTATAGCGGTAAAGAAAGATATATAGCGATAAAGAAAGATATATAGCGGTAAAGAAAGATTTATAGCAGTAAAGAAAGATCTATAGCGGTAAAGAAAGATTTATAGCGGCAAAGAAATATTTATAGCGATAAAGAAAGATCTATAGCGGTAAAGAAAGATTTATAGCGGTAAAGAAACATTTATAGCGGTAAAGAAAGATTTATAGCAGTAAAGAAAGATCTATAGCGGTAAAGAAAGATTTTTAGCGATAAAGAAAGATCTTTATCGATAAAGAAAGATCTATAGTTGTAAAGAAAGATCTATAGCGGTAAAGAAAGATTTATAGCGGTAAAGAAAGATTTAAAGCAGTAAAGAAAGATCTATAGCAGTAAAGAAAGATCTATAGCGGTAAATAAGTTTTATAGCGGTAAAGAAAGATCTATAGCAGTAAAGAAAGATCTATAGCAGTAAAGAAAGATCTATAGCAGTAAAGAAAAATCTATATTGGTAAAGAAAGATATATAGCGTAAATAAGATCTATAGCAGTAAAGAAAGATCAATAGCAGTAAAGAAAGATCTATAGCAGTAAAGAAAGATCTATGGAGGTAAAGGAAGATCTATAGCGGTAAAGAAAGATCTATAGCAGTAAAGAAAGATCTATAACAGTAAAGAAAGATCTATAGCAGTAAAGAAAGATTTATAGCAGTAAAGAAAGATCTATTGTGGTAAAGAAAGATCTATAGCGGCTGCTTGTTTGTATTTAAAAGTGGCATTTTAGTTTTAATTCACCAAACGTTGCAGCATTTAAAGTGTGAAGTTGCCCTGAGTCTACCACGTCATGGGACGATTACAATTGATATGGGGATAGTTCCAGGTTGTGACACTACAGAGAAATGCGTTCTTTCTAATTTCATAATTGTTTTTGTTTGTCATACATTCATTGTTTCTGTTTGTCATGTTTTCAATGTTTCTGTTTGTCATACTTTCATTGTTTCTGTTTGTCATGTTTTCAATGTTTCTGTTTGTCATACTTTCATTGTTTCTGTTAGTCATACTTTCATTGTTTCTGTTTGTCATGTTTTCAATGTTTCTGTTTGTCATACTTTCATTGTTTCTGTTAGTCATACTTTCATTGTTTCTGTTTGTCATGTTTTCAATGTTTCTGTTTGTCATACTTTCATTGTTTCTGTTAGTCATACTTTCATTGTTTCTGTTTGTCATACTTTCATTGTTTCTGTTAGTCATACTTTCATTGTTTCTGTTAGTCATACTTTCATTGTTTCTGTTTGTCATGTTTCAATGTTTCTGTTTGTCATACTTTCATTGTTTCTGTTTGTCATACTTTCATTGTTTCTGTTTGTCGTGTTTTCAATGTTTCTGTTTGTCGTGTTTTCAGTGTTTCTGTTTGTCATGTTTCCATAGACGAAAATCTTATGAAATTGAACATTTTAAAGTGGACACATCTGAAACACTTTTTGGTGTAAAATACTCACTTGTTAACCACAAAAGTAATTACAACCGAAGATATAAAACTTATGCTGAACTTGAATATACAAGAGCATGACAATATATGACATGAATAAATGAGCAAGACAAACTAAAATATTAATAATAAACAGCTATGTTCCACATACTACAGGAAAGTATTCGACAAAGTAACGCATGCGGAAATAATCAAAATGCAGGAGAAACTAAAGGTATCCGAGATTGGAGGCACATAGAAGCCGTCGATCCTACCCGAACTGTTGACCTCAGTGCACCAGCTCACAAACTACAGACTTTATGACGGCTTGTTCGTTAGAACAACGAACTTCAAAAGCAAAACAAACTGGTAATTTGTTGAGCCGTTTTCATCGGCCGAAGGCTGTGGAAGCGTGTAAACTTGGAGGTTGTGTAAATCTCTATAATGTTGTGATCACTTGGAGGTTGCGTAAATCTCTGTAATGTTGTGATCACTTGGAGGTTGTGTAAATTTCTGTAATGTTGTGATCACTTGGAGGTTGTGTAAATCTCTATAATGTTGTGATCACTTGGAGGTTGCGTAAATCTCTATAATGTTGTGATCACTTGGAGGTTGTGTAAATCTCTATAATGGTGTGATCACTTCGAGGTTGTGTAAATCTCTATAATGTTGTGATTACTTGGAGGTTGTGTAAATAACTATAATGTTGTGATTACTTGGAGGTTGTGTAAATCTCTATAATGTTGTGATCACTTGGAGGTTGTGTAAATCTCTATAATGTTGTGATTACTTGGAGGTTGTGTAAATCTCTATAATGGTGTGATCACTTCGAGGTTGTGTAAATCGCTACAATGTTGTGATAAATACATACCATTTATGTACAAAGTAGGAGAACGATGTTTAAAATCACGGTAGGGTTAAACATATATTTATTTTCTATCTGGGGTGAAATAAAAACTCACATCCGACCACCTCGTGGCGACTACATTGGACATGCGACCTTTATTCAAAATTTCTATAACCCCCCCCCCATCCCCCCAGTCCAGCAGCAGACCCCAGAAATGGGATAATGACGTTAAGATAATCACCATCATTGGGTGCCGTCTCCGCATCGAAGGTTGGCTACCATGGAACATCATTCCGTTCAGCTTTGATAGTGCAGGTTGTCATAGCCTGACTTGTCCATCTTTTGATGTTACTCGTCCATGTCTTGGTCTGCCTTCGCCTCTTTTACACGTGTGTTTTCCCTTCCAAGATTAATTTTAGTACGCTGTTGTGTCTTTTAACAAGTCCCAAAAATATCACTTGTCTTGTTTGAGTTGTATTTAGTAGTTCTCTTTTCGGTTTTAGTTATTTTAAGACTTCATCGTTTGTTTTCTTCTCTTTCCAATTAACTCTTCCTATTCTTCTATAAATCCACATTTCAAGTTCTTCAATTTGTGTTCTGTTTTCTTGTCTAATATCCTTGTTTCTGCACCATAAAGAAATGTTGAGAAGATATAACATTTTGCTATTCATAGTTTGGTGTTATTTGTTTTGATATTTGTTGTATATGATATATATATATATATATATCTTTCATGATATTAAAATTACTTTTGCCATTCCTACTCTTTTGTTTATTTCAGTTTTACATTTTCCATCACTGGTTATAGTATGTCCAATGTAGTTGTAGCTCTGAACTGTGCTTGAGGTATATTCTTTCAACTTTGATATCTACTTGTAGGTTTTGAGTATTTTCATTATTTATGATCATAGTTTTATTCTTTTTGACACTCATGCCTAATCCATATTTATTTGCTTGTCATGTTTATTTACTTAAGTAATTGTTTTAGATCTTTAGGATTTTCTGCTAGTAATACGATACCACAAGCATATCTTAGGTTATTGGTTATCTTTCCACAATTTTGTTAGGCCTGGCATCTCTGTGATATTTTTAAGGAATTGCTCAGTGTATAAATTGAATAAGCTTGGTGATTGGATACATCCCTGTCTTACTCCTCTTTTTATATCAATCGGTGTAGAGTTCTCTTTGTTATATGTTATTATTGCTCTTTGCTCCCAGTACAGATTACATATTAGTCGTATGTCTATGTCATCTAGATGTATCTCTTTTAGGCATTCTATAAGTTGTTTGTGGTGTACTCTATCAAAAGCTTTGGTGTAGTCTATGAAGCAGGCATATATTGGTTTGATTACTTCTGTGTACTTTTAAATTAATGTTCTCATGCAGAATATGGCTTCTTTTGTCCCGCTATTTTTCCTAAATCCAAATGGCTGTTCTTCTAATTCAATATTGATTTTGTCTTCTGGGCTTTTCCATGTCCACAGACGTCTTGGACGTTGCTTAAACCAGGTGTTTCCTATCATAATGTTGTTTGTTCTTGCCCAGTCAATAAGTTTCTCACCTCTTTCATTCCTCTCGCCTAAACCATAATGACCAACTACTTCCTCAACTTTTTCCTTTCTTACTTTTGCGTTAAGATCCTCTAGAACTATGCTGTTTTCATGTGGTTTGCATTCACGAAGTGCCTAATTTAACTCGTCGTAAAATTTATCAATTGTTTCCTCTAGACTGTCTGCTGTTGGTGCATAAACTTGTATAAAATTTATATCTATTGGCGTTCCATTCAATTTCACTAAAAGGACTCTGTCAGATATTGGGTAAAAGCCTTTCACTGTTCTTGCTCTTTCTGCATCCAAGATGATACCTAATCCTTTTTGGTGCTCAGTACCTCCAGAATAGGTTATTTTATGTTCATTAGAATGTATCTCCCCTGATCCAGTGTATCTAATTTCGCAAAGTCCCAGTAAATGTAAATTATTTCCATTCTTTTCATTTCCTGTTTGATGTTTTCTAGTTTACCCTTCTGCATGAGTGTTCTCACATTCCAAGTACCTATCTTTAGAGTTTGTTTTATCTTTATTTTGCTTACAGTAGCTCGATGACGATCGGGTATCACCTGTAGCACATGATTTTCCCTACCGAACGAGGGTTTTCCATTTGAATCCCCCTTAACGTTGTTGTGATTTCTATTATTGTGGCGATTCATGATTGTACAAAGAAGTTACGACGGTGGTTTTCTGTTGCCTTCCGTCGATTTGTTTGCGGTTGGCTCCGCTAGCTTTTGACTAAAAAGTTTCACCCACAAGACAGTGGGGTTGTTTTACTTTGGGGTACCCTCCCTTAGTCTTTTACTCTCCCGACCATACCTGCAAGGCAGCAGGGCAGGGTACTGTTTACTGCATACAATAGCAGGTAAAATTACTCAACCTGACACAAACACCGGCCATTAGAACTGGAAACCAACTGGGAATGTTTCAACAAAAAAAAAAAAAAAACAAGGTGTTAGACAAGGTTGTGTGCTGTCACCAGATTTGTTTAATATTTATATGTGAGATCATTTTAGGATCCATAAGGGGCATGCCTGAAATAACAATCAGAGGTCATAATATAAATAATCGAAGGTATGCTGATGATACAGTCTTAATCGCTAAGAGTGAAAACGAGTTACAAGAAATGTTAGATATTATAGTGAAAGAAAGCTAAAATAAAGGACTCAGCCTTAATAGCAAATAGCAAAAAGACAGAGGCAATGGTAACAACAAAGAAAAAGACATCACCTCAGTGCAAAATAAAGACAAGGTGAACAATATTAAAACAGGTAAATGAATTTAAATATTTGAGAACAATGTTAACCTCAGATGGTAGGTATACAACAGAGGTGAGATGCAGAATGGCTCAGGCAAAAGCAGCTTTCCAAAAAATGAGTAAGATACTATGCAATCCATTTTTGACAATAGAAACAAGAAAAAGAGTTCTTAAAAGTTATGTAGAACCAGTTTTAACATATGGAAGTGAATCGTAGACAATAGGACAACAGACAAGAAAATAACTGGTGGCTGTAGAAATGTGGTATTACAGAAGAATGTTGAGAATACCATGGACAGCTAAGTAGAATAATGCAAATGTTCTGAAAGAGGCCAAAGCAAAAAGAGAGCTAATTTCTAATATTAGGAAGAAACAATCATCTTTTTTAGGCCATGTAATGAGAAGAGAACAGCTGGAATATATTGTAACAACTTGGAAAATTGAGTGACGAAGAGACAGAGGGAAGCAAAGAGAAAAGATACCAGACAGCTTAAGAGAATGGCCTGGCAGAAGGTCAACAACAGAAATTATAAATAACTGTCGTGATCGAAAGTTGTGGAGAGACATGATCACCTACGTCAGCAGGCTTGGTAGTTGATAATGATGATGATGAATATTGATTTTATTCTGAATCTTTCCTTGTATAACTTTTAGCAAGATTTTTGTTACATGGCTCATTAGGCTTTTTGTTCTAAAATCACTGCATTCAACTCCACCATTCGTCTTAGGCAATGCAACGAAGGCTAAATTGTTAAATTCATTTGGTATGTATCCTGCATGGTATATGTCGTTGCATATGTCTGTGATCACTTCAATGCCAAAATCTTCTTGTACCTTTATCATTTCTATCGACGTAAAAATAATGTGTTAAATAGAAATTCTAAGTGACATCATTCATGTCCTTTTCCATTTCCCACAGGAACATACTAACGGGTTTTCCAAGCGAGCATGCAACTGTAAAGGAAGGCAATCTTTTACTCAAAACGCTATACAGAGATCAAATGTCCTGGGCTATAAGAGGAGGGTACAACAGCGTGCTATTAAAACACAGCACAACGCAGCAACGCTATTTGAGTATCCATTTAAATGGGGCGGGTGTTGAAAGTAGCAGTTGCTGGGTAATCGCTGAGGGAGTGATAGGGAACATGATTAACAATACACACATACACACACGCGCACACACACACATACGCACGCGAGCGCACACAGACATATGTGTATAAGGTATAGTTAGCAACAGTCTAATATGAAAGACACAGAACATCTTTCATCACAAGTCGAATTTGTGTTGTGCTGTCATTATGCACTGCGAATTATAGCATTACAAAAAATAATTAAAGAGCAACGTCTCTCCAAGGGTCTATAAAGAATATGGTGTTAGTGACCATAATTTTTACAAACATTCGGCACATGATTTTTGTTATCGCGGCTTCCTACCTATAACAGTGTATTTTTATTATTTTTCTCAATTATAATATATAGTTTATATAGACAATCTTCATTCCAATGTCGTGCTACCAATGCCAGATCTGGACGCTATACTCAACCTCAGTAGGAATATATAAATATAAGAATATTAAAATAATCATTGCAGAAGTGAAATGTGTTAGCCGAATGACAGGAAGCAGTTTCAGAGATATGAACAGAAATAAAGAACAGAGAAAAAAGGTAGGAAAAATGTCCATATAATACATAAAGAGACAGCAGATGAAATAGTTTGGCCGCGTGATAAGACAGAAAGATCAAAACAAAACATCTTCAAAAAACGTTGTTAGAACACCAGACTCAAGGGTCGACCACGAGAAAGATGGATTGATGGAATATTAGAAACACTAGGAAACATAACAGCAGAAGTCAAGAGATGAGCAATAGATCTCAACTATATCTCTTCTCTACTGTGATTGGTAGATAATCTATTATTAGTTTATAATAATAAATAATAATATACATCTATATGCACACATGCAGACAAGATAAGTACCCTATCTTAACTTCATGCCCGCATTAACATTGCTCTACTTATTGATATTGTTCTTATATACAGTATTATATAGATGATGTTGAACCAGTTGATGTGATGTTGATATTGTTCTTACATACAGTATTATATAGATGATGTTGAACCAGGTGATGTGATGTTGATATTGTTCTTACATACAGTATTATATAGATGATGTTGAACCAGTTTATGTGATGTTGATATTGTTCTTACATACAGTATTATATAGATGATGTTGAACCAGTTGATGTGATGTTGATATTCACTAAAAATTGGAGAAAGAAAAATATCTGAACATCATGAACCAAGAGTATAACAAAAGAGAGAAAACAACCAGTAGGCTGAAATAATGCCATCATCATCATCGAGTGCCTTCTCCGCAACGAAGGTTGGCTACTATGGAGCGCCATTCTGCTCTGTCTCTTGCTTTGATGATGCAGGTTGTCATAGGCTGATATGTCCATCTTTTGATGCTACTCGTCCATGTTAGTCTTGGTCTTCCTCTTTTACCTTGTATTTTCCCCTCCAGGATAACTTTTAGTAGGCTGTTGTGTCGTTTAACATGGCCCAAAAATCGCATTTGTCTTGTTTGAATTGTGCTTAGTAGTCCTCTCCATGGCTTTCTCTGGACTAGTACGTGATGAGGCTCCAATCTCTTTCACGGTGGTCTGCCATATTCGCCTTTCGTGTTCTGAATATGCCTCATGTGTACCACACACTTTGCTGTTTTCGCTTTCTGGACCGTTGATCATTTCTGATTCATCCGCCCCATCCACCGTCACAGACTTTTCACATATGGGTTGAACATACCCGGTTTGCCGGTGATATTTTTGTCGAACCATGTGCTTTCCTATCGAGCCGCGAACACACGACACAAAGAAGAATAAATCATATTCCACTGAAATGTCAACAAAACCGACATTCTGTACAAACAAATGCTACTAGCAGGTGAAAGACAATAAACAAAGTTTGAGTGTTCAAAGTCTTCACTGCCGGCGGACAATTATTGGTGAACAAAATTAAATGAAAAACAAAATCTAGAAAACAATTAGTGTTAACTGCCGAAAAACAAAATCCTGAAACATCAAAATGTTGCTCTGAAAGCGAAAAGAAAGTTGACAGATGCCCTGTTTGTGCCTTATTAGCTTATAGTGTCTGATTTGGGCAGTCCTTGGAGACGCTTATAATTACATAATTCAAAATGTGATGAGTATAGTAATACATGTTAGAAATAAACCATGACTGTGCGGAGAGAAAGAATTAAAAGTGAAAATAGCGCGAGGACTATTGTAAATGATGATCTCGAACATAAAATATTAAAGAGCTTTGTGGGAAGAATCAAGCTTAGCCAGCCTGCAACATAAGCACGACAATTTCAAGCTAAGAAGTGAAAGAAGGACGCAGGGAAAGATGAATAGATGAAGGTAGAAAGCCACTAAATTAATTCAAGATATAAACTCAAGCCACTCAACAAGAGATGTTTTTAAATCTAAACTTACCGTCTGGCCACTCAACAAGAGATGTTCAGAAATCTAAAGTTACCGTCAGGCCACAGAAGAGATGTTCAGAAATCTAAAGTTACCGTCTGGCCACAGAAGAGATGTTCAGAAATCTAAAGTTACCGTCAGGCCACAGAAGAGATGTTCTGAAATCTAAAGTTACCGTCTGGCCACAGAAGAGATGTTCAGAAATCTAGACTTACCGTCAGGCCACATAAGAGATGTTCTGAAATCTAAAGTTACCGTCAGGCCACAGAAGAGATGCTCAGAAATCTAAACTTACCGTCAGGCCACAGAAGAGATGTTCTGAAATCTAAACTTACCGTCAGGCCACAGAAGAGATGCTCAGAAATCTAAACTTACCGTCAGGCCACAGAAGAGATGTTCTGAAATCTAAACTTACCGTCAGGCCACAGAAGAGATGCTCAGAAACCTACATATACCTTCACCCTGCAATGTCTCACAGCACAAACATTGAAGACAGCAGCAGAAGGAGAAGTTCATTACTGAATTTGTTACAGTGCATATTTTACAGTACGCGGGAGAAGACATCGGACTGCAACACACCTTTGACGGGACTACTTTGCAGTGTTTGGTTTTGCTGGACTTTTCAGAAAGGTATCAGTTGTTTGTAGTCGAAGCTATTTCTCTTTGGAAAACAGTCGAATACCCATACATTCTAACATGTTTGAATTATTCGGGTTTTTATTAAATGTTCTCTCTTCTAGTTAAATTATCCTTCAACAGCATTTGGCGTCGATGAAAATATAATGCAAAACGAATAAATGAAAATAAGCACTGATAAAACAGAAATCAGGACAATAGTACGATGACAACGTAGCTGTAGAATAAGACGTGTTATAAATCAAGTGATATACTTCATGACATAAGATTGACTGAATATCAGATACAACATCAAATGACAATGGTTGTGGCTGGAAGAACGGCTAAAATTATAGCTTTGTATCTCCCCAGTACATCCGAGGAGGAAGTAAATAGAGAGAGAGAGAGAGAGAGAGAGAGAGAGAGAGAGAGAGAGAGAGGGAGAGAGAGAGAGAGAAAGTTAAATTGCTTGTCCATTCTTTTCTGCTGCTGTTGTATATTCAAAAACAAGAGTGGTCGCTGACAATGTTTTCTTTAAGTCCCTACTTTATTTTCTGTTACTTCTCTTCTGTTCTATTTTCTTTTTTGTTCTGTGAATGTCATTTACAAATGTAGCCATGTCTTCCGCTATTTTTTGTACATTACCTGATATTTTATTTTTAAGAAAGACGAGAAAATTAGAAGATATAATTATAATGACAATGTCGCGCAGTCGTCGATCAATTTTTGCTTTGCATAAAAGGCGGAACGTTAAATGGGGAAAAATTGTAGGTCTGTTTATAAAGATGGCTATTAAATATTTTTAAAGCATTTTCCTGCAGGGTACATAAAATATTGCCCTGAATAATGAGCCGCCTCTGGTTAAATGGGAAGGAAGTTGTGTGTTAATGTGATTAAAAAATACAAAATGCTATTATAGGATAGAGCAGAGCCTAAGAGCCACAAAAATACTCAATGATTTTATCATTGTGTATGGGGAACAATATGTTATTCAACTCTGCAATCAGTAGAAGGTGGAGCGCATACGATTACGTGTTTCATATCGTGTGTGCCTTCTTCTATGCTTTGCTTTTTGTAGTATATCAAAGAAAAAATGTCCAGTAGCCGAAAGGTGTGGAATCTTGTTCAGTGGGAAACAAGGGTGGAGTCTTGTTCAGTGGGAAACAAGGGTGTAGTCTTGTTCAGTGGGAAACAAGGGTGGAGTCTTGTTCAGTGGGAAACAAGGGTGTAGTCTTGTTCAGTGGGAAACAAGGGTGTAGTCTTGTTCAGTGGGAAACAAGGGTGTAGTCTTGTTCAGTGGGAAACAAGGGTGTAGTCTTGTTCAGTGGGAAACAAGAGTGGAGTCTTATTCAGTGGGAAACAAGGGTGTAGTCTTGTTCAGTGGGAAACAAGAGTGGAGTCTTGTTCAGTGGGAAACAAGGTTGTAGTCTTGTTCAGTGGGAAACAAGAGTGGAGTCTTGTTCAGTGGGAAACAAGGGTGTAGTCTTGTTCAGTGGGAAACAAGAATGGAGTCTTATTCAGTGGGAAACAAGAGTGGAGTCTTGTTCAGTGGGAAACAAGGGTGTAGTCTTGTTCAGTGGGAAACAAGAGTGGAGTCTTATTCAGTGGGAAACAAGGGTGTAGTCTTGTTCAATGGGAAACAAAGTTGGAGTCTTGTTCAGTGATAGGGGGTAGGAACCATTGAAGGCTATGTATGAAAAGTATTCCTTGTTGCAGTTTCCTCATGTTCGAAGTCCGGTTTGTTGCAGGAACTACTGAGTTAAGTGCTCTGTGCACACCGTGAGCTGTGTGTCTCATCCGTTTTGATCATGTTTCGACATTCCAATTGTTTACGATGAACGATGATATCGTATGACAAGAAACAGTTCGCTGTGTTTACTTTGTGTGCGGTTTCGCCTTATGTCTTTTGGCATGTGATGAGACTGCTATGATGGGGACTACAGCTACCTTTCGTTGTTTTGGAGATGACTTAGTAATTCGGATGATTCCACTGGCACGGGCGGTTGTGCAATTATGGTGTTTAATTCGTTTGCAATGATACCGGGACCTTCCATAACTATAACAGTGATACCGGGGCCTTCCATAACCATAACAGTGATACCGGGACCTTCCATAACTATAACAGTGATACCGGGGCCTTCCATAACCATAACAGTGATACCGGGACCTTCCATAACCATAACAGTGATACGGGGCCTTCCATAACCATAACAGTGATACGGGGCCTTCCAAAACCATAACAATGATCCCGGGGCATTCCATAACCATAACAGTGATACCGGGATCTTCCATAACCATAACAGTGACACCGGGGCATTCCATAACCATAACAGTGATACCGGGACCTTCTATAACCATAACAGTGATACCGGGGCATTCCATAACCATAACAGTGATACCGGGATCTTCCATAACCATAACAGTGACACCGGGGCATTCCATAACCATAACAGTGATACCGGGGCCTTCCATAACCATAACAGTGATACCGGGGCATTCCATAATCATAGCAGTGATACCGGGGCATTCCATAACCATAACAGTGATACCGGGACCTTCCATAACCATAACAGTGATACCGGGGCATTCCATAACCATAACAGTGATACCGGGGCCTTCCATAACCATAACAGTGATACCGGGGCATTCCATAACCATAACAGTGATACCGGGGCCTTCCATAACCATAACAGTGATACCGGGACCTTCCATAATCATAACAGTGATACCGGGGCCTTCCATAACCATAACAGTGATACCGGGACCTTCCATAACCATAACAGTGATACCGGGGCACTCCATAACCATAACAGTGATACCGGGACCTTCCATAACCATAACAGTGATACCGGGACCTTCCATAACCATAAACATTCCTCTTCAATCAACAGTCGTCGCCTGCAGCACAAAGGTTCTTCATGCGATTGAGCGAATCCACGTTGACTCCACTGGTCAGATGAATGCAACCGGACCACCGCTGTCTCCGCAAACAAAGTTAGAGATCAGAAATAATCATTTTGAAAACACAATGGAGCAAAAATATCACCTGCTCAAGCCTGATCGACCCACCCACCAATTAGAAATCTCAAAATAGTTTTGATAAGCAAGGAAACAAAATCATATTTCTTGAACTAATATTTTACTCTCCTTATGTATCTAATTTTCCTGTCTATGTATTTCGCTAGACCAGGGACAGATTGCAATAGTGATCATGTACCATTTGTGGGAAAGTTAGAGTAAAATTAAAAACAACAAAACGAACCTCAGTTAACATCAAGTTAAATTTAGATTTACTAAAATCAGACAAGAAGCTGCAAGACAAATATAATACAATTCAGAACCGGTACAATGCAATAGATAAGATACAAAGCATTGATGAATTTACCAAAGAAATCGGGTGCGATCGAATGCGATGATCATCGCACAATAAGCCTTATGAGTCATATGACTAAGATATTACTAAGAATCATCATGCAAAGAGTGCGAAACAAAATCAGTCCAGAAATTAGCGATGAACAGTGTGGTTTTGTTAGAGATAAAGGAACAAGCAGTGCCATTTATATCATAAGATCTTTAGTAGAAAGAGCCATAGAGGTGAAAACAGATCTATACCTATGTTTCAAAGTTTGCACCAAGGCATTTGACAAAGTAAAGCACAAGAAATAATCAAAATTTTAGAAAGCATAAACGTAGACAGCAAAGATCTAAGAATAATAAAAAACATGTACTGGCAACAAACAGCGGCCATAAGAACTGGAAACCAATTGGAAATGTCCAACAAATAAAACAGGGTGTTAGACAAGGTTGTGTGTTGTCACCAGATTTGTTTAATATTTATAGCGAGATTAGTTTAAGATCCTTAAGGGACATGACTGGGATAACAATTGGAGGTCATAATATAAATAATCTAAGGTATGCTGATGATACAGTCTTAATCGCTAAGAGTGAAAATGAGTTACAAGAGATGTTGTACATTATAGTGAAAGAAAGCACAAATAAAGGACTCAGCCTTAATAGCAAAAAGACAGAGGTAATGGTAACAACAATGAAAAAGACATCACCTCAGTGCAAAATAAAAACAAGTGGAATAATATTAAAACAGGTAAATGAATTTAAATATTTGGGAACTTTGTTAACCTCAGACGGAAGATGTACAAAAGAGATGAGATGCAGATTGGCTCAGGCAAAAGCAGCTTTCCAGAAAACGAGGAAGATACTATGCAATCCATTTTTTGACAATAGAAACAAGAAAAAGAGTTCTTAAATGTTATGTAAAGCCAGTCTAGACATATGGAAGCGAATCATCGACAATAGAACAACAGACAGGAAAATCACTGGAGTCTGTAGAAATGTGGTTTTACAAAAGAATGCTGAGAGTACCATGGACAGCTAAGAAGAGTAATGAAGATGTTCTGAGAGAGGTAAAAGCAAAAATAGAGCTAATTTCCAATATTAGGAAGAAACAATCATAATTTTTTGGCCATGTAATGAGAAGAGAAAAACTGGAATATATTGTAACAAATAGAAAAATTGAGGGACGAAGAGATAGAGGGAAGCAAAGAGAAAAAATGCTGAAACAGACAGCTTAAGAGAATGGCTTAGCAGAAGGTCAACAACAGAAATGATAATTAGCTGCCGAGATAGAAAGTTATGGAGAGACATGATCACCTGCGCCGGTAGGCCCGGTACTTGATGATGATGATGTATTTTGCCGCAAACATTTGTCAACATATAAATGAGTGAAAACTATGTTCTAGCGTAAGGTGTGTAGTATAATGATGTCTTCTAGAGTAAGGTGTGTAGTATAATGATGTCTTCTAGAGTGAGGTGTGTAGTATAATGATATCTTCTAGAGTAAGGTGTGTAGTATAATGATGTCTTCTAGAGTGAGGTGTGTAGTATAATGATGTCTTCTACAGTAAGGTGTGTAGTATAATGATGTCTTCTAGAGTAAGGTGTGTAGTATAATGATGTCTTCTAGAGTAAGGTGTGTAGTATAATGATGTCTTCTAGAGTGAGGTGTGTAGCATAATGTTGTCTTCTAGAGTGAGGTGTGTAGTATAATGATGTCTTCTAGAGTGAGGTGTGAGTAGTGATGGTGGCTGTGAACTCATGGGAATAGTGGAATAACATGCACCGAAATACAATAGATTTGGCACCGACTTTGCACCGACTTTGCACCAAAACGGTGCCAAAAAAAAAAAAATTATTTTTTCGAATTCGCGATTTTTTCGAACTTCATTATTTTTTTTTGGGGGGGAATTTTTTTTTGGTGTTCGTCAGTTTGTCGAAATGGTTCACTGAGAGCTTAACCGCAGGTAAATTCAATAGAGACTCTAATCCGGTGATCGCGCTCCGGTGATCGCCTCTCGCTGTGTGTTATTTGTGAAAGAGTATATTTGTGTCGCCTCACGCGGTGTGCATGAAAGAGTATTTTAAAAGAGTTTGTGAAAGTAAACAGAATTATTTAAAAAATATGTATTTGTGAAAGTAAACTCAGAATTATTAAAAATAAAAAAAAAAGTCTCCCGTCAGGATTCGAACACGGGTCTACTACGTGACAGGCAACATGTAAAAAAATGCTGACAAGCAATAACATTGAAAGGTTAGTTTTGTCGAACGGTCTCCTGTGTTTCTGAGAGCTTAACCGCAGGTAAATTCAATAGAGACTCGGTGCTAATCCGTGTCCGGTGATCGCCTCGCTGTGTGTTATTTGTGAAAGAGTATTTTAAAAGAGTATGTGATAAATAAAAATTCAGAATTATTAAAAACGTTAAGAAATATAGTTAAATGTGATAAAACTGATTTTAAAAAAAGGCGAAATAATAAAAACTATGAAAAAAATAAGCTGTAAATACTGACGGAAAACTGTATGTTAAGAAACTGGAATGACATGGCAGCTTTTGTTGACTGGGCTAGTGGTACTTGAGGAATGCTATTGTTAGGGAAAAATCGCTTACAAGGAATCGTGGTCATTGTTAGGAAAATATGCTGACGGTCATTGTTAGGCTCCGTGTTTAGAGTTAGGTAGAGGCATGTCGGGGACAGCGGTTCTAAAAGGGGGGGTATCTCGCGGGTCGGATGGCGGGTCGTCGTGCGGGTGGGGAAAGGTGCCTTTATTGGTTATCATCATGTGTGGGTCAACAGGAGGCGACATGTAAAAAAAAAAAAATGCTGACAAGCAATTATTAGTATCGTTAGCATCATGTATTCTGACCTTCCCTCCTTGTTTTCTAACACAACTTCCTAGATTTCTGACCATGCCCCTCAACACTATCACCATGTCCCTCAACACTATCATGTGCCACCCTCAACATCCCCCTTCATGGCCTACTATCAGCATGTGCCTCAACACTATCACCATGTCCCTCAACACTATCATGTGCCACCCTCAACATCCCCCTTCATGGCCTACTATCAGCATGTGCCTCAACACTATCATCATGTCCCTCAACACTATCATGTGCCACCCTCAACATCCCCCTTCCTACTATCAGCATGTGCCTCAACACTATCATCATCATGTGCCACCCTCAACACTATCATCATCTTGTGCCACCCTCAAGACTATCATCATCATCATGTGCCTCAACACCACCCTTCATATCATCAAGCCACACAAAGTATCAATCATCTCTCTCACACATTCATGGTAAACCAAAACAAAACTCGTTCTATATTTTCACAACTTTATTAATACATCAAATATACGACACATATATATTACTGTCCGGTTGTTGATAATTTTAAGCGTCTGGGTTTCCTCCCTCCTGTTTTGGTGGTAGTGTTTGTTAAATGTCTATCAAACACGGGTGCATAGGAAGTGTCATTAGCCTTCAAAACACAACCGCCCTCCATTTTGACAAAACCTTGATCAAAGCTGGAATAGGTAATTGGTGACTCTGCTGAAACACCCGCGGCATTCATATTGGGTGCCGGATCTGTCGGCTGATTAACAAGAGCGAAGTTCCCCTGATTAACAAAGGGGGGCGTGTAGTCGATTAGATTCGTGTTAACAAGAGATGGTATGTAGTTTTGGTGGTTAACGACAGGCGGCGTGTAGTTGATCTGATTAACGAGAGGTGGCGTGTAGCTGATCTGGTTAACAACAGGCGGTGTGTAGTTGAGGTTAGCATAAGCGGTTAAAATTTCCTCTCGCATCTCGACTAACGTGATAAATTCCTCTCTCGATAGTGTTATCCCAGTTCTGGTAGGAAACTTAAAAAAACTATCACCGCTATATGTCCTTATATTTATCAATGGTCTGTTACGAAAAACACAAACCGAGACTGCCTTAACACCATCTTTAGACAATGGAACTACAGTCTCATTTCCACGTGACATGAATATGCGCTGATCACTGAGATCAAACGAAATTGGCGTATTCAAGCTACACGACTCCATATTCAAAGAAAAAACAAACCACCTGGCAACAGACGTTGGTTATGTGTGTGTACACTGCTCGACTGGGGGGTTTTTATACCCGTTTATCGGGTCGAGGACCGTCTATTTATAGCAGCTAACGCAATACGTTATCAGGCGTGGTAATCAGTCGTGTTGCGACATGTTCAGTGACCTCTGGAAGTGACCCAATAGGGGGGGGGGGTGATGTGTGAGGAAATATGATGCGTGTAACAATTCGGTCTCAGGTAATGCGGCTTGAGACTAGGAAACTCCTCCCCCCTGTAGTGTTTATATAGGTTGTGGATTTTAAAAATAGGTGTTAGTTGAAGAGGGGGAAACCTCGGACGCTGACCTAAAATCACTCGTTGTTATTTTCGTCGGGGGCGTAATCACTAAAGTTAGTAGCACTTGTGAGGATGGATCCCCGATGGAATCATCCCTTCACAGCTCTGATAGCCGGTCCTACCGGGTGTGGGAAAACGGTATTTGTGCAAAAGTTTATACAGAACCTTCACGAGCTAGCTGTCCCCGTACCGGAGGAAGTTATATGGTGTTATGGGGAATGGCAGCCGATATACGAGACTATGGGGTCAGTGAGATTTATCGAGGGTCTACCAGACGTCGATAAATTGGAAGGTGGTAAGAAGAGAAGACTGATCGTCATCGATGACTTGATGTCTGAGACGGATGAGCGGGTAACAAAATTATTCACCAAAGGTAGTCATCACAGAGATATTAGTGTGATGTACATTGTTCAAAATCTATTCGGAAAAAATAAAGAACATCGAACCATAAGTCTCAATACGCACTATTTAGTCCTTTTCAAGAACCCGAGAGACGGGAGTCAAATTATGAATCTGGGTAAACAAATGTACCGGGTCGGGTGGGGTACCTCCAAGATAGTTTTAAGGACGCTACAGCGACTCCTCACGGTTATTTGCTGGTCGATCTTCGTCAGGACACACCTGATAATCTTAGGTTGAGAACAAAAATATTCCCGGGGGAGAGACAAATCGTCTACGTCCCAAAGTAGAGAATCATGTGTGATGAAGCACTTAGACGGCACGGTAAAATGTTGAAATGTATGCGCGCCGCCTCGCCGACCGGTTTAAGAGCCGTATTAAAAACAGCCTCTCCCAAACTCATTAACTTTTTGTGCGAGTGTTGTCATAACATATTAAAAGGTAATGTTAGACTCACTCAGCGACAGAAGTGCGAGCTACGTCGACACAAGAACAAGTTGAGACTTCTCACTAAAAAGAAACCGAGTCTTAAGCGGCGGAGAGAGATTCTACAAACCGGTGGGTTTATAGGTGCTTTGCTCCGTCCTATATTAAGTATTCTCGGTGGAGTACTAGGTGCGTAACAATGGCCAAAAAAATGATTTTGGTGGATCCTCGATTCCTCGAGGGTCTTAAACAGACTACTACCACGTCGTATAGCCCACCCGAGGCGATCGGTGACAACTTGAGAGATTTAGATGATGAAATGCAACGTATCCTATTCCGCGATGATTTAGCACCCGCCGATAAGGCCAGGGTGTACCAACGTGCCCTGCATCAATATTTAACTAGATTGGAGCAGTATAAACGACGCTCATTGGGCTCGGTCGATCTCATTCAACACAACACGGCAACAGAAAAAACACCTTCCCCACCAACACCATCATTCGAGGTATCACCAGAGCAGACCAAGACACCACCACCACCACCAGCGGAAACCCCAAAGGTAGGTAATGAAACCACTCCGCCCGTAGCCACGTATAAACTGAGACCTAAAAAAAGAAAGAGCGGAATCCCAACACCAAAATGGGAACGGTGGAGAAAATATTGAGACGTCGTTACTTTGACCCTAGTCGACCAGGGGCGTATAGTGGTGCAACGGCCCTGCAACGTAACACCAAACTGGGACTCGCAAAGATCAAACAATGGCTGAGTCATCAGGATACCTATACCCTTCATAAACCAATTCGTCGCAGATTTGAAAGGCGTCCCATTATAACGAGTGGCCCCCAACAGCAATATCAGGCAGACCTAATCGATTTGAGACATTTGAAAAAACACAACGATGGATATTCCTATTTGGTTTCTTGCGTGGACGTTTTCAGTAAATTCGCGTGGTCTGTACCGATACGAACCAAAACGGGGAAATCCTTAGTGGAAGCCGTCGGTAAGATATTTCTCGATGGGAAACCGGCGAGTTTTCAAACGGATAAGGGGTCAGAGTTTCTGAACAGAACATTTCAGAAATTCCTCGCTGACAACAACGTTCACTTTTTCACTACGCAGAACGAAGATATTAAGGCCGCCGTGGTGGAACGCTTTAATAGGACTCTGAAACAACGGATGTGGCGATATTTCACGAAATCCAATAAGTTGTCTTATGTCCGAGTCCTCCCCGCCCTACTTCGAAGTTATAACCATTCGTATCACAGAAGTATAAAAATGGCACCGGTCGACGTTAACGCAGACAATCAAGAACAGGTATGGAACACGTTGTATAATAGCAAACGCAACTTTAAATTTGAAAGACCCCTGTACAAGCCCGGTGATCGAGTTAGACTGGTCCTGGGCAGAGCCAATTTTAAAAAGGGTTATGCCCCGGCTTGGACGGAGGAACTGTTTTCCATCAGTCGAGTAAACGAAACAAACCCCGTTACATATGTGTTGAAAGACGATAAGGGCGATGAGATAGAGGGGTCATTCTACACACCGGAAATTCAAAAAGTTGGAGACAAACACGAGTACAGAATCGAGAGTGTCATAACCGAGCGTCGCACATCCTTTGGGCGAAAGGAGAGTTTAGTCAAATGGTTTGGTTACGGTTCCTCATTTAACAGTTGGATACCATCCAAGGACATTGTCAGATACAAAAACTAGAGATGCGAGAAGAAGAAGAAGAAGAAGTGGTAACTTTTGGTGGAGAGGCCGATCTGCGAGCCGTAAACTCGGGAGTCGGGAGAGACGGCGAACCACGCTGGTGGGGGTCGATGTTTGGGAAACTATCCCCCTACTTAGAACTTGTCTTTATTTGTCAAGTGGTAGTTATATATACAGTTGTAGCGGTCTCGCTGTTCAATCTGACCACCGAAAAGCCAGACGCGAAGGAGGGAAAACTGTGGATAGCCCTACTGAGCAGCTGTTTGGGTTACATGCTACCGAATCCAAACTTGGAGAGGCGACGGTGAAAAGAGTGAAAAAAATGAGTTTTTATGTCACCCTGCCCAGCAATGCATCTATGGAACTTTTTAAGGATAATAACCCAGGCCACTTTTTCGTTAAACTCCCTCAGACCATTGACATTTCGACGCAGTATGAGATCGCACTGGTGGAGATACAGTTTCCGCTAAATTATTTCAATGTGATAGAGGGTGATGTCTGGATTCGCTACGAATCTCTCGATAACGACGATATTTGCGACGCCAGATTTTATTTCAACGCGACATTGGAGCCCGGGTTATACACGAAACCCGACGCGTTCATCGGCGCGTTGAATGCGTCGATCATAAAAGCTGAGGATGAGTCGTACAGGGGAGTGAAAGGGAAAAAAATGAGATTCATTTACGCAAAAGAGGTGAATAAAGCCATCTTGAAACTTTACGAAAAAGGAGTCAGTGTTACCATAAGCGACACTTTGAAAAACATGTTAGCCTTCCCCACGACCACAATATCAGACACGGCTCCCGATATCTTCAGCGTGGGTGTAATGGACTTGGAAAGTGTAGCGAAGAATGTCTACGTCTACTGCGATCTCGTTTCCCCCAGACCGGTCGGGGATGTGATGGTGCCTCTCCTCAGGAGCGTGCCTGTTCTCAATAGAAATCACACCTCGGTGTTTCAGATCTACGATAAACCTCACTACCTACCCCTGAGTAGATTTTCCTTCGATACCGTCGAGATCCTTTTAGCCAACGAACACGGAAAAACCATTCCATTCACCAGCGGGACGTCGGTGCTAACGGTACACTTTCGAGTCAAGAAGCATCTCGAGCTGTTATAATGGTGAGACACACCCCCCTTCGTAGAGATGTTGAGTTATACGAAGACTTTTACTGCTGTCAGGCCGGCGATGGGATGCCCGTGTTTATAGGAGGTCGAAGTCAGAGCGGTCGAGGAATCGGTAGTTTCTTTGGTGGAATCGGGAGGGCTATTTTACCCTGGTTAAAAACCGGCGGTAAGGCCTTGCTCAGAGAAGGCTTGGGGACCGGTCTGCAGGTCGCACAGGACGCATTGGCCGGGAAAAATGTCGGTGAAGCTTTCAAAGAACGAGCTAAGGAGGCCGGTCAGCGGTTGCTACACGGGGCCGTAGACCACCTGCGTGATAACAACCAATCAGGAAGTGGTTTACGTCAAAGCAGAAAGCGAGTTATGAAGCTACCTCCACCAGGAGAACCCGTTACGAAGAGGATAAAACCGACAGCTGGACGGTTCCCCCTTCATTCGGTGCACAACAGAGGGAAGAAGACGAGGGTGGCAAAGGATATTTTCGACTAATAATAATGTCCCTCATTCACCCCAAATCGTGCGAATGTCTTCACTCTGGTTTGGATTTATTTAGCGTTCCACCCACACAGACATCTCTCGACTCTGGTCAGTTTATTGAAATTCGTCCGATCGCAGCTTTGTCGCATAGCGCACCGATAGAGTTTTTCATTTCTGGAAACAGCGAGGAGTATCTAGATCTTTTCAACACGTTTTTACATCTGCGGGTCAAAATCACCCTCCCCAATGGTGAAAGTTTACCATTGGATGCCGAGGTAGGACCGGTCAACAATTATCTTCACAGTCTATTTTCACAAGTCGACGTATCGCTAAACGACACGTTGGTTACACCGTCGGAGAATACCTATCCTTTTAGAGCGGTGTTTGAGGCCACGCTAAATTACGGAGAGGATGCGAAAACGGGATACTTGACGGCCGCTCTGTTCTACAAAGACACAGCTGGCCACCATGACGATTTGAAAGAAAATGAGGGTTTTAAAACACGGCGCGATTTGACTTCGGGTAGTAAAGAGGTTGAAATGATGGGTCGTTTGCACTCTGATGTCTTTGTGCAGGAACGTTACATGTTAAACAGAGTCGATGTAAAGATAAAACTCACGCCCTCGAAGGATGTGTTCAGCCTCGCGGCTCACGATAGCTCTGTGGGTTATAAGAGTGTTATCACCTACGCCGCGCTCGTGGTCAGGAAAGCTAAGCTAAACCCCGCGATTTCTCTGGCCCACGAAAAGGCTCTCTTGAGCGGGAATGCGCGGTACCCGATCAAGAGGGTTACCATCAAGACATTTTCCATCGCTAGCGGGATGTTCTCCCACAGTCAAGACAATTTATTTTTGTCTCAGACACCGACCCGTATAGTGATAGGTCTGATTACGGCCAGTGCTTTTAATGGTGTTTACACAGCTAACCCGTTCAATTTTCAACACTTTGGTCTGATTTATATGAACCTGACGGTCGACGGGAAATGTATCTCGGGAAAGCCTCTAACTATGGACTTTGAACGAAATCAATACGCGAGAGCTTTCTTCGGCACAAACCTGGCCATGGGTCTGATTGGTAAAGACGCTGGGAATAACGTTGATTATAGAGAATTCAAGGACGGATACTGCCTATTTGGTTTTGACCTCTCGTCCAGCCTACTGGACGGCTCCCATTTTGAGCTAGCCACAAGCGGACCCTTGTCGATAGAACTCAAGTTTGCCGCTCCCACCACTACTCCCCTACAAGTTATCGTTTACGCAGAGTTGGACTCGGTGCTCGAGGTGTCCAAGACAAGGCAGATTCTAACAGACTTCGCCGTTTGAGAGAGACTCGAATATGAACACGAGGGAGATTTACAACCTTTTGATGTCGGATATTTTCGTTCGACGTTGTTCCCTTGTTAGTGTCATTCCACGAAACCACTTACCGCCGAGCATCGACCCAACGGCGACCGCGGCCTTTGTCATAAACACCGACCCTGCCCACGAACCCGGTGAGCATTGGGTGGCCCTATTTTACAACGGTCTCGGCGAATGTGAGTATTTCGATTCCTACGGTTTGCCTCCCAGACACGTGGATATTTTAAACTTTATAGAGCAAAACTCACACGTTCCATTCGTCCACAACCCGCGGGTGTTGCAAGATTTGTTTAGCAACACGTGCGGTCTATATTGTGTTTATTATATACTTCTTAAGTGTCGTGGCGCGAAACTTAACAGAATTCTCATGCCTTTTTCATCGAGACAGCACGTAAACGACCGTATCATTTATCGTTTGCTCGCCCCGTGGATACTTCGGCTTCGAGGGGCCCGCCCAGACGCTTAAAATTATCAACAACCGGACAGTAATATATATGTGTCGTATATTTGATGTATTAATAAAGTTGTGAAAATATAGAACGAGTTTTGTTTTGGTTTACCATGAATGTGTGTGAGAGATGATTGATACTTTGTGTGGCTTGATGATATGAAGGGTGGTGTTGAGGCACATGATGATGATGAGGGTGGCACATGATGATGATAGTGTTGAGGCACATGCTGATAGTAGGAAGGGTGATGTTGAGGGTGGCACATGATAGTGTTGAGGGACATGATGATAGTGTTGAGGCACATGCTGATAGTAGGCCATGAAGGGGGATGTTGAGGGTGGCACATGATAGTGTTGAGGGACATGGTGATAGTGTTGAGGCACATGCTGATAGTAGGCCATGAAGGGGGATGTTGAGGGTGGCACATGATAGTGTTGAGGGACATGGTGATAGTGTTGAGGGGCATGGTCAGAAATCTAGGAAGTTGTGTTAGAAAACAAGGAGGGAAGGTCAGAATACATGATGCTAACGATACTAATAATTGCTTGTCAGTATTTTTTTTTTTACATGTCGCCTCCTGTTGACCCACACATGATGATAACCAATAAAGGCACCTTTCCCCACCCGCACGACGACCCGCCATCCGACCCGCGAGATACCCCCCCTTTTAGAACCGCTGTCCCCGACATGCCTCTACCTAACTCTAAACACGGAGCCTAACAATGACCGTCAGCATATTTTCCTAACAATGACCACGATTCCTTGTAAGCGATTTTTCCCTAACAATAGCATTCCTCAAGTACCACTAGCCCAGTCAACAAAAGCTGCCATGTCATTCCAGTTTCTTAACATACAGTTTTCCGTCAGTATTTACAGCTTATTTTTTTCATAGTTTTTATTATTTCGCCTTTTTTAAAAATCAGTTTTATCACATTTAACTATATTTCTTAACGTTTTTAATAATTCTGAATTTTTATTTATCACATACTCTTTTAAAATACTCTTTCACAAATAACACACAGCGAGGCGATCACCGGACACGGAGCGAGGCGATCGGATTAGCACCGAGTCTTTTGAATTTACCTGCGGTTAAGCTCTCAGAAACACAGGAGACCGTTCGACAAAACTAACCTTTCAATGTTATTGCTTGTCAGCATTTTTTTACATGTTGCCTGGTCTGTCACGTAGTAGACCCGTGTTCGAATCCTGACGGGAGACTTTTTTTTTTATTTTTAATAATTCTGAGTTTACTTTCACAAATACATATTTTTTAAATAATTCTGTTTACTTTCACAAACTCTTTTAAAATACTCTTTCACGCACACCGCGTGAGGCGACACAAATATACTCTTTCACAAATAACACACAGCGAGAGGCGATCACCGGAGCGCGATCACCGGATTAGAGTCTCTATTGAATTTACCTGCGGTTAAGCTCTCAGTGATTCGACAAACTGACGAACACCAAAAAAAAATCCCCCCCCAAAAAAAAATAATAAAGTTCGAAAAAATCGCGAATTCGAAAAAATAATTTTTTTTTTTGGCACCGTTTTGGTGCAAAGTCGGTGCAAAGTCGGTGCCAAATCTATTGTATTTCGGTGCATGTTATTCCACTATTCCCCTGAGTTCACAGCCACCATCACTACTGGTGTGTAGTATAATGATGTCTTCTAGAGTGAGGTGTTTAGCATAAAGTTGTCTTCTAGAGTGAGGTGTGTAGTATAATGATGTCTTCTAGAGTGAGGTGTGTAGTATAATGATATCTTCTAGAGTAAGGTGTGTAGTATAATGATGTCTTCTAGAGTAAGGTGTGTAGCATAATGATGTCTTCTAGAGTGAGGTGTGTAGCATAATGTTGTCTTCTAGAATGAGGTGTGTAGTGTAATGATGTCTTCTAGAGTGAGGTGTGTAGTTAATGATGTCTTCTAGAGTGAGGTGTGTAGCATAATGTTGTCTTCTAGAGTGAGGTGTGTAGCATAATGTTGTCTTCTAGAGTGAGGTGTGTAGCACAATGTTGTCTTCTAGAGTGAGGTGTGTAGCAAAATGATGTCTTCTAGAGTGAAGTGTGTAGCATATGTTGTCTTCTAGAGTGAGGTGTGTAGTGTAATGATGTCTTCTAGAGTAAGGTGTGTAGTATAATGATGTCTTCTAGAGTGAGATGTGTAGCATAATGGTGTCTTCTAGAGTGAGGTGTGTAGTGTAATGATGTCTTCTAGAGTAAGGTGGGTAGTATAATGATGTCTTCTAGAGTGATGTGTGTAGTAAAATGTTGTCTTCTAGAGTGAGGTTTGTAGTATAATGATGTCTTCTAGAGTGAGGTGTGTAGTATAATGATGTCTTCTAGAGTGAGGTGTGTAGTATAATGATGTCTTCTAGAGTGAGGTGTGTAGTATAATGATGTCTTCTAGAGTGAGGTGTGTAATATAATGATGTCTTCTAGAGTGAGGTGTGTAGCATAATGATGTCTTCTAGAGTAAGGTGTGTAGTATAATGATATCTTCTCAGAGTGAGGTGTGTAGTATAAAGATGTCTTCTAGAGTAAGGTGTGTAGTATAATATCTTCTAGAGTACGGTGTGTAGTATAATGATGTCTTCTTGAGTAAGGTGTGTAGTATAATGATGTCTTCTAGAGTAAAGTGTGTAGTTTAATGATGTCTTCTAGAGTGAGGTGTGTAGTATAATGATGTCTTCTAGAGTAAGGTGTGTAGTATAACGATGTCTTCTAGAGTAAGGTGTGTAGTATAACGATGTCTTCTAGAGTAAGGTGTGTCGTATAATGATGTCTTCTAGAGTAAGGTGTGTAGTATAATGATGTCTTCTAGAGTGAGGTGTTGAGCATAAAGTTGTCTTCTAGAGTGAGGTGTGTAGTATAATGATGTATTCTAGAGTGAGGTGTGTAGTATAATGATATCTTCTAGAGTAAGGTGTGTAGTATAATGATGTCTTCTAGAGTAAGGTGTGTAGCATAATGATGTCTTCTAGAGTGAGGTGTGTAGCATAATGTTGTCTTCTAGAATGAGGTGTGTAGTGTAATGATGTCTTCTAGAGTGAGGTGTGTAGTATAATGATGTCTTCTAGAGTGAGATGTGTAGCATAATGGTGTCTTCTAGAGTCAGGTGTGTAGTGTAATGATGTCTTCTAGAGTAAGGTGTGTAGTATAATGATGTCTTTTAGAGTGATGTGTGTAGTATAATGATGTCTTCTAGAGTGAGGTGTGTAGTATAATGATGTCTTCTAGAGTGAGTTGTGTAGTATAATGATGTCTTCTAGAGTGAGGTCTGTAGTATAATGATGTCTTCTTGAGTAAGGTGTGTAGTATAATGATATCTTCTAGAGTGAGGTGTGTAGTATAAAGATGTCTTCTAGAGTAAGGTGTGTAGTATAATATCTTCTAGAGTACGGTGTGTAGTATAATGATGTCTTCTTGAGTAAGGTGTGTAGTATAATGATGTCTTCTAGAGTAAAGTGTGTAGTATAATGATGTCTTCTAGAGTGAGGTGTGTAGTATAATGATGTCTTCTAGAGTAAGGTGTGTAGTATAATGATATCTTCTAGAGTAAGGTGTGTAGTATAATGATGTCTTCTAGACTAAGGTGTGTAGTATAATGATATCTTCTAGAGGTACGTGTGTAGTATAATGATGTCTTCTAGAGTAAGGTGTGTAGTCTAATGATGTCTTCTAGAGTGAGGTGTGTAGTATAATGATGTCTTCTAGAGTAAGGTGTGTAGTATAATGATGTCTTCTAGAGTAAGGTGTGTAGTATAATGATATCTTCTAGAGTAAGGTGTGTAGTATAACGATGTCTTCTAGAGTGAGGTGTGTAATATAACGATGTCTTCTAGAGTAAGGTGTGTAGTATAATGATGTCTTCTAGAGTGAGGTGTGTAGTATAATGATGTCTTCTGGAGTGAGGTGTGTAGTATAATGATGTCTTCTAGAGTGAGGTGTGTAGTATAATGATGTCTTCTAGAGTAAGGTGTGTCGTATAATGATGTCTTCTAGAGTAAGCTGTGTAGTATAATGATGTCTTCTAGAGTGAGGTGTGTAGTATAATGATGTCTTCTGGAGTGAGGTGTGTAGTATAATGATGTCTTCTAGAGTGAGGTGTGTAGTATAATTAAGTCCTCTACACGCTTGAAGTACTTGATTACGGAATATAGCAAATTGGAGAAGTATTTTTGTTTCTTTAACAAAAAAATAAAACACCAGCTAATATAGAGGAGATATCATTTCAAGCATATCTTTCAGCTTTTTCGAAATGGTACCATCCACATTTTCAGATTCTAAACAAACAAAAAGCTGTTGTTTACGTATCTTTACATTCTGTGGAATATCGGGAGAGGGAGAGGGTGGTGGTGAAGCTATTAGTGAGAGCTTGAGGATATGCTTCTATATACCCATCACGTTAAGAGTATTATTGAACCCTCCCACACCCACTTCTTTGTCTCTTTTCCAATTAGGAAAACAAATGTTTAATTAAAAAATAAAAACTATTTAGGATTGATCTTTAGAGCACAGTAAAAGACACGGCAGTCTAATGAAAGTAATCTTGGAAGGTAAAAGAGGCAGAGGCAGACCAAGACTAACATGGACGAGTAACATCAAAAGATGGACAGGTCAGTCTACAACAACCTGCACTATCAAAGCAAGAAACAGAGCGGAATGGCGCTCCTTGATAGTCAACATTCAACGCGGAGAGGGCACTCAATAATGATGATGACGATTTAGGATTGAGCTAAGGCCATCTGAGTGGAAGACGACAGGTTCTACTCACTCGGTTACTCTCTGACCTCAACATTACAGGTGTGTTCAAGTGTTTCGCCTTTTACCAAACATTCACTTTGTATTTTCGTCATCATCATTGAGTATCGTCACCGCATCGAAGGTTGGCTACCATGGAGCGCCATTCTGCTTTGTCTCTTGCTTTGATGGTGCAGGTTGTCATAGGCTGACTTGTCCATCTTTTGATGTTACTCGTCCATGTTAGTCTTGGTCTGCCTCTTTTATCTTGTATTTTCCTTTTCAATATTACTGTCAGTAGGCTGTTGTGTCTTTTGACATGACCCACACATTTCATTTGTCTTGTTCTAATTGTGTTTAGTAGTTCTCTTTTAACTTTTAGTTGTTTTAAAACTTCATCATCTGTTTTCTTTTCCTTCCATCCAATTCTACCTTTTCTTCTATAAATCCACATTTCAAAGGCTTAAATTTCCTGTTCTGTTTTCTTGTCTAATGTCCATGTTTCTGCACCAAACAGAAATATTGAGAAGATGTACATTTTTCTATTCTTAGTTTTAGCCCTGGTGTTATTTGTTTTGTTGTTAGTATACTTTTCATGGCATTAAAATTACTTTTTGCCAGTCCTATTCTTTTGTTTACTTAAGTTTTACATTTTCCATCACTGGTTATAGTATGTTCCAGTTAGTTGTAGTTCTGAACTGTCTCCAGGTCTATTCCTTCTTGAGAATTTTCTTTCCTTACGATCAAAGTTTTATTCTTTTTGATATTCATATCTAGTCCATATATTCTGCTTGTCATGTTTATTTCATTAAGTAATTGCTGTAGATCTTTAGGATTTTCTGCTAGTAGTACAGTTTCATCATCATATCTTCGGTTAGAGTATTGTATAATTGTATTTTCAGCAGTTTCTAAATTCCAATAAATTTGGTTTGTGTCCGTTGTCAGTTTCATTTGTTAAATAATTCAGTTTAGTACAGTAGTAGTATATCTATCTATCTACCTGTCTGTAAGCTCTCTTTATCTGTCTGCCTATCTGTCTGTTTATATGTCTGTCTGTCTGTCTGTCTGTCTGTATGTCAGTCTTACTGTGTTTCTCTGTCTGTCTGTTTCTCTGTTTCTCTGTCTGTCTGTCTGTCTGTTTATCTGTCTTCCTGTCTGTCTCTCTGTCTTTCTCTGCCTATAAGAATATATATGTCTCAGTCAAAGTGGAAATATAAATCTTCCAAAAACAGGGGAAACAAATCAAAAAGATCGATTAATCTCTGCCCAAGAACGTGCCCTTATATAGGGTGTTTATAAAGTCTCACTACACTTGGTATCTAGGTCAATTTGAAAAAAATGTTTATGACGTCATCACAATATGTGCTCAACGGTAAGTTCACTTGTTGCGACAGTTTTCTTAATGACTTGTCTGGACTTTTAAGGATTCTGTCTTGGATATCTAAACATATTTCATCATTCACAGCAGGCCTACCAGATCGTGGAGCATCTTCCACATTTCCAGTAGCAATAAACTTATTCAACAAATTTCATTGACAGTGGGAGCACATATTGTGATGACGTCATAAACATTTTTTTTTTCAAATTGACCTAGATACCAAGTGTAGTGAGACTTTATAAACACCCTGTACAATGTAGAGTACGTTCGGTTTAATGTCATCTGTTAATATTAATAGACGGTTGGTAGTGGCCTTAGTCAGACTAGACTGGTCAGGATTATCTGGCCTACTGGTGATATTCTCCAAAGCTGCCTGGGAAAGTCGGCATGAAGTCCCAGTGGGGTGAGCTGTGTTTGCAGATATTCTCTATCGGTTATGTTTGTACTGTGCAATGCTTGTTGCCTGCTTCAAGCGTGTACACACAAATAATAATACTGTTCATTTTATTTGTTTTTGTTAAATGTTAGTAGCATGGCTGGAAAAGAGTTCTTAAATGTTACGTAGAGCCAGTCTTAACATATGGACGTGAATCATGTACAATAGGACAACAGACAAGAAAATCTCTGGAGTGTAGAAATGTTGTTTTACAGAAGAATGTTGAGAATACCATGGACAGCTAAGAAGTGTAATGAACATGTTCTGAAAGAGGCTAAAGCAAAAAGACAACTAATTTCCAATATTAGGAAGAAACAATCACAATTTTTTGGCCATGTAATGAGAAGGGAACAACTGGAAAAATTGAGGGACGAAGAGATAGAGGGAAGCAAACAGAAAAAAATACCAGAGAACTTAAGAGAATGGCTTGGCAGAAGGTCAACAACAAAAATGATAAATAACTGTCGAGATTGAAAGTTGTGGAGAGACATGATCACCTACGTCAGCAGGCCCGGAACTTGATGATGATGAGCATGGCTGGAAAAATCTTGTTATAAATGTATATGTGTATGTGGGTGTATTCACACTTTTATGTGTGTGTGAGAGAGAGTTATTCTTTGAATAAGTGTTTGTCTATTTTGAATGAGTTATAAATATTTATATTCAATTAGTGGCTGTAAAAAAAAAGTAAAGTACCCCCGTCACGCCAAGTGGCCTATAGGGAAATATGGTGTTAGTGACCCTATATTTTACAGACTTTCTGCACATGATTTTTGGGGTAATGTGGTCGGTATTACGCCCGTGCTGCTTTACTTTCCCAGAAAAAAATTTGGTACCCATTTAAGGCTGGGTGAACCCAGAAGCCGTCGGTTGGGATCGAACCCTACCCCTTGTCCGTGGTAGTCCAGTTCACTAACCACTGAGTTATCGCGGCTCAATTAGTGGCTGTGTATATGTTTATACATCACCATTCTCAAATATCGTGTTTATTGCAAACAACGTAGGCGATCATGACAACCCACGACTGTCGGTCTCAACAATTGTGCATTTCTTCAACCGTTAACTTCCAGTCAACCTACTCTTTGAATTGTTTTGAATCGTTTCTCTTTGTTTCTCTCTATATCTTATTTAGCACATTTCCCCCCAGTTGTTTCAATCAGTTTATTCTGGTTTTTCCTTTCTCAAAACAAAGCAAAAATAGTTAATTTGTTTTTTTTCCCAAACATGTTATTAATAAACTTTGAATTTTGTTTAAAAACTTCTCTCCCCCCCCTCTCTCTCTCTCTCTCTCTCTCTCTCTCTCTATCCATCCATCCACCCAAACCCACCCACCCATCCATCCATCCACTCACCCACCCATCCACCCTTCCATCTTTCCTTCTATCCATCCATCCATCTATCCGTCTGTCCGTCCGTCTGTCTGTATATTTTTCTGTTTGTCTGTCTATCTATCTATTTTCTTTCAGTGGCCCATATAGTTTTGTCTGTAGTGTTGTATCTATGGACCAATGTTTTTTCCTTAGTCTACTATATTCAGTGCAGTCTTGAAGTATGTGTTCAGCAGTCTGGGGCGCCTGTCCTTATTTACAAGTAGCTGAGGATCCGATCTTGAATTTTGTATACATGTGACTGTGGAGTCGTTTATGTCCTGTTCTGAGGTGTTTAATGATAATTTGTTCCCATCTATTCATATTATGAAATGCATCTTTATTTTGGGGCTTGTGGTCTTCTGATTGACTTGATTATCTGGTTTTTTTTTTCTCATGGTATGTAATTGGTACATCTGGTTGTGTGCCTGTTGCGCCTTACTCTGTCAGCTGATCTGCTCTCTCGTTTCGAGGTATTCCACAGTGAGATGGGATCCACTGCAGAGACAACCTGTGGGGCTTAGACAGTTCAATCAATAAGGTCTGCTGATGTTGCAATTTTCGGGATTGTAGTGCCTGGAGTGCTGATCTTGCATCTGTCAGAAACACTACAAGCTGTGGGCTAAGATTACTGTTCAGCAGTTTTTGTATTGTCAACTGTATTGCTTAGATTTCTGCATTGTAATTGTGACAGTACTTCCCTGTTGCTATTTAATTCTAATGCCTAGTGTTATTTGGGTACTCTATTTTCCTGCTCCCGCACTCCTTACTGCATTCTGTGCTGCTCCATCTATGTACGAACCCACAGATCTTGTGTGTATTCTTCATCGAAGAAGCTGAGAGTGATTGTTTTACGCAGGCTGTATAATCTTCTGAAAATTCTCTTTGAGAATGGCTTTCTTTAGCTGTCTCAACATTCTTAATTTTCTTTAAAACAACATGTATGGGAATCTCCAATGACACACATGCACTCAGTCAAAGTGCTCCCAAAACACATGCATACATTCATTTATGGTACACACATCTATAACACATTCGAAATGTATAATAACGTATTCGTTGATATATTAGTTGAAGTCGAGTGTTGATGCATCTTTATATTGTTGTTGAGATGAAATGTAAGCGTGCTTCTGTCTAATTGTTATTGTTGCATTCTGCAAGATGAGGTAACTCGCCCATGACAGGGAGAAGTGATGCGATACAATGCGGGATTCTGTGCTAAGTCTGACGTTTGATAGCAAAGAATCTAGATTGTCTGTCTGATGTGCCGCCTTCTCCACGAGAAGACAATGGACAGACAGATGTAGCATGAAATGAGCAGTGACAAGAAATGTGTAAAATGGAAAAGATATTGATTTAAGAAGCCGTGAAGCGATGAAAGAAAAAAATCTGCTGGAAAAAAAGATTTTATTTTAAACATTAAGAACATGTGAAATATAGAAGTGCTTAAAAACGTAGAGGAAATCATTCGTCTCAGAAAATAAGAAATTTTGATAGCGATCTAAGTGGGTTTTAAAAAAAATACATTTTTAGCTTCAATCCAGCACTTCTAGTAGTATCTACCAATGTTTGTTTACTGAAGTAAACACAGTTGAGAAAGACAGGCACTGCAGGTTGTCCACATGTTTACACAAACTCATCGTTTTTTTTATCTTTCCATCATCATCATCATCAAGTGCCATCTCCGCATCGAAGGTTGACTACTATGGAGCGCCATTCCGCTCTGTCTCTTGCTTTGATGGTGCGGGTTGTCATAGACTGACTTGTCCATATTTTGATGTTACTCGTCCATGTTAGTCTTGGTCTGCCTCTGCCTCTTTTACCTTGTATTTTCCCCTCCAGGATCACTTTTAGTAGGCTGTTGTGTCTTTTAACATGGCCCAAAAATATCATTTGTCTTGTTTGAATTGTGTTTAGTAGTTCTCTTCCCATTTTTAGTTGTTTTAAGACATTATCGTTTGTTTTCTTTTCCTTCCATCCAACTCTACCTATTCTTCTATATATCGACATTTCAAAGGCTTTAATTCTCTGTTCTGTTTTATTGTCTAATGTCCATGTTTCTGCACCATATAGGAATGTTGAGAAGATATAACATTTGGCAATTCTTAGTTTTAGCCCTGGTGTTATTTGTATTGATGTTAGTATGTTCTTCATGCCATTAAAATTACTTTTTGCAATTCCTATTTTTTTTGTTTACTTCAGTTTTCCATCACTGGTTATAGTATGTCCCAGGTAGTTGCAGTTCTGAACTGTCTCCAGGTCTATTCCTTTAATTTTGATATCCATATGTAGGTCTTGAGTATTTTCTTTATTTATGATCAAGTTTTATTATTTTTGATATTCATATCTAGTCCATATTTTTTTCTTGTTATGTTTATCACATTAAGCAATTGTTGTTGGTCTTTAGGATTTTATGCTAGTAGTACAGTATCATCAGTATATCTTAGGTTATTGATTATCTTTCCATTAATTTGTAGGCAACGCATCTCTGAGATGTTTTTAAAGATTTGCTCAGTGTATAGATTGAACAAGCTTGGTGGTAGGATGCATCCCTGTCTTACTCCTCTTTTGATATCAACGGGTGTAGAGTTCACTTTGTTATATTTTATTATTGCTGTTTGTTCCCAGTATAGATTACATATTAGTCGTATGTCCATATCATCTAGATGTTTCTCTTTTAGACATTCTATAAGTTGTTTGTGGTGTACTATATCAAAAACGTTGGTGTAGTCTATGAAGCAGGCATATGTTGCTTTGTTTACTTCTGTGTACTTTTCGATAATGTTCTCATGCAGAATATGGCTTCTTTTGTCCCGCTATTTTTCTTAAATCCAACTTGGTGCTCATCTAATTCAGTATTGATTCTGAATCCTTCCTTGTATAACTTTCATGAAGATTTTTGTAACATGGCTCATTAGGCTTATTGTTCTATAGTCACTGCATTCAACTGCACCCTTCTTTTTAGGCAATGCAATGAAAGTTTATGTTTTTAGTTCATTTGGTATGTATCCTGTGTGGTCTCTGTCGTTGCATATGTCTGTAATCACTTCAATGCCAAAATCTTCTAGTGCCTGTATCGTCTCTCTATCTGTATGCCGTCAGGTCCTGCTGCTTTTCCCTTTTTCGTTTTTATAGCTTGTTCCACCTCAGATTTTAAGATTTTATAGACTGATGTACATTTTATAACTGGTTTCTTGTCCTTTGACCATGAAATAGTTCCGTTATATATTCCTGCCATCTATCTATTATATCTTTATTGTCTGTTAGCATTTTTCCTTTTTTGTCTGCAGTGCATCCACCTTCTGTGGCTTTTTTATTTTTTATTAGTCATTCTCTTTATTTCTGTGTACATTCCTCTTAAGTCTTGTTTGCTTCCCATAGTTTCTATTTCTATACATTTTTGACTGAGCCAGTCTTCTTTTGCCTTTTTGCACATTTTGCGTATTTCATTATCTATTTTATTGTATTGGGCAGCGTTCTTCGCTTGTCTCCTTTCTTCCATTTTTTCTAAGATGTTGTCAGTTATCCATTTTTGTTTTTTTGTTCTTTTCTTTTTTGGGTAAGGTGTCGCAAGTTTCTTGTTTGCTTTTCTTTATGCATTGCCATTTGGTTGTGACTTTTTCATCAGAATGTTCTCTTCTGTATTGCTCAATTCCTTCTTCTAGCAGACACAATTTGGAAAGCAAAGATCATGGCAACAAACAGTAGTAAGAAGACACTCTCTTAAGACTGTAGACTCCTCTTGTAGGTTGGAGGTCGTTTTTCTGCTAAATGTTAAAACTCTCGCCTCAAGATCAAAAGTACCAGGATCAAATCCCATTTTCATCGCTGACTATCTTTGTCCCCAAAACCCCTGATTTAACTAAAAGTGAACTCGGCTGCTTGTTTCGCTCGGTCATTGACAGTCAGATGTTTGCCCCGAGCTCAAAATGAGCTTGTATAAGAAAGGGACCCTTGCCATTTTAAAATTTAAAAATGCATGCTGAAATTAACTGCATGTGACCACTAACAATATATTCTATTACTGGCGAGAGCAGGGAGCCTTGATAGCTCAGTGATTACTGAACTTGACTACAAAGGACAAGAGGTAGGGTTCGATCCCAACCGACAGCTTACGGTTCATCCAGCCTTTAATAGGTACAGGATTTTTTTCTGGGAAAGTAAAGCGGCACGGGTGTAATACCGACCACATTACCCCAAAAATCATATGCCGAAGGTCTATAAAATTTCGAGGTCTCTAACACTATATTACCTATACGCCACTTGGCGTGACGGGGTACTTTACTTTTTTTTTTTTACTTAGTGTCGAGAGCAGCTGTACAGCAGTCAAGTGAACGTGTTTATTGAGATTAATAGTTCGGACACAATCCAGGGCCGGTTTTACCATTAAGCGAACCTAGTCGATCGTCTCAAGGCTCCAGCACAACCCATAAACAACGGAAAATTGGATTTTTCAATGTCTTCTATTGACAAAAAAATGCTATCAAGTTCTGTTTAATATTATATAGAGAGGGTGCACTGGTTAGTCTCGAGGCAAGACCACAGTCTCGATACAGAGAGGTTGTGAGTTCAAATCAAGATTTTTATTTGTGATTTCTCTCTGCGACAACCACCCCTGGTCTTAGCAGCGAGACTGGCGCTGAAACGTCAATTACTCATCGACGGAAAAAAATATGAGTACCTCCGAAGACGGAGATATATCTCTCTGTGCGACGAGAGACGCCCTGTGCACACGGCTGGCAGGGGAAAACGGATGAACACTCAGTTCCTAGTCTCTAGGAACTTCGCCAGAGGTGAAAGCTGACGAACGTAAAAATAATAAATTATTGAAACAATATTATTCGAATATTATAAATTAATATATCAGGTATTTTAATTTAATTTATGTTTCCTTAGAAATAATTGTAAAAAAAAAACACACACAACTAAAATGTTAGTTTTATCATAAAAGATGAATAGGAGCGCACACATTTTCTTTGCTTACAGGCGCCTACATTTTCTTTGCTTACAGGCGCCTACATTTTCTTTGCTTACAGGCGCCTACATTTTCTTTGCTTACAGGCGCCTACATTTTCTTTGCTTACATGCGCCTACATTTTCTTTGTCTACGGGCGCCTACATTTACTTTGCCTGATGCAGCTAAATACTTCTACTTCGGCCCTAGTTCGACCCCAACGGACGGCTTCCAAGTTACCTTCATCTAGACATAAATGGGTACCTGATTTTTATGGCAAAGAAATATGGCGCTGGCGTAATGCTGGCCATGTATGGCAACCTTAATTTTTAAAGTGGCATTAACGCTATATTAATACAGAGCCGACTGGAACTTATTCTAGAAAGTTTTGATTAATATCACACACACACACACACACACACACACACACACACACACATATATATATATATATATATATATATATATATATATATAATATATCAGGAGTAAAGTATTAAGTTTGAGAATCCGTGATAGCTCAGTGGTTAGTGAACTGGACTACAAAGGACAAGAGGTCGGGTTAAATCCCGATCGACGGCTTCTGGGTTCACCCAACCTTAAATTGGTTCCGGATTTCTTTTTAGGGAAAGCAAAGCGGCATGGGCGTAATACCGATCACATTACCCCAAACATCATGTGCCGGAGGTCTATACAAATGTTTGTCATTGACACCATATTCCCTATACGCCACTTGGCGTGACGGGACTCGTTACTGTTGAGGTAGTAAGTTCCTGCTCCTGGTTGTATACTACAACTGATGATGGAGTCTGTTTTTTAGGCGAGAAACTAAGCCTAGTCAAATTTGTATCAATTTCTGCAACCTTTTGCTTTGTGTTCTTGGAAGAAAATTGTCCTGTGTTGACGTGGAATATTTTGGTCATGTCTTTCCATAACGTCCAGTTATAATCATGAAATTATTGTAACAAATTGTTTTCTCGATTTTATTCGGCTACATTTAGCTCAAATGTATACAAGTTGCAAAATTCATTGCTCACATGACGTTACGATTGCCCTCACCCCAACCCCTACAACCCTCCACTGCCTTCCATAACTAAGCAATCGCTGTAAAGTAAAGTAAGTAAAGTACCCCCGTCACGCCAAGTGGCGTATAAGGAAATATGGTGTTAGTGACCCTATATTTTACAGACCTTCAGCACATGATTTTTGGGGTAATATGGTCGGTATTACGCCCGTGCTGCTTTACTTTCCCAGAAAAAAATCCGGTACCCATTTAAGGCTGGGTGAACTCGGAAGCCATCGGTTGGGATCGAACCCTACCCCTTGTCCTTTGTAGTCCAGTTCACTAACCACTGAGCTATCGCGGCTCCAAAAGCAATCGCGGTCTCTATTGACCTTTCGAGCCGTAACCGGCCCATAGGGCGTAGACCAAGATACACCTTCTCCTATATGAATTTTTGTTCTAGCAGTTTTCTTTTAAAGATATTTTATCAAATCTCGCCATCTGTCTCTGTTCTGTGCAAGCATTTCTATCTCATTGAGGGAGCCGATTCCTGCTGCTCTTGCCTCTCTCATCAATGTTCTTCTCAGTGTCTCCCTGGGTCTTCCTCTTTTTCTTTTACCTGTTGTTTCCCATATGAGGGCTTGCTTTGCTATTCGATTATTATCTCTTCTCATCACATGTCCAACGTATGACCATCGTCTTTTCTTTATTACTGAAGATATTAGTGGTTGATTGGCGATTTCTCTAATTTCCTCGTTTGTTTTGAATTCGTTCCACGCTATACCAAGTATTTTCCTTAGACATTTATTTTCGAATGCGTTCAACTTTGTTTCTATATCTCTTGTTGTTTTCCAGCTTTCACACGCATACGTAAGGGTTGATAGTACATTTGATTTGAATAGCCTAAGTTTTGTGTTTGTGCTAATGAGTTTTGATTTCCACAACTTTTCAAGGCTTCTGAAAGACATTGCTGCTTTAGCCAGTCTGATTCTAATTTCTTTGCTCGTATCCCCTTCTTGATCAATGTGACTTCCAAGATAGATAAAGTGATCGATCTCTTCTACTGGTTTGTTTTCCATGTATATTTTGTCACTTGTTGGAATCGCGGTGCTACTGTAAAAATATCTAGTACCTGTGTACCTCGAAACACAAGTTGAAAACCGCTGATTAAATTTTTTTTTTTTTTAAGGAAAAGCTGCATACCCGTTGCAAAAAAAAAAAAAAATATTTAAAATCTGCAGAAGTGTGTTAAGGCTTTTCAACATCCCTTAATGAGGCGAACTGGCCCAGTGGTACAGCCTGGACACCCAACACAGGGCACGAGTTCACTAATAAAACACGAAGATCAACGAACAATTCAACTTTCATAAATATTCCCCTGTGGGTATCTTTGTTTCTTAATATCGCTTTTGTATGAAGGAAAGGCATAATGATTTCAATCTCTGGGATTAATATGAATTTCTTCAATAATTAAAGTAATGCAAGAAAATAGAAATTATGTGTGTTTACGAGGCAAAATTTTCTCACAAGAAAAAATAAATTGTGTGTGTTTACGAGGGAAAATTTGCTCGCAGGAAAATAGAAACTCTGCCTGTTTACGAGACAAAGTTCACTCCACTAAATGTTATGTGTTGTTTATTCTAATATCTATATTGTGTTACATATGGATACTCTACCAACATGACTAAAATCGACCCGATATAATCATCAACAACGAAGCACTTAACTTTGTAACGAACTAAGCATATATCAATTCTGTAATAACTAACAATGGAGACTGCCAGAAAGAGATCAAAAGAAGATTAACAATAACAACACAAAAATGAAGAACATGTGGCACAATCCCAACAAGGCAGTAATCTTAAAACTATTGAAGCGTGTATCTTCATATTATAGCAACATATGGTTGTGAATCATGGAGGATCTCGCAAGAAACAATGAAGACTATCTGTTCACTCGAAACAAAATGCAGAAACATTTTTAGTATACCACGAATAACGAAAAGACTAATGAAGACATCTTTAAAGACATACATTTAGTAAAGAACTGGCTTATGAACGTCATCTTGCAGAAGTATTGAAATATTACGACCACGTTAAAAGACATAGTGACCTAGATAGAACAATAATGGAGGGCATGGTTCCACAAAGGCGAGACAGGGTAGATCATAGCTATGTGTAGATTTACAAAGGTCTATGTGCTGGCAGAACATTCATGGAATCCCCCACCTAGCGTGATAGTTGTGAGTAGAGTGACGTCAGTCGTCTATAGCTTCTAAAGTTAATAGCTCACGATAGTTGGACGGTTTTCGATTGTATTTTCTGTCCGCTGGCCTTTGTACATATATAAATGGTTATGGGCAGACCAAAAAAAGGTGGTTTCGTGACATAAAAAAGACCAAAAACTTAGCAACCGAAGAATTATGAGATCTCGATAAAGACAGACTCTTTCAGAAGAGCCACGAGGAGTGCACATTCTGCAAAGGACATACGATTTGATGATGGCGATAGTAGTTTTCTATTTGTAGAATAAGAGGATAAAACAACTAATGAAGTTTTGAAGCAACTAAAAATGAAGAAATAACTAATTAACTCGGACGCAATAGATGGACTTTTTAGGGCAGGCGAATAGATGAGACGTAATAGCCATCTAAAAGTCATTTTGGAGGGGCAAGTACGAGGCAAGTATGAGGCAAGTACGAGGCAAGTACGAGGCAAGTATGAGGCAAGCACGACTCAAGTACGAGGCAAGTATGAGACAAGTACGAGACAGAGTGGGACAACGTGAAAAGTGGACTGACAACATCAACAAATGTACAGGAGAACCTCTGACAGGGTGTACCATCAAGGCAAGAAACGTGGTCAAATGTCGCTTCATGTTACTGAGCTCTCGATGCGGAAACGAAAGAAATGATGTCTACTAAATTTGATTCCTTGTTGCTGATATTGCTATATAGCGATTCTTGTTGTTGAGTAAATTTGTCTGTGACTTCTGTGAAATTTACTCATTATCATCATCATTGAGTGCCGTCTCCGCATCCAAGGTTGGCTACTATGGTGTGCCATTCCGCTCTGTCTCTTGCTTTGATGGTGCAGATTGTCATAGGGTGACTTATCCATCTTTCGATATTATTCGTCCATGTCAGTCTTGGCCTACCTCTTCCCTTTTACCTTGTATTTTCCCTTCCAGACTTCTGTGCAGTTTACAGTTTTTTGATAATTTATTTATGTTTTTTTGAAAGTAAATTATCAATGTTTGTGTCTAAGGAAAAGCAATAATCTGTTGGGAAATCGTTGAATTTCAAGCGCGTAGAGATGTCTTTTGTTTAATATTGAAAGTACATGCAGATACACTAGAGATGTCTTTTGTTTAATATTGAAAGTACATGCAGAAACACTAGAGAAGTCTTGTGTTTAATATTGAAAGTACATGCAGAAACACTAGAGAAGTCTTGTGTTTAATATTGAAAGTACATTCAGATACACTAGAGATGTCTTGTGTTTAATATTGAAAGTACATGCAGAAACACTAGAGATGTCTTGTGTTTAATATTGAAAGTACATGCAGATACACTAGAGATGTCTTTTGTTTAATATTGAAAGTACATGCAGATACACTAGAGATGTCTTGTGTTTAATATTGAAAGTACATGCAGATACACTAGAGATGTCTTTTGTTTAATATTGAAAGTACATGCAGATACACTAGAGATGTCTTTTGTTTAATATTGAAAGTACATGCAGATACACTAGAGATGTCTTTTGTTTAATATTGAAAGTACATGCAGATACACTAGAGATGTCTTTTGTTTAATATTGAAAGTACATGCAGATACACTAGAGATGTCTTGTGTTTAATATTGAAAGTACATGCAGATACACTAGAGATGTCTTGTGTTTAATATTGAAAGTACATGCAGAAACACTAGAGATGTCTTGTGTTTAATATTGAAAGTACATGCAGAAACACTAGAGAAGTCTTGTGTTTAATATTGAAAGTACATGCAGATACACTAGAGATGTCTTTTGTTTAATATTGAAAGTACATGCAGATACACTAGAGATGTCTTTTGTTTAATATTGAAAGTACATTCAGATACACTAGAGATGTCTTGTGTTTAATATTGAAAGTACATGCAGAAACACTAGAGAAGTCTTGTATTTAATATTGAAAGTACATGCAGATACACTAGAGATGTCTTTTGTTTAATATTGAAAGTACATGCAGATACAATAGAGATGTCTTGTGTTTAATATTGAAAGTATATGCAGAAACACTAGAGAAGTCTTGTGTTTAATACTGAAAGTACATGCAGAAACACTAGAGAAGTCTTGTATTTAATATTGAAAGTACATGCAGAAACACTAGAGATGTCTTGTGTTTAATATTGAATGTACATGCAGAAACACTAGAGATGTCTTGTGTTTAATATTGAAAGTACATGCAGAAACACTACAGAAGTCTGGGCTGAAATTCTTCTTTTCTTCTTGTGCTCACCAAAAACACGAACTTGTGACACAATCTGATTGTTATTGAGAGTTTTTTCTTTAGCTTCATACAACCTTGATTGATTTGTTGAGCCAATGCGCCTGTCTTAATGGGTAAAACTTGGGGGTGATTCTCTAGTGTCAGATTTGTACTTTGATAATCTAGCACTCGCATGCACAACTGAGGCCTGAACTAGTCTCATGTGTTTATTGTGTTGGAATATTTGTTTCTGAAATTGTGCCCGTAGAGCGGCATGTGTTTTCAGTTTGTTTTATTTAGATTCCATTTGTCAAATACTTTTTTAGATCTTATATTCAGC
Organism: Megaustenia siamemsis; assembly: GCA_032433765.1. Taxonomy (NCBI): domain Eukaryota; kingdom Metazoa; phylum Mollusca; class Gastropoda; order Stylommatophora; family Ariophantidae; genus Megaustenia; species Megaustenia siamemsis. The sequence continues at coordinate 29,591,876 of JAVIAB010000008.1, forward strand.
ACGGAGCGTGTGTTTCAAGTAATCTCCGATTATATGGGAAGGAAAATCTCGATGACCATGGCGCGGGGGGGGGGGGGGGGGGGGGAAGAGGAGGATCTACAGCCAAATGACGTAGAAAATACTGGTTCTCGTGTTATCACCAGTCATTGCAATACCGAAGTTGGTTAGTACTTAGACGCAGTAGCTTGGGCTGCTAGTGCCGAGTGAGGGCAGTGCAAGTATGTGGGTTGTCAACAACCGGGACATGTACCGTTTTGCGCCCCCTATCCTATTATTTAAAAAATATCTTAATACTAATTTTTAGTTTTAAAATTTTCCAATAGGGGCAACTGTTCTTCAACCACCTTCAAGCTACGCCACTGCTTAGATGGGTAATCGATTGGGAACATGTAGTGGTTAGTGTACTGATCAACTAATGACAAGAGATCGGATTCGATCTCGAATGACGGCTATTATTTCAGCTCACGTATACGGGACGCACACCCAGTGGTTTTACCTGAAAGTTTCATGTCTGAATTGTATTTGTTTTTCTAGAACGGCATGTTTTAATTGCTGGGGATAACGAAATGTAAATTAAGCCATCAATCAGGCAATACCAACAACTTTGCAATTATTTAGAGAAAAAGAAAACAAAGACAGAACTACTGGTAGGTAAAATTATAGAAACAATGCACACAGATCCAAGCAGGATCGGGTAAAGTAACAACCATGAAACTTTCTCCGATAGGACTAGGCATTATGATATACTCTGGATATCTCGTGACAAAAATCACCGGTAGCTTTTTTTTATTATACAAAATAGACATGATTTTTGTTCGTTAGAGGCGAGCGCCCTCACCGCCACCCCATAGCAGCTCCCATACTGCCCTTCAATATTAATTCTGGTTCCACGTCTCTGTTAATTTCTTGATATGATCCTCCATGTATTAACCCAAATTACTTAAAATCCTAACAGATGCCCTCCCGAGGGCTCTTGACCGGCTCGTTTCGTCTTTACCTCGGTATTTGAGAGGAATCTAAAAACGGACTTTGATTGCGTCCAGTTGATGACGAGTGCTATCATTGAAAGTGTCTTATACAATGGCCTGGCTCGGTTTAAAGGGAACCAATCTCTCGTCTTCCTGCTCTCAGATGGGGATTGAGGATTCTGGTTGTTTTATTTATTGGAGAGGAGGGGAATTGCAGGACCGGAACATCGAGTGTGTATCGTGCTCATTTTGTCTTGTTTTGGATTGAGCGCTCAAAAATAACATGTTTGAAACAATGTTTTTTTGAAAGGGAGTGAAAGAAAAATGAAAGTGTTTGCGAGTGGGAGGAATAGCGAGATATGGCGGTAAATATAAAAAGTGAGGAGAGAACAAACCTGAAAAAATACAAAAATAGGATTATGAAGGGGGAAAATAAAATATTGAATGTACAGTTAAACAAAAGACCGAGCGAGCACTCTTGAGAATAATGGGTAGAGGGAATGCTAGAAACATTTGGAAACATAACAGAAGAGAGCAAGCAAAGAGTGGTAGATCCTCACCCTGACAGGCGAACGAGAAATGCAAAAAAGACGACGCCCAAAATCCAGATTTTAAGATATTTCTGATGACTATATTGTTGTTTGAGAGAGAGAGAGAGAGAGAGAGAGAGAGAGAGAGAGAGAAGGAGTAAAGGAATACAGATGAATAGAAATGCGAAGCTGTTGTAAAGCTGATGATAATAATGACAATGAAACAAAAAGAAAAAGTGGTACGGTAACAGCTTTACGTGGGTGAGACACAAAACAAAAGTAGAACGACGTTTCGGCCAAGTAGGCCTTCAACTGGAACAATAAGCAACAACACAAAAATATATATGGATATACTCAGCAATCTAAAAACATGGCGATAATATGCTAGACTATCAAAAAGGAAAAGAGAGAGACCGTTTGTGTCTGTGTATTGTAGAACATTATCACTTTCACATTTACTGCGTAGCGTTTTGAGGTGATTGTGGCTATCTTTTCTGAGCAATGAGTATCGGCCTAATAATTGCTTTGTTTATTTCGATGAGATAACATGTGACAATGTTTATTCATCTGATTATTGAACATCCTCGAGCCCTGAAGCCAGATTTCTGCTCAGAGCAGAAATTGTAGATTCTTTGTATCCGACGATCTTTGTTATCAAGCAGCAGATCTTGCACAGGAGCTGCATCTCGCCATACGAGTTTGTTAGAAACTTTGGTAGAAGTAAATTAGAAGTGATTTTAGCTCATTTAATGAAACAACAACAAAAAACAGTGATTAGTCAACTGAATCGCGTTTATTTTGACAACATTATTCCTGCATTTACTCTCAGAATTGTCTACCTCCTTGCTCTTTAAGCATCATTTTCTTCGTTGCTGAAAAATCTCTGTCCTTATTTCTGATTGATCTTCTTACATATTTCTATATATATATATATATATGGCCCTTTTCGTCTTGTCAGACGGTCTAGTGGAGGCTATTGCGTATTTTCCTGATGTTTTGTTTTTGTCGAACAGCTTCTCTCGTGGCTAATTCTACCAATGTTTGACAAACACTCACGACCACAGAATGAACAAGTCAGGCCCACTGATCCATAGGGTTTTCCATCCTTTTTCATAAGTACTTTCTCTTCCACGCTTTGCCTTAGCACAATTTCAAATGATATACCATTTCTTATACATGGTCTCCATGTTGTGCGATCACCCGCCAGATGTTTCCAGTCATTTTCACATATGGAGAAGTCTTTCAGAGATGATTTACAGATATCTCTATATCGTAGTTTAGGTCTGTCGATTTGTCTTTCTCCTTGTATTAGTTCACCTTATAATATTTGCCTGGGGATGTGTTTTTCTTTCTTTCGCTGGACGTGGCCCAGCTGTCTTAGTCTTCGGCTTCTGAGCATCGACATGATTGTTGAGGTCTTAGCACGTTGCAGGACAGTTAAGTTGATTATTTTGTCCTGCCATTTGATGTGCATTATTCTGCGTAGACATCGCATGTGGAAGACATTTAGTCCCTTTCTTTGCCAGAAAAAAGTATAGTTTTCTTCCTTTACAGAACCAGAGTCTGAGAGTCTTGTTTCTTGTAGGGCAGCAATATCAACATGTAGTCTATTTAGTTCTTTTTCTATGTGGACTGTTGTTCTAATTTGCCCTTCTTTCAGTGAGTTTGGTTTAGCAAGTCCAGGGCACATGGAACGTAAGGACCATGTTTAAACATTGGCCTCATTTCACTTTGCCTACTCTTCCTGGGCACGGAACATGGAGATAGTGCTTTACCCAGTCGCACTATCCCCCTCTCGACTCCGTTTCAAATAATAAATATATTGTTGTATAGAATAAAATATATTGTTGTATAGAATAAAATATATTGTTGTATAGAATAAAATATATTGCTATAGAGGATTGGTTTTGATCTCCTAATCCAGGTTTTTGAAGTCTGAGTGCGCAGGTTCAGGGGAAACATTCAGAAACACACTATTGCCAATCACGTAACCAGCTTTTCTTGCGCCATGATGCTGTTGCTGTCCCATCATTATAAAAAAGGACACAGATGCAGGTTGGTACGATCAAAAGACTTGAACTTTGAAGACAAAGAATATCGTCAGAGCAAAACGATATTCTGGAAGGAAGTAAAGAATAGCCAACCAATACTACACAATAGTCGCTACGTGCTGGGGAGCCTTTTTGATGAGACAATTGGAGCACCTCTGTGGTGTGATAGTAGTGTAGTGATGATGATGGGAACATGACAAGACATGACAAGCCATGATATAACATGATATAACATGACATAACATGATATAACATGACAAAACATGACATAACATGATATAACATGACATGACAAGACATGACAAACCATGATATAACATGACATAACATGACATAACATGACATAACATGACAAAACATGATATAACGTGATATAACATGACATGACATAACGTGACAAATCATGACATAACTTGATATAACACGATATAACATGACATAGCATGACATGACATAGCATGACATGACATGATATAACATGACATGACATACGATAACATACGGTTCTCTAATCCCGTCATCTTTTTCTTGAACACATTGACATGTCATATTTGACACATGTTATTTCAGTTATGGCATTAATTCCATGTTTTACATTGTAAGCCTCACAGTGGCATGCAGCCTGCTCACTTCAATAACAAAATACAAAAGGTCTCTTTTCTGTCTTCAATCTTCGACCGTTCCACACAAGAAAAACGTTTGAATGTGATACAAATCAAGGTTGCAGCGATCCTCGAGAAATGGAAACCGTTTTCGTTTAACTATGGAATCATTTCTGATAAAAATGTCAAACTCATCATTTTTATATCAATTAATGAACGTTGAAATATGATAATTGCACTAATGTACATTATTTTATAAAACTGAAAAATAAGCAACAGAGAATTAATAATTTGTAAACGAAAGTGATATAATTATCATCTTCATCATCATCAAGTACCGGGCCTGCTGGCGTAGGTGATCATGTCTCTCCACAACTTTCGATCTCGACAGTCATCTATCATTTCTGTTGTTCACGCATTCTCTTAAGCTGTCCGGTATTTTTTCTTTGCTTCCCTCTATCTCTTCGTCCCTCAATTTTCCCAGTTGTTACAGTATATTCCAGCTGTTCTCTTCTCATTACATGCCCAAAAAATGATGATTGTTTCTTCCTAATATTGGAAATTAGCTCTCTTTGCATTGGCCTCCTTGTGGCGATGCATGATTGTACAAAGAAATTACGATGGTGGTTTTCTGTTGTCTTCCATCGGTTTGTTTACCGTTGGCTCCGCTAGCCTTTGATTAAAAAAGTCTCACCCACAATGATTAGATTATGTATAAATTATAATATTGATATGGAATATTTTTTTTGGTTTAATCTTGGATTTTATTTTCCTTTCTCAAAGCTTGATTTTAATGGTTGACATGACGTATTTATTTCATTTACTATGATAATCTTTTAAATGCTGACGGAAAAAGAACTATTCGATCCACGGTTATTGTAGACTCCCTAGAGAAATCGCACAAATGATCTTCCAATCCATGTTATTGTTCCAAAATTGAAGTTGCTTGCTCAAGTTTTAAGTCATAATTTACTGCCCGGTTTGAAAATAAAAGGTAACATCCTTGTCCCATAGAGAACATTATTGAGACGTCAGATTTGAGCATTTATTTATCTTTATTTAACACTTCTGTTTAGGTTGTTTAGAAATATTAATGACACGAAGTCTACGAGGAGCAGAGCCGATGACCGATTTGATTAATTGGCCGTACACTAATGATGTGGACATCGATTCATTTTCCAGTGGAGTTGCTAGTTACTTCAACCGATAACAAAACACCAACACCTTCCAGTGAAGATCACTTCCTCCTTCCTGAGCACACTCACTGAGTCAGTGAGAAAACATCATCGGGTAAGCGTCTCCGCCTCAAGCCAGGCTATTGTCTTATTACTGTCATAACAATCATCATCAAACTACTCTGTTGTAAAGGCAAACGCACCGCTGTCTTCCATAATATTACACCGCGACTACACTGATCATGTGTCCTTTATTCTCAGCGTGTCTGTAATCTCCATGTTTCTACTTACAACCTCGCAGACCTTCAGGAAATAGAAGAACGCGTCATGATAGTTTAATTTACTAGAAAAAATTTGTTCCGTACTTTTTCATCGCAGAACTATTACTCTGGAGTACTTGGGCAGTATTTACTTTTTATAGTTGCGCTGTGGCACAAGCATATCAGAATCTATATTTCATCCAGTGGCGTATACTGGTTTTGGGGTCTGGGCTACCGCTGACATAACTAATAAAAACATACATTATATTCAGTAGGCTAACATTAATTCATATTTTCTAATGACATCACTACATTTTAAATTACTTACTTATTTATGTTAATTATATCCGTCTTGTTTGGGACGAAAATGTTTTGATGACTTTGTCATTGAAAGTACTGTTGGGTTCGTTTCTAAGTTTCTGAGGGAATGATTTCTCAATGGACATTAATGCCAAACCAGATAAGTGTTCTTGTGTCAGAGTTGGGCAACAATAAGATTTGATTCTCTTGAGAACAGAACAAGTTCTTTCTACAGATGCTGATGCGCATAACGTAGTTATTAATAGAAGTTTCGGTAATCAGACAGTTTCACTTTCACTTTGTGACGATTCTGATCGGCTAGAGCTAAAAATAACCAATGAAACCGCATTGCTCTTGCGGCAACACCCGCTATATATTTTGATTGAAATTTTTGAATGTCAAGGTCGTTAATACTAGGTCCGGATAGAGGAAAAATGTTCCGCTGGCTTCTAGAGGTTTCAATGTATAGTAGTTTTGGTTTCATTCACAAACGTTATAGTGGCCAGAGGAAAACCTTGCTTTAATAAATGCAAATCAAAGCAAATAAATCATATTGGCCTACGAAATGTGTTATAGAATATTCGAAAATGTGTAATATAATTGTTTTAAAAAAAAATATAATAAATTACCATTTCCTTTTGTATTTCGTTAATATGTTCAGGCTACCGACGGTAGCTACGGTATCGTAGAGAATACGCCCCTGATTTCATCTGTTCTCATTTAATTCATGACATAAGGATAAGGAGTCATAGGGTGACGGTCAAGGGAAATTACTATTATTTTCCGGGTTTATTTCTCTTGCTGTTGGCTATCATTTAGTAAAGTCGAGAGCCATTAAATATCTTGATATTGTCAGTTTGTTCCCTGTATGTCTTTGTGTCCTCCTTCCCTTCCGTTACAGTTTACTCCCTGCATGACTATCATTGCCTGACCTAACGAGCGTGTTGTGTAGCAGAGCAATCTCAGGCTTTAGTTCTAACATGATTGTAATGATATCAGCCCCATATTGACCATTTCTTGTTGGAATTCCGTGCTGGAAGTGCCGTTATAAATATGGGATGTTCTGTATTTTGTGTAGACATCCTCCCAGCACCTTGTGTAGACATCCTCCCAGAATTTTGTGTAGACATTCTCCCAGCATCTTGTGTAGAGATCCTCCCAGCATCTTGTGTAGACATTCTCCCAGCATCTTGTGTAGACATCCTCCCAGCATCTTGTGTAGACATCCTCTCAGCATCTTGTGTAGACATCCTCCCAGCATCTTGTGTACACATCTTCCCATCATCTTGTGTAGACATCCTCCCATCATCTTGTGTAGACATCCTCCCATCATCTTGTGTAGACATCCTCTCAGCATCTTGTGTAGACATCCTCTCAGTATCTTGTGTAAACATCCTCCCATCATCGTGTGTAGACATCCTCCCAGTATATTGTGTTGACGTCCTCCCAGCATCATGTGTAGACATACTCCATTAATCTTGTGTAGACATCCTCCCAGCTTTTATGTAGACATCCTCCCGTCATCTTGTGTAGACATCCTCCCATCATCTTGTGTAGACATCCTCCCATCATCTTGTGTAGATATCCTCCCTGCATTGCGTATAGACATCGCCCCGGCATCCTCCCAGCTCTTATGTAGACATCGTCCACCATCTTGTGTAGAGATCCTCCTAGCATCCTAAGTAGACATCGCCCCAACTGCTTCTTTTGTTCCAGTATCTTATACAGGCATCCTACTTTGGACTATCTATTGCATATTTTTCTTTTGTTTTATATTTGTGATTTGTTTCCGAGTGTTGTAATCATACCTCTTCAACTGAAATGATTCGCTAGCACAGACCACCCAAACAACGTTTATGGTAATGGATTTTAACCCAACGATGATCTACAAGTCACTTTATGTGAGATGCATTTTTACAAAGAAAAGAAATCGATAGAGAGTCGGAAGAAAAGATGCAAAAAGATACATTTAAAAGAAGTCAATATCTTCAACGTTCGCATTTAAAAGGATGTTAAGTGGTCATAGACATGTTATGTCGCTCATTTACATTAAGCAGCAACAGCTGTGCATTTCAACCCAGCACATTTGTCTTAAGCGTGGCACTTGTGGTACGGGGTTGCATTCCCTCTTCGCCTCCAACTCTCGTGGTCAATCTTGATTCGTCTGTTTCCAATGGGACCACTAGACGATGGAATATAGTCTACATTAACATTGTTGTTTGCTGGTCTTGACGCATGCGGTCAGCTATGGGTCGGCTGTTGTTCTTAGTCTCGGTGTTTGTGGGCGTCGTGGTCCCTAAAAAGATGCAACTTTAGAATACCGCTACAGTTGCAGCTTCAAATCAAAGACAAATTGTCTATAGTGCCATCGTTCGTAGTGCCAACGTTCGTAGTGCCAACGTTCGTAGTGCCAACGTTCGTAGTGCCAATGTTCTGCATTTAGTCAAACACGTTTTATTGAAGATACAAGTTCACCAGAGAGTAGCAAATATGAGAGGATACAATTTACAAAGTAACAAATTAAAGCAAGTAGCAAGCATCAAGTACTTTAAGAATAATAATATAATCCAAAAGAAAAGTCCCAAGAGATATCGACAACAGATATCGCAAAACAAGCAGGGTTATTTGACATCTGGCTCCAACATTTCAGTAGCGTCAAAGTGATGGACCTATGAAACGACATTCCTCTCCCCCTCCCAAAGCTCTGCTGTCAGTGCCAAAATGGAACATTAACAATCAAAGTAAAAAACACAATAAAATCTCATAGAGTAAATGAATTGGTCAAGAAGAACAGGGGTGACAAGAAGAGAGGGAATATGAAATAAGGACATATAAATATGAGTTGATATTACACCAGTGCTGGATTATATTAAGATAGGATAAATTAAGTTGTTTACACAGTTAGTTAGTAAGTTAGTTTAGCTAGTTAGCTTATTTAATTAGTTTAGTAAGTTAGTTTAGTTAGTTAATTAATTTAGTAAGTTAGTTTAGTTAGTTAGCTTAGTTAGTTAATTAGTTTAGTAAGTTAGTTTAGTTAGCTTTGTTAGTTATTTAGTTAGTTAATTAGATAGTTAGTTATTTAGTTTAGTTAGTTAATTAGTTTAGTTAGATAGTTTAGTTAGTTAGCTTAGTTAGTTAATTAGTTTAGTTAGATAGTTTAGTTAGTTAGCTTAGTTAGTTAATTAGTTTAGTTAGATAGTTTAGTTAGTTAGCTTAGTTAGTTAATTAGTTTAGTTAGATAGTTTAGTTAGTTAGCTTAGTTAGTTAATTAGTTTAGTTAGATAGTTTAGTTAGTTAGCTTAGTTAGTTAATTAGTTTAGTTAGATAGTTTAGTTAGTTAGCTTAGTTAGTTAATTAGTTTAGTTAGATAGTTTAGTTAGTTAGCTTAGTTAGTTAATTAGTGTAGTTACTTTAGTTAGTTATTTAGTTAGTTAATTAGATAGTTAGTTATTTAGTTTAGTTAGTTAATTAGTTTAGTAAGTTAGTTTAGTTAGTTAATTAGTTTAGTTAGATAGTTTAGTTAATTAGCTTAGTTAGTTAATTAGTGTAGTTACTTTAGTTAGTTACTTTAGTTAGTTATTTAGTTAGTTAATTAGATAGTTAGTTATTTAGTTTAGTTAGTTAATTAGTTTAGTTAGATAGTTTAGTTAGTTAGCTTAGTTAGTTAATTAATTTAGTAAGTTAGTTTAGTTAGTTAGCTTAGTTAGTTAATTAATTTAGTAAGTTAGTTTAGTTAGTTAGCTTAGTTAGTTATTTAGTTAGTTAATTAGATAGTTAGTTATTTAGTTTAGTTAGTTAATTAGTTTAGTTAGATAGTTTAGTTAGTTAGCTTAGTTAGTTAATTAGTGTAGTTACTTTAGTTAGTTACTTTAGTTAGTTATTTAGTTAGTTAATTAGATAGTTAGTTATTTAGTTTAGTTAGTTAATTAGTTTAGTTAGATAGTTTAGTTAGTTAGTTAGCTTAGTTAGTTAATTAGTCTAGTTAATTAGTTTAGTTAGATAGTTTAGTTAGTTAGTTTAGTTAGTTAGTTTAGTTAGTTAACTAATTTAGTTAGATAGTTTAGTTAGTTAGTTTAGTTTAGTTAGTTAATTTGCTTAGTTAGTTAGTTTAGTTAGGTAATTAGTTTAGATAATTAGTTAATTAGCATAGTTAGTTAATTAATTTAATTAGTTAGTAAGTTAACTTAATTAATTAATTAGTTTAGTTAGTTAAATAGTTTAGTTAGTTAGTTTAGTTAGTTAGTTTAGTTAGTTTAGTTAGTTAATTAGTTTAGTTAGTTAGCTAGTTAGTTAGCTTAGTTATTTAATTAATTTAGTTAATTAATTTAGTTAGTTAATTAGTTAGTTAATTAGTTAGTTTAGTTATTTAATTAGTTTAGTTAGTTAGTTCGTATAGTTAGTTAATGTAGTTAGTTAGTTAGTTTGTGTAGTTAGTTCATATAGTTAGTTCGTGTAGTTAGTGTCGCTAGTTAGTTCGTGTAGTTAGTTATTTACCTAGTGTAGACAATTTGTTATTTAGTGTAGTTATTTTGATAGTTAGTTAGTTTAGTTAATTAGTTAGTTAGTTCGAGTAGTTAGTTAGTTTGTTAGTTCGTGTAGTTAGTTAGTTCGTGTAGTTAGTTAGCTAGTTCGTGTAGTTAATCAATTAGTTCGTGTAGTTATTTTAGTTAGTTAGTTAGTGTTGTTAATTAGTTAGTTAGTTAATGCAGTTAGTTAGTTTGTTCTTGTAGTTAGTTAATTAGTTCGTGCAGTTAGTTAGGTAGTTTGTGTAGTTAGTTAGTTAATTAGTTTAGTTAGTTAGTTAGCTTAATTAATTAATTAGTTTAGTTAGTTAATTTGTTTAGTTAGTTAGTTTAGTTAGTTAGTAAATTAGTTTAGTTAGTTAGTTAGCTAGTTAGTTAGCTTAGTTAGTTCGTTAGTTAGTTCGTTCGTTAATTTGTTTAGTTAGTTTAGTTAGTTAATTAGTTTAGTTAGTTAGTTAGCTAGTTAGTTATTTAATTTGTTTAGTTAGTTAGTTTAGTTAGTTAGTTTAGTGAATTAGTTAATTAGTTTAGTTAGTTAGTTTAGTTAGTTAGTTTAGTTAATTAGTTAATTAGTTTAGTTAGTTAGTTTAGTTAGTTAGTTAATTAGTTTAGTTAGTTAGTTAGCTAGTTAGTTATTTAATTTGTTTAGTTAGTTAGTTTAGTTAGTTAGTTTAGTTAATTAGTTAATTGGTTTATTTAGTTAGTTAGCTAGTTAGTTAATTAGTTTAATTAGTTAGTTAATTAGTTTAGTTAGTTTGTTAGCTAGTTAGTTGGCATAATTAGTTAATTAGTTAGTTAGTTAGTTAATTTGTTTAGTTAGTTAGTTAAGTAGTTTAGTTAGCTTAGTTAGTTAATTTGTTTAGTTAGTTAGTTTGTATAGTTATTTCTTGTAGTTAGTTCGTATAGTTAGTGTAGTTAGTTATTGTTGTTAGTGTAGTTAGTTAGTTCGTGCAGTTAGTTCGTGTAGTTAGTTCGTGTAGTTAGTGTAGTTAGCTAGTTCGTGTAGTTAGTTATTTACCTAGTGTAGATAATTAGTTAGTTAGGGCAGTTATTTAGTTAGTGTAGTTAGTTAGTCTAGTTAGTTAGTTTGTTAGTTCGTGTAGTTAGTTAGTTCGTGTAGTTAGTTCGTGTAGTTAGTTAGTTCGTGTAGTTAGTTAATTAGTCCGTGTAGTTTTTTTAGTTAGTTAGTTAGCTAGTGTAGTTCGCTAGTCTAGTTAGATAATTAGTTAGTTCGTTTGGTTAGTTAGGTAGTCCGTGTAGTTAGTTAGTTAATTAGTAAATTAGTGCAGTTAATTAGTTAGTTCATGTAGTTAATTAATTAGTTCGTGTAGTTAGGTAGTTCGTGTAGTTAGTTAGTTCGTGTAGTTAGTTAATTAGTTCGTGTAGTTATTTTAGTTAGTTAGTGTAGTTCGTGTAGTTCCTTCGTTTAGTTAGTTAGTTCGTGTGGTTAGTTAGGTAGTTCGTGCTGTTAGTTAGTTAGTTAATTAGTGTAGTTAGTTAGTAAGCGTAGTTAGTTAGTTTAATTAGTTAGTGAAGTTAGTTTTTGTAGTTAGTTGGTTAGGTAGTATGTGTACTTAGTTAATAAGTTGGTTAGTGTAGTTATTTAGTGTAGTTAATTAATGTAGTTTGTTAGTTCGTGTAGTTAGCTAGTTAGTTAGTTAGTCCGTGTAGTTAGTTTATGTTGTTAGTCCGTGTAGTTAGTTCGTGTAGTTAGTTAGTGTCGTTTGTTCATTAGTTAGTTCGTACAGTTAGTTCGTGTATTTAGTTCGTGTAGTTAGTTAGTTCGTGTAGTTAGTTCGTGTAGTTTGTTAGTTAGTTAATTAGTTAGTTAGTTCGTTCGTGTAGTTAGTTCATGTAGTTAGTTCGTGTAGTTAGTTCATGTAGTTAGTTCGTGTAGTTAGTTATTTACTTAGTGTAGACAATTTGTTATTTAGTTAATTAGTGTAATTAGTTAGTTTTGTTAGTTAGTGTAGTTAGTTAGTGTAGTTAGTTAGTTAGCTAGTTAGTTATTTAGTTAGTTAGTTAGTTCGTGTAGTTAGTTCATGTAGTTAGTTCGTGTAGTTAGTTATTTACTTAGTGTAGACAATTTGTTATTTAGTTAATTAGTGTAATTAGTTAGTGCAGTTAGTTAGTGTAGTTAGTTAGTGTAGTTAGTTAGTTAGTTCGTGTAGTTATTATAGTTAGTTAGTTAGTTAGTTAGTTAGTTAGTTAGTTAGTTCGTGTAGTTAGTTAATTAGTTCATGTAGTTATTTTAGTTAGTTAGTTAGTGCAGTTAGCGTAGTTAGTTAGTTAGTTAATTCGTGTAGTTAGTTTGTTAGTTCGTGTAGTTAGTTAGTGTAGTTAGTTAGTTAATGTGTGTAGTTAGTTAGTTAGTTCGTGTATTTAGTTAATTAGTTCGTGTAGTTAGTTAGTTAGTGTAGTTCATTAGTTTAGTTAGTTAGTTAGTTAATTAGTTAGTTCGTTTAGTTAGTTAGTTAATGCAGTTAATTAGTTTGTTTGTGTAGTTAGTTAAGTAGTTCGTGTACTTAGTTAGGTAGTTTATGTAGTTAGTAAGTTAATTTGTTAGTTCGTGTGGTAAGTTAGGTAGTTCGTGTAGTTAGTTTATTAGTTAGTTAATGCAGTTAGTTAGTTAGCTCGTGTAGTTAGTTAGTTAGTTCGTGTAGTTAATTAATTAGTTTGTGTAGTTAGTTAATTAGTTCGTGTAGTTATTTTACTTAGATAGTTAGTGTAGTTAGTTTAGTTAGTTAGTTTAGTTAGTTACTTAGTTCGTGTGGTTAGTTAGGTAGTTCGTGTAGTTAGTTAGTTAATTAGTGTAGTTAATTAGTTTAGTTAGTTAGTTTAGTTAGTTAATTAGTTTTGTTAGATAGTTTAATTAGTTTAGTTAGTTAATTTGTTTAGTTAGTTAGTTTAATTAGTTAATTATTTTAGTTAATTAGTTAGTTAGCATAGTTAGTTAATTAGTTTAGTTAGTTAGTTAGCTTAATTAATTAATTAGGTCAGTTAGTTAGTTAATTAATTTAGGTAGTTAGTTTAGTTAATTAGTTCAGTTAGTTAGTTTGATAGTTAGTTAGATAGTTAGTTAGTTAGATAGTTAGTTAGTTAGATAGTTAGTTAGTTAGTAAGTTAATTAGTTAGTTAGTTAGTTTCTTTGTTATGTTTCCAGTGATACCGAGGTCTTCCATAACCAATAACCAATGACCAATTAGTTAGATAGATAGTTAGTTAGTTAATTAGTTAGTTAGTTAGTTAGTTAGTTAATAAGTTAGTTAGTTAGTTATTTAGTTAGTTAGTTCGTGTAGTTAGTATGTCTTCTCCCGTTCTCCTCGTTGCTCTCCACAACTAAGGCAAAAGCCCACCAACATGAAGCTTGATATATTTAGCACGATCACTAACATGCAACAACTCTCTGAAGGCATTAACACTCACATTCAATACTAAAAGAGGAAAGACAGATCAACACAACATGATAATCATCATACACGACTCACTATAAAGCTTTGGTCCAGTACTCCCAACTTTTCTCAACACTTGAAGGCATCAGAGTTAGAGGAAAGGTAAATAAAAATAAACATCGGAAAGCGGGGGGTCGAATCGATAACTCGTCGTGCTTCAAACCAAGAGAACACGCGTTCGAATCTCAGTAGGGTCAAAAGTTGGTGAAGGTATAGGGGGTGAAATAACATCTCAAACCCGAACACCTTGCCGTGACTGCACTGGATAAGTGGCTCTTATTCTCCGGCCCTACAGTCCTAGCGGCAGACTCCAGCATTGGGAAAAATGCGGTATAGATAGTTTGTTATCCATCTACCTACGCATCCCAGGCCGTGGCACGGAGTTTGTACACGTGGGCAAGAGTTCTTCTTGAAATTCTCAGTGTTTTTTTTGGGAGGGGGGGGGGAGTTAGGACCACTTATGGGTGTTTCCAGAGTGCAGTCATGATAATCCTAACATAACGTAATGTAGCGGAACATACCGACCACATATTCACTTTCGCGCACACGCAATCGCACACATGTACAAGCATACGTATACATAGGTACGCACACACACAACACACTGATGCACGCAAGCATACAGACACACACACACACATACTCTCACAGGCATGCATGTACACACACACACGCGCGGAAAGTGAGCAGGAACACACACGCGCGCGCAAGTGCACAATCGCACACACAAGCGCCCAGGCATGCACTCACACATATTCACAATCCATGATTTATAATAATGGGCGCCAGTAAGCGAAACCTTTCCTCATTAACCGTGTTTTTTATCTATTAGCCACGGATCCGAGCCTCATTCCATCTTTGAGAGCTAATCAATTGGTCAATCATACATCGACGAGGTTATGGAACAGATCAGCACTCACAGACAAGCTATCACACAGAGAACCCATTTAAGAGCTCACTTCGGCTTCAGCAGGACGTCTGGGGACATGGCAACATCAATGAAACGAACCAAATGTGACAGCATCGACCCTATCTTTTTTCCCCCTTCATATTGGTGGAAAACGGTAAAAGGAAATCATGAGGGAGGGGGAATAAGGGGAGGGGGACTGGGAGTAGAACTTGCTTATTTTTTGTCATGTTTATTAGAAGGTCAAGGATGTACCATAGAATGTCATGTTTTATAGTATTAAACCGCCTCACAGGGAACAACAGTGTTCCCTTATCTCAAGTGAGTTCGACTGAGTGCCTAGACATATCGGAGTCGGGCGATAGAAAGGAGGTGTGGTGTTATATATGAAGAAGCAAAAGAGCTCTTAACAGTAGATATTCGAAAAGAGAATACTGCAAGTACACATTTAATAGAAGTAGTCGTTACTGTCATGACAATAATTGACTAGCTGTTGTGGAGTTGTCCGGTGGGGCAATGGTCGGTTCTATGAAGTTCATGTACCTCTTACGAACTTCTCGTGTCAGCAGGAAAGAGGTGGAAATGCTCGTTGTTATTGTCCGAGTTTATTTATCGATTACCGCTTCAAGGAGACAACGATACATCGGGCAGAAGCTCAAGACTCTCCATGGCGGTCAAGCATCAAATCTTGAGCAGGACCCACTCGTCCATGTTCTTGGGAGAGCCTCTTAACTTCGGCATGGGAGCTGATGCCTATTGCTTTTGCTTCTCGCCTCAGTGTTCTTTCTTAGTGTTTCTCTATGTAAGCTTCTTATTCTTGTACTCTCTGGTTCTTATTACTGAGGTGTTTTTTTTTACTCTGGTTACCTGTTGTCATCACGTGATCAACGAATGACCACTTTTATCTCTTGATTACAACAACAAATGGTTCTTAGTACCTCGGTTTGTAGACTTGTTGGTTTGTAGACCGGTCGGTTTGTTGACCTGTTTGTTTGTAGACCTGTCGATTTGTAGACCTGTCGGTGTAGACCTGTCGATTTGTAGACCTGTCGGTGTAGACCTGTCGATTTGTAGACTTGTCGGTGTAGACCTGTCGATTTGTAGACTTGTCGGTGTAGACCTGTCGATTTGTAGATCTGTCGGTGTAGACCTGTCGATTTGTACAGCTGTCGGTGTAGACCTGCCGATTTGAAGACCGGTAAGTTTGTTGACCTGTCGGTTTGTAGACTGGTAGGTTTGTTGACCTGTCGGTTTGTAGACCGGTCTACAGACCCTCAGGTCAACAAACCGACCGGTCTACAAACCGACAGGTACCGGTCGGTTTGTTGACCTGTCGGTCTGTAGACCGGTCGGTTTGTAAACCTGTCGATTTGTAGATCTGTTCCTGTGGTTATTTGGGGCCCTGATTCAGAAAATTGTGTCTGATAGACCGCAGGAGCTCTATTTTGATGTGGTTGCGTGTATAAAATGTATGCGTGTATTCCCACTCATCTCATTTCTTTCATCGCAAAGCGGAGCTGTTTGAATCATCCTGAAGTATTTTGTTATATTTGTGTGAAGTACACACTGAAATAAATGGGTACCGGATTTTTTTCTGGGAAAGTGAAGCGGCACGGGCGTAATACCGATCACATTACCCTAAAAATCATGTGCCGAAGGTCTGTAAAATTTATGGTCACTAACACCATATTCCCTATACGCCACTTGGTGAGACGGGAGTACTTTACTTTTTTTTTTTTTTTTACACACTGAAAGCAAGTAGGAAACTTATTTCTGAACTTTTAAAAACCTCTATGGCCATATGTGGGTTATTTTGGTGTCAAGCTTGGAGATCAAGATAAGCCAAGGGATCCTCTTACTGCATGTAAAACTTGTTCAAAGTAGTGGACAAATGGAAAGAGAGGCTGCCTGAATTTTGGAGCAGGCAATGATTTGGGGACAACCCACAAACTACTTCTATGACTCTTATATTTGTACTGTTGATATCATAGGTATCAAGCACGGTAATTGTGACAAGTTGTCGTGCCCTGATCTACCTTCAGCCAGGAGACATGTTCCACACTCGGGCCTCGTACCCGCTCCACGTTTCCACGAACAGCTTTAAGAGAATCGGTCTTCTATATCTGGTACCGCACTTGTGTTGGTAGGGGGCCGTTAGTTTCAAACAACTTCACATAGTGAACGTTTTGACTAGAATTAATTGGGTGAGATGATCAGGGACTTCAACGTTTCCATGGAGCCTTCTCAACCACTTGCCTCTAGACTAAAGGAAACCAATGTACTTCAGCTTCGAACCACTTGCCTCTAGACTAAAGGAAACCAATGTACTTCAGCTACTCAACCACTTGCCTCTAGACTAAAGGAAACCAATGTACTTCAGCTTCGAACCACTTGCCTCTAGACTAAAGGAAACCAATGTACTTCAGCTTCTCAACCACTTGCCTCTAGACTAAAGGAAACCAATGTACTTCAGCTTCTCAACCACTTGCCTCTAGACTAAAGGAAACCAATGTACTTCAGCTTCGAACCACTTGCCTCTAGACTAAAGGAAACCAATGTACTTCAGCTTCTCAACCACTTGCCTCTAGACTAAAGGAAACCAATGTACTTCAGCTTCTCAACCACTTGCCTCTAGACTAAAGGAAACTAATGTACTTCAGCTTCTCAACCACTTGCCTCTAGACTAAAGGAAACCAATGTACTTCAGCTTCTCAACCACTTGCCTCTAGACTAAAGGAAACCGATGTACTTCAGCTTCGAACCACTTGCCTCTAGACTAAAGGAAACCAATGTACTTCAGCTTCGAACCACTTGCCTCTAGACTAAAGGAAACCAATGTACTTCAGCTTCGAACCACTTGCCTCTAGACTAAAGGAAACCAATGTACTTCAGCTTCGAACCACTTGCCTCTAGACTAAAGGAAACCAATGTACTTCAGCTTCGAACCACTTGCCTCTAGACTAAAGGAAACCAATGTACTTCAGCTTCGAACCACTTGCCTCTAGACTAAAGGAAACCGATGTACTTCAGCTTCGAACCACTTGCCTCTAGACTAAAGGAAACCAATGTACTTCAGCTTCGAACCACTTGCCTCTAGACTAAAGGAAACCAATGTACTTCAGCTTCTCAACCACTTGCCTCTAGACTAAAGGAAACCAATGTACTTCAGCTTCGAACCACTTGCCTCTAGACTAAAGGAAACCAATGTACTTCAGCTTCTCAACCACTTGCCTCTAGACTAAAGGAAACCAATGTACTTCAGCTTCTCAACCACTTGCCTCTAGACTAAAGGAAACCAATGTACTTCAGCTTCTCAACCACTTGCCTCTAGACTAAAGGAAACCGATGTACTTCAGCTTCGAACCACTTGCCTCTAGACTAAAGGAAACCAATGTACTTAGCTTCGAACCACTTGCCTCTAGACTAAAGAAAACCAATGTACTTCAGCTTCGAACCACTTGCCTCTAGACTAAAGGAAACAATGTACTTCAGCTTCGAACCACTTGCCTCTAGACTAAAGGAAACCAATGTACTTCAGCTTCGAACCACTTGCCTCTAGACTAAAGGAAACCAATGTACTTCAGCTTCTCAACCACTTGCCTCTAGACTAAAGGAAACCAATGTACTTCAGCTTCTCAACCACTTGCCTCTAGACTAAAGGAAACCAATGTACTTCAGCTTCGAACCACTTGCCTCTAGACTAAAGGAAACCAATGTACTTCAGCTTCTCAACCACTTGCCTCTAGACTAAAGGAAACCAATGTACTTCAGCTTCTCAACCACTTGCCTCTAGACTAAAGGAAACCAATGTACTTCAGCTTCGAACCACTTGCCTCTAGACTAAAGGAAACCAATGTACTTCAGCTGGGAACGAAACAAGTTATCGAAGGAGAGAAAACTATTTTCTGCCATTCTTCACCGAAGACAACAATTTAGTGACATCGGAAGCCTTCTGAAGGAAACTGGCGATGATAACCCCAAGTGAGTGGCATCGACAGCTCAAAACGTTGTGTGAAATGCGTACTTTCAAATGTCGGTAACAAATACGGTTTATCTCATTCAGTCACTCCACCAGGATGATAGAAGAGCACAAGACCATCTCTTTAGTCTTGAAATAGGCGAATTATTAAGAATATGAAATATTGATTTGTGTGGACTAGAAGATGCTTAATTTTGTTCTTGGTCAACACACTCTCCTTTCTTTTTCTGCTTTTGGAAAAATAGAGGCAAACATGGATATTGGACAACAGAACATTGACATCTGTGGGAATATATGCAGGTTAGACAAAATAGAATCATAATACCGCCACTACAAATAAAGCTAGGCCTCATGAAACAGTTTATAAATCATCATCATCGAGTGCCGTCTCCGCATGGAAGTTTGGCTACCATGGAGCGCCATTCCGCTCCGTCTCTTGCTTTGATGGTGCAGGTTGTCATAGACTGACTTGCCCATCTTTTGATTTTGCTGGTCCATGCTAGTGTTGCAATGTTATAAAATTTATAAATACTGTGAATGAAAGCGGTTCGTACATTGAATATATAGCACATGAGTTACTTACTATGGACAATCTGACGGTATGTATTTTCGATGGTCCACAGATCCGACAATTTATAAATGGCCCAGATTCCCTACAATCAATGAATGAATTCGAATCGTGTGTCTGGACTTCATTTGTGTTTGTTGTACAAAGCAACAAAAAGGCAGACAACTACACACAGTTAGTAGAGGATATGCTCTCCTATTTCTAACAGGCTTGACTGTAAAGTGTTGCTGAGGTCCATTATATGTTTAGTCACATAGAACGCTTCATAGAAAACGTTTTGGTGACGACAGCGAAGAGCAAGGTGAAGGTTTTCATTCACAAGACACAAACAATGGGACACACACATGATGGTAGATTATTGTTGGATTATTGTATTAGACACACTCACACATGATGGTAGATTGTTGTTGGATTGTTGTATTAGACACACACATGATGGTGGATTATTGTTGGATTGTTGTATTAGACACACTCATGATGGTGGATTATTGTTGGATTGTTGTATTAGACACACACATGATGACGGATCATTGTTGGATTGTTGTATTAGACACACTCACACATGATGACAGATTATTGTTGGATTGTTGTATTAGACACACTCACACATGATGACAGATTATTGTTGGATTGTTGTATTAGACACACTCACACATGATGACAGATTATTGTTGGATTGTTGTATTAGACACACTCACACATGATGACAGATCATTGTTGGATTATTGTATTAGACACACTCACACATGATGACAGATCATTGTTGGATTATGTATTAGACACACTCACACATGATGACAGATCATTGTTGGATTATTGTATTAGACACACTCACACATGATGACAGATCATTGTTGGATTATTGTATTAGACACACTCACACATGATGACATATCATTGTTGGATGGTTCTATTAGAACACACTAATGAGAAAATGAGGAGGTTAAAGAGATGACTCTATACTTACAAGTGCTGCACTGCTGCTGATTTAGCATCCAAGTGAGGATGACCTACTAATAGTCTAACTAAATTCGAATGTTGACCTCCTTTTAGATCAGGGGTGAGCAACCTACGGCCCGCGGGCCAGAATTGCCCTCTCAAGCTATTTTGACGAGCGATTGGGCTTGATTTGAAAATTACTACACACTCCATTTCCTGAGCTCAAATAAATAAACAAATAAATAAACAAATAAATAAAGAGCAAAAGATAAATGCACAAACACTAACCGGCTAGCCTTCTATTTAATAATTTATTGTTTAATCTCTTACTCACTTATATTGACTTTGATTTGTTGCAAAAGATATTTTTCTTTTCTGAAATGCTATTTTGGCCTGAGCTATCCTGC
Source organism: Megaustenia siamemsis (assembly GCA_032433765.1). Taxonomy (NCBI): domain Eukaryota; kingdom Metazoa; phylum Mollusca; class Gastropoda; order Stylommatophora; family Ariophantidae; genus Megaustenia; species Megaustenia siamemsis. The sequence goes on from JAVIAB010000008.1 coordinate 29,612,537, forward strand.
TTTTTATTTCTGTGGTGCATCTTCCATCTGATGGTATTATTGTGCCCAAGTATTTGACGTGTTGCACTTGTTTCAGATTGGTCCTGTTTATTTTTATGCTGCATGATGGTTATTGTTTCTTTGATATGACCATTACTTCTCTTTTCTTAACATTCAGACTGATACCTTTTTTGTTGCTTTCATTTACTATTACTTTACTTTTTACTTTGCCATGTCTATAGTCGCCCAGTGTATTGTTTGAACTAGGTGTTACCTATAATCATTTCATAGGTCTCTGCCCAATCTATCAATCTATCAATCTATCAATCTATCAATCTATCAATCTATCAATCTATCCCCTGTGTCATTCATCTCTCCAAGGCCATGTCCCCCCGTCACATTTTGCACTTTAGCTGTTTCTACCTTTGCATTGAAATCCCCTAATATAATAGTTATTTCTTGGGATTTATACTGTTCCGTGGTCATCTCTAGCTCGGTCTAAAATGTCTATTTCTTCGCTATTACTTGTTGGTGTGTAAGCTTGAATTATGTTGATATCCATTGGTCTACCTCTCAATTTTACTAGCTGAATTGTATCTGATACTGGCCGAAATCCTTTCACTGTTTTGCTTCTTTCTAACATGGTCTATCTTTCTACCCCCCCCCCCCCCACCCCCTGTTTTAGACTAAGCTGTCATCAATGAAACCAACAATGTACTCAGTGCCACTTGAACTCGACAGGCACGTACTGACCAGTTTTGGCTCAATGATTAAACAAAAAAATTCGCGCAGATAAACGTTGCCATGACAACTGCGTCCAAAAGCATGCCTGTTCCTGCCTGCTGGTGGGAGCTTTTCATTAAGTCACTAAAAAGGATTAGTTTAGTAGGGCTGTCGAGATTAAAAAGCCACCGTTAGAAGATATCTAGAGTTGGGGGAAAATACAACTAATACTGATAAGAGGTCTAACGAAAACCGTCGTGTGCAGAGTCTGTGTGTATCTAACCTGACTGCTTCTAATGCAAAGTTGAAGGCTTTTTTTTTTAAATTATAGGTTGTCCGCTTTCGACGTTTCCCTAGCAATTATCATTGCAGGCCAAGAGGATTGTGCAGTCAGCAAGATGTAGAGATCGACGTATTGTGTGGGCTTGATTCATTGCAGTCTGTTAGCGACTTCTCTGAGTGCATTATGTTTGACATAACACATCACACTCCACAACACAAGCACGCGCAAGCACACACATATCCATGTATATAATTATGTTAAATTTGAGTTATAGCGAACATAACACACACACCACACCAGACAAACACTTGCAGGCACACACACATCCATATACAATGTATATATAATTTATATAAAACTTGCATTACAATGAACTTGTGTTTTTATATTTGATGATCATCGTCAAGTAGCTTGCCCAGACGATGACCTTTTAAAGTTATAGCCTCTTTCTTGGTGTGGTTAGCTCTTGTGCATGTTCCAATGAGCGGAATATCGTTTAATGTCTTCGTCCCATTATCTGTTAGTGTTCTCTCAAATTCTTGTAAACTATATTTTTTCACTATTATTCTTTCCAAGATATTGATCTATGTCTAAAGTGTATTGGTTTTTGTTTTCCCCTAACTTAATTATCTTAGATTATGTTTGTGTCTAACTGTGTACTGACCAGTTTTAGTAACACCCCCCCCCCCCTTTTTTTCCCTTAATATTTCATAATTTAATTTAGTTGATTTTGTGTTTATCCAAGGCTATGTTCGGTAGGACGTTACTGTAGTTATTAATTTCAAATGATGAAACATAATATTTTCAGCTGCTTTAATTAGGCCCTTGGTTAAACATCCGTAGGTTGCTATTGCGAGACTACGGAACAAATGACAGGGGCGGAGAGATACCTACATATGTTTAATAACGACCACGTGTTCTCTTGGAGAAATGTGTGCCGTCAACAATATATAGGACTTAGAAAAGGTTTTGATGGCGGTATAAAATGTAACTTTCATACCTGATCGATCGCCGCTCGGGTCAACAAGGTTCCCACATTCTATCAAACACCAGGGTTTAATTAGCTGTAGAAATAGCGGCCGGTGCGACACCCGACTATCCACAAGACTGTTCAAGAATTACTGTCAACAAAACTATCCTACGAAACATCTATTTTAAGCATCCGATGGTGTATGTTGCGGGGGGGGGGGGGGGGGGGGGGTCTCGAGGGGACCAGAGAAATAAAGGCCGCTTCGTCAAAGCAGTCGCCACGATGTGTGAGACCCAGGATTTTGATTTCTCCCCTGATTGAAAAAAAATCCGCCCTGTATACCCCGGGCTTCAAACACCGTACTCTCACTTACCAGTCATTGAAACAGTGATTGACACCGCTCGGCCACGAGCTCCTCAACTGTCAAAGGTAAAAGAACAAAAGTTAAAATGTCAAGGACATGTTACAAGATCTACACGCCTTACATAGACCTTTGCTCAGGACCCACTATCAGACAGAATAAGACAAGGCAGTCAGAGAAAGCGATGGGAAGACAATATCTGAGAGTGGACAGGATTATCCTTCGAGACATCTCAGAATGCAGCTCTTGTGTGATGGTTGAAGAAAAATTGTGAAGACGCTATCAAGAGTGGTTCATTTGTCATCAAGAGTGGTTCATCTGTCATCAAGAGTGGTTCATTTGTCATCAAGAGTGGTTCATCTGTCATCAAGAGTGGTTAATTTGTCATCAAGAGTGGTTCATTTGTCATCAAGAGTGGTTCATCTGTCATCAAGAGTGGTTCATCTGTCATCAAGAGTGGTTCACTTGTCATCAAGAGTGGTTCACTTGTCATCAAGAGTGGTTCATTTACTTTCAAGGAGACGGGACTGATGATGGTGATGATGACAAAGTTGCAATTAGAAAAAAAGTATAGTTCCTGTGTTGTCTCCAGTGATAAGTGTTGTAGATGTATAATGAGAGATACTTTGCTATGGTTGTAATATTAAGTTACCATACTTTTCTCTCTCGCATTACTTAGGGGAAGCATTGATAATTGTTCTTGCAGGTAATAAAGTACAAGCCCCGGCGAAAGGGGATAAGTAAAGAGACCTAATCCAATGGATCCATTGGGCCGTTACGCTTTTGACATTTAAAACCTAAAGCATTAGAAGAATGTCAATGTTTCTTAGAACCGCCCTGGGCACACGTTAAAGGGGAAAGGGCATTATTATCGTCCCTGTTATTAGGGTAAGTAACATTTGAGACAACGGGTAAAATCGAGGAAAGAAGAAATACAGAAAAAAAAGAGAGAAAATATGTTTGAAAAGTCGTTTGGTAGGAAGCTAACAATAGAAATGATAAAACATCGTAGAAATAGAAGTTTGTCGAGAGCCATGATCACCTACTCCAGCTACTTGATGATGATGGCAATGAATGAAGACAGGATTTCCCTATTTCCCTATCAGATGTTCAACTTTACACAAATTAATGTATGAAGCAAGAACTGTCAATGATATTTACATTGTCATTTCATGTTGTAATTAAAACAAAAATAACATGTAGCTGAATTATATATTTCGGTAAGACGTCGACCTTCGGACATTAAGGCCTGCGTTCGATCTCCGCCATAGGTGGTGGAAATTTTTCACTTTAAATCCGTGGTTTCTTCGTGGGTTTTCTTTCTCCCGTGGTCTCTGGAGATGTCCAGAATGTCTAGCCCTCATGGACAAAGACACCAAAACATGAGGTCTCGTGTGCACTCGCGCACGTTAAAGAATTCTTGGAGTCAAAAGTCGAAAGGAATAGGGCAAAACCGGTCGCTGCTCGGGCAAACACTGAGGAAATCTACTCATGCCGAAGACGGTAATGTCGTGCCGAAAGCTGCAGATATCCATGAAATTGCCGCAAACTAATAGTTTGAACAATAAGAAGAAAAGTGTGTGTGTTTTTGTCAATACTTTTATATTTATGCATAAACAATAAGAAGAAAAGTATGTGTGTTTGTCAATACTTTTATATTTATGCATAAACAATAAGAAGAAAAGTGTGTGTGTTTGTCAATACTTTTATATTTATGCATAAACAATAAGAAGAAAAGTGTGTGTGTTTGTTAATACTTTTATATTTATGCATAATGCACATATGAACCATAGCACCATCGACGTGTATGTATGTTTTACGGAATAATAGTTTGCATGTCAGAAACAAGTAACAGATAAATGTAATAATGTAATGTATGTAATAATAAAATGTCAATAGAAACAACAAAAGTATTGTGTTAATAGCTGCGAGCTGCGGTAGCTCACTGGTTATTGAACTGGAGAACTAAGGACAAGAGGTTCAGCTCAAACTGACAGGTTCACCCAGCCATAAGTGCACACCAGAGTTTTCTGGAAATAGAAGATGGCGCTGGCTTAATATCGACCATGTTACCGAAAAACAATAATGTAGCGAAGATCTTTAAACAAATGTAGGTCCTATCAGCCATAACGTTTCGTGATGTAGATCCTTCTTTCATTTTCTTCCTTCTTTCTTACTTTCTTTCTTTTTTCTTTCTTCTCTCTTTCATTCTTTCATTATTTTTTCTTTCAATAACTGGTAGCGATCAAGTACAATTGGATGATGAAAGCAAGCGCGAAAGCTCATTTTTCTGCGCCCATGCACACGAAGCATTAATTATCTGTAGAAGTTCTCCGTTAAGCAGTTTTTCTTGTGTAAGATGTCCGTTTATTTTGAAAGGCTCAGCGGGGCAGGTTCGTTCAGTGGAAGTGATTCTCTATTTTTGTAATCAGGCAACAGTGGAGGGTGGTTAGTTCATAACTCGGGACAAATAAGAGTAAGAGTTCAGGGGGGAAAATAATAAAAACATATTTCAAATAAGACGGTAAGACATAACTGGACAAATCTATAGTTTGATTAATAAGAATGTTGTAAATATGAAAACGAAAATGCATGAGACATGAATCGGCGTCATAGCAGGGGTAAACACCAATATAACAAGACTGAAGGTACCATCATTTCGACTCAAATATATTCCAAGCAAAACGTAATACCAAATTATTCGCTGATTTGAATAAATTTGAGTGGAAACCATTGATTTGTCATATCTGGTTATATTCATTAAAGCTGAAACATCCTATTTCTAGGTATGTTCGTGTATCTAAATAATAAAACTACTTTTATGCGGCACCACATATTTGGTTATTGTCCATTCCCTGAATAATAATTAAATAATTATCTTCTTTTTTCGTCATTTCTACAGACACAACAGACTTCACCTATCTTTTCCTTTTATGCCTAAACTCAGTCCTTCTTTGGGACACTGCGAAGTCCCAACCTGTCTAGTCTCTGATGTTATTTTCGCAAGGAATGATCGGACCTCGACTTTGCAGTGTAAGTAAAGTAAAGTACCCCCCGTCACGCCAAGTGGCGTATAGGGAAATATGGTGTTAGTGACTATATTTTACAGACCTTCAGCACATGATTTTTGGGGTAATGTGGTCGGTATTACGCCCGTGCTGCTTTACTTTCCCAGAAAAAATCCGGTACCCATTTAAGGCTGGGTGAACCCGGAAGACGTCGATTAGGATTGAACCCGACCTTTTGTCTTTTTTATCCCAATTCACTAACCACTGAGCTATCGCGGCTCCTGTGTATGTATATATTGTTATCTCTCAGTTATTGTATGTATATATTGTTATCTCTCAGTTATTGTATGTGTGTATTGGTGATTGTTTTTTTTTTAATTTGCTAACTTCTGTTTTGAGTTTATAACGAAAACATTTTGCTGAAAGTTCAAAATTGTCTGTGGCATCTGACTATCACGTACACGTGTAATGTTGCACTGTTTATTTTCATTTGGTCTATCTGCATCTATTGTTCCCATCTCTTCCTAAACACCTAATGTGATATTTTCCCCATTTGGCTCCTCCTGCAGTAAAACATCTGAGCAATCACTGTTGACCCTATACTGTACCGGACGTCAAGGTGAAGAACACAGTGCAACTATGTTCGTGAATCGGAGAGTGAATAGAAAGAAGCAGCTGCCTCCATACAAACCATGATGAGCTAGATTTCTACATAATCTCGAAGATAAAATACTGAAGTTGTGCTCGTAAAATACTGAAGTTGTGCTCGTAAAATACTGAAGTTGTGCTCGTAAAATACTGAAGTTGTGCTCGTAAAATACTGAAGTTGTGCTCGTAAAATACTGAAGTTGTGCTCGTAAAATACTGAAGTTGTGCTCGTAAAATACTAAAGTACGCTATAGTCGTGACCCTTTCTATTATCATTTTATAACCTACAATTTTCAATAGTGTGACTCCCCCTAGTGCTCACACGTGACAGCTTTGTAATTTCTTGTGAGAAGCAGTAACGAGTTTCGAATCTTACGAGACCTGAAATCTAATTTCTAAATCTATATTCAAGTTTGATTCCCCGGAAACAAATAGAAGAAAAGAATAAACGGCGTACTGATCATTTCGAGTTTATGATAGCTTTTCAAGTAATGATCTCTGGACCTCCGTAAGTTAAATTCCTCTGTTATTCGTGCAGTTCACCAGTCCTTCATTCACGGAGATCATTATACAACACTTCCAGGCATAATCCGTGTACTTAAGTTCTCAATTATAGCCATTAGCCGCCCTCGTTATCGATAACAGTTAATCCGGCCAATGACTGGCGCGCGAGTTGTCTGATCATGTGCTAATAATAGAAATATTTCGTGATCCATGTACTTGTATCATTACTTGACCGCTCTTTCACTTGTTCTCTACAACCCGGCACAAACCAGAGCCAGACAAATTAACAGAAACAATAATAAAGTGGGAGCTGTGCTTACAGCTTTGCGGTAAAATAGAGACGACAGAAAACGATTGAACGTTGCGGTTAGAAATGACCTGCAGAGACAATAAAAATGAATACGTTGCTACGAATATAAACTTCAGAGACGGAAGAGAAAGAGGAATATAAGATAATAGATCATTTTAATATAAGAGATAATTGTAAAGATAAATTTCGAAAAACAAACAGAAAACATAGAGGACAATTGACAGTTCGACTAAGATCGAACACGTACACCTGTAAGTAACGTTTTGTCACAAGAGACCAGCACTCTGCTAGCTAAACGAGATGACACATGCACGAAAGACATCGCAAGTGATAGATATCTTTCTTAAGTTGCTTAGCTGGCAGTACGTTGAAATACAGGCTCTCGTGGTAATTGCTATGTCTAGGAGAGCGGGTTCGATCCCTGTTTATGCTGTCTATTGTTCTCTGTTGTTTATGGATCCTTTTGTAGAGTCAAAGACAACAAACGGACACGGAATAAAAACTAAAAGTAATAATTAATCAATAAAAGACTTATTTGAAGTGCTTTGCTGTCAACTTTCCATTGAGCGAATCCAGGCCAGATTGCGTCTCTCTTCAATGTCAAGCCGCAACCTTTCTTTTACTCATTACTTCTTTTTGTTTTTTCCTCAGAAAAAATACATTTACTGAAACAGAATCTCTTTAGATAAATCGATAAACCCAGTGATATATCACGCTTCTTAAGTTCGGGTGTAGTTACACTCGTATTATCGTTGTTAACTCTCATAGCATGAAGGTAGCAAATGGCAGTTGCCATTTACTTATAAATACTTAGATTATTTATAAAATGTTTATCTTGGGTCAGTTAAGGTCGTAAATGTTTACCAGAACGCGTTGCTGACAGTTCCGGGTGCAAAACAGGCACTGTATATATTTACAAAATCCAGTGATGAGAAGATTGCATAAAAAAATGGACAGGCTTTGACTTTGCAGAATTTCAAACAATGACTGGAATATATATATATATATATATTTAGATGATATAGGGGGTTACACTTCTGACCTAATTGGCTAGCTGGATATCAACCTATCAGTTGTATCGCTCTGGTAATAACGCACAAGATAAGACCAATTTCCGTAAACAGTAAACCCTTACGCAATATCTGAAACTGAAAGCAAATTAAATGAAATTATCAACAACCTATAACTGATTGTTGGAGTAAGAGTCGGAGAGCAAGAGCCAACTACAGCTCGAGGAATAGTGATATTTCTTCTTCTGTCCTTCCTCATCTGCGTTTCAGCGTCGAGGGGAGATATCATTTGCGGTCTGTTGCTCTTCTGTTCGCCACTGCTGCTGTTGTGTTTCATAGTGTTTCCAATTGTCCGTCATTCCATCTTTTTCGTGGTCGGCTTTTGGTTCTGGTGTTCTCGCAAAGGATTATTGAAGGCTCATTGTGTTTTGAACTTTCTGCCTTGTCAAGTGGCCAAACCATTTTATCTGTTGTTTCTTTACATATTCTATGGTGGGGGTTATTCCTAGCTTTTTTCTCAGTTCATTATTTCTGATCTTATCTCTCAGGCTGTTTCCTGTCATTTGTCTGACACAATTCTCTCAGCAGAGCTTATTTTTCTTATTGTTCTTGCATCTATGGTCCAGGACTGTCATTGGTAGCACAACGTTGGGGTGAAGATTGTATTGTAATGTTCTTTTGCCGCTAGAGTTATTTCCTTGTTGGATAATAGTGGTTTTAGCTGTCCAATGATTTGACAAGCTTTGTTGCATCTTGGGTCTTTTTCTGCCGTCTGTGAAATGTCGTTTGTCACTAGACTTCTTATGTATTTTCCTCTACTTGTTTTAGTTGTCTGTCTTGATATTTAAAGATTGGAAATAACGGTAGTTTCACGTTTAAAATGGCAACAACGAAGCTGAATGTGTCAGACAACAGTGCCTTAAATTGTAGGTGCTACACAACCAACACATACTTGAATAAAACAGAATCTGTTCTATAGATTTGTCATATTTATTAGTTTATGTATGGGCAAAGGTACATGTTAGCGACTCTAAGCTGACTGTTTCGCAGGACTATTGAGACCGTACTCCACCTCTTCACACTTGACCAAGTATTCGACTAACTAGCCTGGCCAGATGGGTATGTGGCGTGAATGAAGGCAACTTGCTACTCAATATGCCATGTTGAAGTTCGATGTGTTGTGTCGATGTGGCGTGATGGAAGGCAACTTGCTACTCAATATCTCATGTTGAAGTTCGATGTGTTGTGTCGATGTGACGTGATGGAAGGCAACTTGCTACTCAATATGCCATGTTGAAGTTCGATGTGTTGCGTCGATGTGACGTGATGGAAGGCAACTTGCTACTCAATATCTCATGTTGAAGTTCGATGTGTTGTGACGATGTGGCGTGATGGAAGGCAACTTGCTACTCAATATGCCACGTTGAAGTTCGATGTGTTGCGTCGAAAGACGCAGATATAACAGTATTGTTGCAAATCACCACACAAAGCAACCACGCCTAATTTAACGACCTTTTAAAGTCGAACGATAACAAATAGTAGTCGCCGAATGTTTACATAAAAAAGAACATAAAATGAGATAGTAGAAAATGCACATACACTATTCACATATTTTCTCTTAAACTCCAGTCTCGGCAATAATTATTTCCCTCATTACAAAAAAAATTACCCACAACACACATGTCTCCTGCCTGTTCCCCGCTTATGTCGCATTTGACAAGACATAGAAAGCTAAAGCAGAAAATCAATGCCATAGAAGTATTTTGACAGAAGCAACACTGTCGACCTTTCAGGGGCGGCGACAATAGCCCTTTGTCCGCTCGTCGCCACAATCTAGTAAACACCGCTTTATTCTGAACAATCCCACTTATGGGTGAGTAGCTTTATAATCGATTTATCGACAGTTATCGTTTTATATCGTTGTAAACGTGTTGTGCTTTTGAGAGATATCGCTGTTGTGAATATTTGGATTCGATACATTTGTGCGATTGACAACAGATAAAATATGGCGGGATGTAACGAGGAAATAATTGTGGATGGATATAATGAGGAGTCAGAAACGTGTGGGTTTTGTGTGTGTGTGTGTGGGGGGGGGGAGCGAGAGGAGGGAAGGGGGGGAGGGGAGTCATGAAGGGGAGAGTTAGGCACCGGTCAAAGCAGTAATTCAGTCTGCATTTGCACCAAATTCATTCATTCATTCGTTTGTTTGCTCTATCGTTCATTCATCCATTAATTTTGCTTCTTCCTCGTTAACTTCATCTTTTATTTTCTTTCTTCCTCTTTGTTTTCTGTTTGATCATTATAATCTTCTTCCCTCGCTTCTTCTTCTTCCGCTTCTGCTTCTCTTTATTCTTCATCTTTTTTCTTGTATTGCTCTTTTCTTTCCTCAATTGTTTCTCTTTCTTCTTCTTCTTCTTCACTTCTTCTTCCTCTTCTTTTCAGCGATCAACTTTTCCTATACATTTAAACGAACGTACTACTTGCTTGAGAGTTTAATCGAAGTGTTCTCTGTAGCTGACATGTTCTATGTCTGAGCATTTGATTTGTTTATTTCTGATGAGCCTGTTCTGTCTTCTTATGGCTCGTAGTTTCCGCTTATTTTTTTCTCTGCATTCAGTTTTCTTTGTCCTTTGTTTCATTCTTTCTTTGAAGCAGGCTGGGCTGTTGAAAATTTCTTCCTATTTCTGCATGTTCATTCGGTTTCTTAATTCCCATGATATCGCAGTGGACTGACATACTTTGCAGTGGGTCTGTGTCCAGTGCAGTGGGCCATTATCTACTGCTGTGGTTAGTATCTAGTGCAGTTGGCCAGTATCTGCTGCAGTGGGCTGATGTCCAGTGCTGTGGGTTAGTATCTATTGCAGTGGGCTAGTGTCCATTACAGTGAGCCCGTATCTACTGCTGTCGGTTAGTATAGTGCAGTGGGCCAGTATTTACTGCTGTGGTTAGTGTCCCGTGCAGTTGGCCAGTATCTACCGCTGTGGTTAGTGTCCCGTGCAGTGGGCCTGTATCTACCGCAGTGCTTAGTGTCCAGTGCAGTGGGGCAGTATCTACTACTGTGGTTAGTGTCCCGTGCAGTGGGCCAGTATCTACTGCTGTGGTTAGTGTCCAGTGCAGTCGGCCAGTATCTACTGCTGCGGTTAGTGTCCAGAGCAGTGGGCCAGTATCTACTACTGTGGTTAGTGTCCAGTGCAGTGGGCCAGTATCTACTACTGTGGTTAGTGTCCCGTGCAGTGGGCCTGTATCTACCGCAGTGGGTTAGTGTCCAGTGCAGTGGGCCAGTATCTACTACTGTGGTTAGTGTCCCGTGCAGTGGGCCTGTATCTACCGCAGTGGGTTAGTGTCCAGTGCAGTGGGCCTGTATCTACCGCAGTGGGTTAGGTCCAGTGCAGTGGGCCAGTATCTACTGCTGTGGTTAGTGTCTAGTGCAGTGGGCCAGTATCTACTGCAGGGGTTAATGTCCATTACAATGTGCCTGTATCTACCGCAGACGTTTAGTAGGTTAGTATTCATTTTAAGTGGGTTTTTATTCATTGCAGTGGGTTCATATCAGTAGTAGTATCCTACAGTCCAACATAGTTTGATATTCCTTTGTGTACAATCATTGTCTCGTTAGATATTGCCTTTGTTTATTTATATTCATTAAAAATAGGTCATACAATATTCACTTCACGTCACGTTTATGACGTATGATACCTATGGGGTCAAGGTCAATATTTTTAAATGACCAAAGGATACATCGCGTGGCTGATATGGTAGGTATCACGCAAGGCCGCCCTACTTTGGTAGAGACAAATCTCAGCAGGAGAAGTGAATTAGCTGGTTAAAAACATAATAATAACAATAACATTTATAACAAACAGTTCAGACATTATAACTAAGGCTCACATTTTTATAACATGTTATATATTTTCCCGACATGTAATTTTGAAATCGAAGTTAATTTCAACTTGTTTCTTCACTTTCTAAACATTCTGATGCTGTTTTTATTGGTCATATTAATGCATATTTTGATCATAATTTAGGTTGAGGTCACATTTTTACCCAATTGGGTGTATAAATGCAGATGTTTGTTTATATTTGGTCATATATGTTGTCATATTAGTTACAATAAAACTTTTTTTTTATTTACCTGGCCCTTTATTTAAATGGAGAAACAAAAATTGGCTTTGTAATTTAATTGCTGTGAAACATGTGATGAGAAGAGATAATAATCGAATAGCAAAGCAAGCTCTCATATGGGAAACAACAGGTAAAAGAAAAAAGAGGAAGACCCAGGGAGACACTGAAAAGAACATTGATGAGAGAGGCAAGAGCAGCAGGAATCGGCTCCCTCAATGAGATAGAACTGCTTGCACAGAACAGAGACAGATGGCGAGATTTGATAAAATATCTTTAAAAGACAAATTGCTACAACAAAAAAAATTCATATAGGAGAAGGTGTATCTTGGTCTACGCCCTATGGGCCGGTTACGGCTCGAAAGGTCAATAGATAGAAACATGTAAACTCGTCTGAATAAATACAACGTGTCTATAACTCAGACAGGGAGCCGTGATAGCTCAGTGGTTAGTGAACTGGACTACAATGGATTAGTGGTCGGGTTCGATCCTGATCGACGGCTTCCAGGTTCACCCAGCCTTAAATGGGCACGGACTTTTTTTCTGAGAAAGTAAAGCGGCACGGGCGTAATACCGACCACATTACCCCAAAATTTATGTGCCGATGGTCTATAAAAATGATGGTCACTAACGCCACATTTCCTATGCGCCACTTCGCGTGACGAGGCTCTTTACATTTTTACTTATAACTCAATGTAATTTTTTTTCAAAAATATTCAGACGAAAAATTAAAGACCACTTTTAGTTAATTTACCGTATGTCAGGATAAACGTTTGAATTACAAATTGAAAAGAGACCTTCGGCCAAAACAAAAAACGGTGTGAAAATAATTGAAGACACTTAGGGAGAATAAATGTGTTAAAAAAGTCAGAGTGATACGCCGCCTCAGAAATTGATTGCCGAAAAAGACAAGAAAGTAGAGCCCGACAGAGATTATGTAGACGCTTTTCGTGGATAATTTGACAGATCACCTGAAGAAAGAAAAGAGGAAGATGAGGCCAATTGAAAGGAAAGAACAGAAAAACAGTTTAGCTCCAGAACGACCAACACCATGTGGCACATGTGACGGGGTCAAATGGAAAATAATCAAGCATTTTTTTGTAATCTAGAGAGAGTTGACGTGGCAAGTATTTGTACACTTCTATCTTCTGCGATTATAAAAAAATTATAATTTAACTTCATTTTTAATTGCAAATTAGTATTTATTTCTGTCATACTTCGGTCTATTTTTTATGTCATAAATGCAAGGATATTTCGGGGAATTTTATGACGTATTCGATATTGTTGGGTTATATAAATCTGAGCTCTAATTATACTAAAGACAATGTGGACCGTTTTATGCGAGAGGGTGGACGTCCTTCTCAAATGCAACTAAACTGGATCGCCGAAATGTGTATAAGAAAGAGAGAGAGAGAGAGAGAGAGAGAGAGAGAGAGAGAGTGAATGAGAGAGTGAGAGAAATATCCTCTTCACTCATCGAGTGTAGCATGTAGTGAATATAATGTTAGTTTCAAATATTTGTGGAACAGCAGCCCGTACAAGAGTAATGCGGTCAGAACTATCCTGCTGCCATATTTCCTTTATTTTGGGGAAAACTGATGAACTAAGAAACCGTCGTTCTGGATCGAACCTAAGCTGTTGTCCTCTATAAACTAGTTCACTCGAACCTAAGCTGTTGTCCTCTATAAACTAGTTCACTCGAACCTAAGCTGTTGTCCTCTATAAACTAGTTCACTCGATCTCAAGCTGTTGTCCTCTATAAACTAGTTCACTCGATCTCAAGCTGTTGTCCTCTATAAACTAGTTCACTCGATCTCAAGCTGTTGTCCTCTATAAACTAGTTCACTCGATCTCAAGCTGTTGTCCTCTATAAACTAGTTCACTCGATCTCAAGCTGTTGTCCTCTATAAACTAGTTCACTCGATCTCAAGCTGTTGTCCTCTATAAACTAGTTCACTCGATCTCAAGCTGTTGTCCTCTATAAACTAGTTCACTCGATCTCAAGCTGTTGTCCTCTATAAACTAGTTCACTCGATCTCAAGCTGTTGTCCTCTATAAACTAGTTCACTCGATCTCAAGCTGTTGTCCTCTATAAACTAGTTCACTCGATCTCAAGCTGTTGTCCTCTATAAACTAGTTCACTCGATCTCAAGCTGTTGTCCTCTATAAACTAGTTCACTCGATCTCAAATTGTTGTCCTCTATAAACTAGTTCACTCGATCTCAAATTGTTGTCCTCTATAAACTAGTTCACTCGATCTCAAGCTGTTGTCCTCTATAAACTAGTTCACTCGATCTCAAGCTGTTGTCCTCTATAAACTAGTTCACTCGATCTCAAATTGTTGTCCTCTATAAACTAGTTCACTCGATCTCAAATTGTTGTCCTCTATAAACTAGTTCACTCGAACTCAAACTGTTGTCCTCTATAAACTAGTTCACTCGATCTCAAATTGTTGTCCTCTATAAACTAGTTCACTCGATCTCAAATTGTTGTCCTCTATAAACTAGTTCACTCGATCTCAAATTGTTGTCCTCTATAAACTAGTTCACTCGATCTCAAATTGTTGTCCTCTATAAACTAGTTCACTCGAACCTAAGCTGTTGTCCTCTATAAACTAGTTCACTCGATCTCAAATTGTTGTCCTCTATAAACTAGTTCACTCGATCTCAAATTGTTGTCCTCTATAAACTAGTTCACTCGATCTCAAATTGTTGTCCTCTATAAACTAGTTCACTCGAACCTAAGCTGTTGTCCTCTATAAACTAGTTCACTCGATCTCAAATTGTTGTCCTCTATAAACTAGTTCACTCGATCTCAAATTGTTGTCCTCTATAAACTAGTTCACTCGATCTCAAATTGTTGTCCTCTATAAACTAGTTCACTGGAACCTAAGCTGTTGTCCTCTATAAACTAGTTCACTCGATCTCAAACTGTTGTCCTCTATAAACTAGTTCACTCGAACCTAAGCTGTTGTCCTCTATAAAATAGTTCAATCGATCTCAAGCTGTTGTCCTCTATAAACTAGTTCACTCGATCTCAAGCTGTTGTCCTCTATAAACTAGTTCACTCGATCTCAAGCTGTTGTCCTCTATAAAATAGTTCAATCGATCTCAAGCTGTTGTCCTCTATAAACTAGTTCACTCCAACCTAAGTTATTGTCTTCTATAAACTAGTTCACTCGATCTCAAGCAGTTGTCCTCTATAAACTAGTTCACTCGATCTCAAGCTATTGTCCTCTACAAATTAGTTCACTCGAACTCAAACTGTTGTCCTCTATAAACTAGTTCACTCGAACTCAAACTGTTGTCCTCAATAAATTAGTTCACTCGAACTCAAACTGTTGTCCTCTATAAACTAGTTCACTAAGTAAAAAGATAGTCTTTTATGTTACTTTTAACATAACTGATACTACTAATTTTACTGTTGCTACACTACCATTTCTACTACTGCAATTACTTATTTTAAATTTTAAAATTACTGCTGCTATTGTTAACTTTATTTTTACTACTACATTTATATTTGTGCTACTATTTTTGTTACATACTATTACTAACAATCGTCATTTGTTCACGCATTAAACACAATTTTTTTTTTCGATCGCTCTCAAACAATATCTGTTGTCTGTTGTCTGTTGAACAGATTTGACCGTCCGGAGTAGACTTCTCTTGCTACAGTGGGAGATATCGGTGGATGGTGACGTCATTACTCTACACCCGTCTTATGATAGACAAGACTGACGGAGAAAAAAAAACAACAGGGAAAAGATCTGATCAGGAAATAAAGAAGAAAGAGAAGCTACAATTGAAGGAAAAGAAATGAAAAAAATCAGCAAAGAATGATGGAGAGAAATAGCAAAGATTATAGGTAAAGGTAAAGTACGAGACTTGAACCGGCGTCTTAGCACACGAGTTTCCACCAATATGTGCTCGGCCGACTACCCAGAAGATTTCGGAGACTTCTGGATAGTGTCGCTTCAAGCATGAAAACTCACGATGCGAGACGGCATTCCACACCTTCCCAGAGTGCTACCCTGGTACCCATTTCTGCCAAGATGAGTAAAGATGATCATTGATTATAATGTGAATGGTTTTCTCAAACTCCTTACATTTAAGGCTGTTTCATCGTTTATGAAAATACATGAATTAATGTGCCTGTGGAGAGACAAGAAACGACCACCGTCCCAACAACATGCCTCATGGTTATTATAGCAGAAATACATGAATTAATGTGGCTGTGGAGAGACAAGAAACGACCACCGTCCCAACAACATGCCTCATGGTTATTATAGCAGAAATACACGAATTAATGTGGCTGTGGAGAGACAAGAAACGAGCACCGTCCCAACAACATGCCTAATGGTTATTATAGCAGAAATACATGAATTAATGTGGAGAGACAAGAAACGACCACTGTCCTAACAACATGCCTCATGGTTATGATAGCAGAAATACATCTATAATCCTTAGTGTATTTATAAACTCTCTCAGAGCTGTATCCGAGTCGTGGTAACGTAGGCAGCACCTATTTTTGCCAAGGTTTATTGGCGGTCCCATTTTAGGGTTAACGGTGGAAAGGGAAACTATTCGCATAGATTGCAAGAGCTGGCATTATTTAAATAGACGAGAAAGATAAGGACAAAAATAACCCCCCAACGTTTCGACCATAAGGTATTGACTGGGGGCGAAAAAAAAACAATTCAGATACAAATCAGTCTCTGATCACTCTTTAAATATCTTCTGAATTTAAAAATTTTTTATTCTGTTTAATTTGTTTCCTTTCCAGATTAAGACCTTTCGATCGAAACGTTGGTTCTTTTATTTGGTCGTATCTTGTTCGCTAAACTAAAACATCCCTGCTTTCGCCTGTTATTGTATCTAACGCAGCTTTACTGTATCCTTGCATGTTTTTTTAATGTCTACCATGTTAGCTTAGCTTATTATAGAGAACATTTCAGAGTTAATCAAATTATTGAATTAGTCTTTCTTCTGACTTCTTTCTCTTTACATAGTATTCCCTGTGCACTCAAAATGACGTCACAGTTGTTAGAATAGTATTCCCTGTGCACTGTAGCTTTGCTCAAAATGACGTCACAGTTGATAGAATAGTATTCCCTGTGCACTGTAGCTCTGCTCAGAATGACGTCACAGTTGATAGAAACACGCCGTATCATGATAAACCTACACTATTTAGAAAACTTTGATGACAAGGCCTGCTTTTACTACCTATTTTAGCTAGGTTATGGCAAAAGTAGGAAACCGTGGTAGCTCTGTGGTTAGTGAACTGGACTACAAAGAACAAAAGATCGGGTTCGATGCTGATCGACTGTTTCCGGGTTCACCCAGCCTTAAACGGGTACTGAATATTTTTTCCTGGAAAGTAAAGCGGCACGGGCGTAATACCGGCCACATTACCTCAAAACGCATTTGCTTGAGGTCTGTAAAAATGATGGTCACTAACATCATATTACCTAAACGGCACTTGGCGTGGGCAGGCACTTCAGCTCTGAAAGCAAAAGTTAAGCAATCAACATTGCTGGTATGTATATGAACACACAGACCAGTGTTTTAGACAATGAAACGCGTTTTGAGATCAATTATTGGGGTAAGTGGTGGGATTTGCATGAGGCTAACTTTGTTTTCTCGCCAGGATATCATCATTACACATCGGATGAGTCCATAAAGGCACTTCTTTTTGCTTGGGGGTGGCAGGTTTTCTAAATGTGGCCATGAAGACAAGAATAATAGAAATAAAAATAGACTCCATTAAAGTAATATAAATAAATGATAACAATACAGATGCTCTATTGAGGATCAAGAACGACTTTCAATTCAAATTTAATCTCTGCAAAAGTAAACATGATTGATCGGACATAATGTCTTTAAAACACTATCAAGATGTGATCATTGTGCGAAGACGGGCGTTCGCTATTCAAGCTGTCGTTTTGTAAACATATCGCTAAGTGGAAGCTATATACCTTATAGGTTCTATTATAAATTATCATTGAAGCCATATCACTATCTCTAAACAAATCGCTAAGTGGAAGCTATATACCTTATAGGTTCTATTATAAATTATCATTGAAGCCATATCACTATCTCTAAACAAATCGCTAAGTGGAAGCTATGTGCCTTATAGGTTCTATTATAAATTATCATTGAAGCCATATCACTATCTCTAAACAAATCGCTAAGTGGAAGCTATATACCTTATAGGTTCTATTATAAATTATCATTGAAGCCATATCACTATCTCTAAACAAATCGCTAAGTGGAAGCTATGTGCCTTATAGGTTCTATTATAAATTATCATTGAAGCCATATCACTATCTCTAAACAAATCGCTAAGTGGAAGCTATATACCTTATAGGTTCTATTATAAATTATCATTGAAGCCATATCACTACCTCTAAACAAATCGCTAAGTGGAAGCTATGTGCCTTATAGGTTCTATTATAAATTATCATTGAAGCCATATCACTATCTCTAAACAAATCGCTAAGTGGAAGCTATATACCTTATAAGTTCTATTATAAATTATCATTGAAGCCATATCACTATCTCTAAACAAATCGCTAAGTGGAAGCTATGTGCCTTATAGGTTCTATTATAAATTATCATTGAAGCCATATCACTACCTCTAAACAAATCGCTAAGTGGAAGCTATGTGCCTTATAGGTTCTATTATAAATTATCATTGAAGCCATATCACTACCTCTAAACATATCGCTAAGTGGAAGCTATGTGCCTTATAGGTTCTATTATAAATTATCATTGAAGCCATATCACTATCTCTAAACAAATCGCTAAGTGGAAGCTATATACCTTATAAGTTCTATTATAAATTATCATTGAAGCCATATCACTATCTCTAAACAAATCGCTAAGTGGAAGCTATGTGCCTTATAGGTTCTATTATAAATTATCATTGAAGCCATATCACTATCTCTAAACAAATCGCTAAGTGGAAGCTATGTGCCTTATAGGTTCTATTATAAATTATCATTGAAGCCATATCACTATCTCTAAACAAATCGCTAAGTGGAAGCTATGTGCCTTATAGGTTCTATTATAAATTATCATTGAAGCCATATCACTATCTCTAAACAAATCGCTAAGTGGAAGCTATATACCTTATAAGTTCTATTATAAATTATCATTGAAGCCATATCGCTATCTCTAAACAAATCGCTAAGTGGAAGCTATATACCTTATAAGTTCTATTATAAATTATCATTGAAGCCATATCACTATCTCTAAACAAATCGCTAAGTGGAAGCTATATACCTTATAAGTTCTATTATAAATTATCATTGAAGCCATATCACTATCTCTAAACAAATCGCTAAGTGGAAGCTATATACCTTATAGGTTCTATTATAAATTATCATTGAAGCCATATCGCTATCTCTAAACAAATCGCTAAGTGGAAGCTATATACCTTATAGGTTCTATTATAAATTATCATTGAAGCCATATCGCTATCTCTAAACAAATCGCTAAGTGGAAGCTATATACCTTATAGGTTCTATTATAAATTATCATTGAAGCCATATCGCTATCTCTAAACAAATCGCTAAGTGGAAGCTATATACCTTATAGGTTCTATTATAAATTATCATTGAAGCCATATCACTACCTCTAAACAAATCGCTAAGTGGAAGCTATATACCTTATAGGTTCTATTATAAATTATCATTGAAGCCATATGACTACCTCTAAACAAAGCGTGGTCAGAATAAGGGACAACGTATATCAACTTTGAGTACGTCTGCTACAAATAGCGGCTTATTCTTTTGACGTCCGAGAAACGTCCATTATTTAAGTGGCTTCACGCTGGCAGTTGTGGTGGAAACATCGTAAATAGCTAATTTCCCCCTGCCCACATCACCCATATGACTGATTTATCGATATTACTGGAGGGAAATTCAATTTTTCCCGTGTTTCTTTTGTCCCGGACAGCGCACACACATGGCCGTGACGTAGAAAAAGCCAAGCTGCAAATCGGCTGTGCAGTAAACAATGTCAGCGAAATAAGTTAACTCAATTAGCGAGCGGAAGAGACGAGTAAATAGGTGACAATGGAGGATCGATAAGGAAATAATTGTTCTAGTAGTCACGGAAAGGTTGGGTGGATCTCGGTTGTAAGCGAAGGGTCTCCAAGTTGCAAGGGAAGAGGCCTCTACTAAATACATTAGTAGATTTTGATTAGTTTCAAATTGATTGTTGCTCATTTCTCGTTTGAAGTCTAATACTGAGATGATCACCAAACGTTATTTATTTGTGTGTGTGTGCGAGAAAACTGTTATGGCTATTAGATACGCGATGATCTCAAATGTCTGTTAGGTTGGTAATAATTCTTGAGGCATCGGTGCTCCGTGACTTCCAAATGTCTGTTAGGTTGGTAATAATTCTTGAGGCATCGGTGCTCCGTGACTTCCAAATGTCTGTTAGGTTGGTAATAATTCTTGAGGCATCGGTGCTCCGTGACTTCCAAATGTCTGTTAGGTTGGTAATAATTCTTGAGGCATCGGTGCTCCGTGACTTCCAAATGTCGATTAGTCTAGCTAACAGGCTATAACACTTTTGTTTCCTTGATAACTTCCAAATGTCTATTAGTCTAACTAACAGGCTATAACACTTTTGTTTCCTTGATAACTTCCAAATGTCGATTAGTCTATCTAATAGGCAATAACACTTTTGTTTCCTTGATAACTTCCAAATGTCGATTAGTCTATCTAACAGGCAATAACACTTTTGTTTCCTTGATAACTTCCAAATGTCGATTAGTCTATCTAACAGGCAATAACACTTGTGTTTCCTTGATAACTTCCAAATGTCGATTAGTCTATCTAACAGGCTATAGCACTTTTGTTTCCTTGATAAATTTCAAATGTCGATTAGTCTATTTAACAAGCTATAGCACTTTTGTTTCCTTGATAACTTTCAAATTTTGATGAGAATAATAAAGGTTATTGTGTTCTTGACTCCGGGGTGATTGTCAAGTAACGATTGCATTGGATGGCAGAAACTGTTGATGGCCCTGGTAGTGACATTACCTTCAAATGTCGGTAAATGTTATTTGTCTTCGCAACTGGGATGATTCTTGAACGTTGACTAGTTTAGTTAAAGGCCTTCGTTTCTCTGGTATTTGAATCATCTGTAAATATATCAAATATAAGCAAAAACTACTGAGGGTTAAGATTTGGCAATATATCGAAATCTCCTTTGCACTTCTTGATTTAAATGTTTCAGTTTTATTTGTGCATATCTTTACATTTGTCTCTTCCCCTCCTTGTTTTAATATTTAGCTCGGTATTTGAATACATGTGGTGTTTTTTAAGCCCCAGTCTGACTAGTATAGATGGAGGCGATGTCAGCACCAGGACTGACTCATAGCTGACTGATTGCATGATAATCAGTAAACCACAACTATCCATATGCTACTCCATGTCTTCACGACGACCCTAGCAATAGACAAGCCAGTCTAACCAAATTAGTAGGGATCAAGAAGGATGGCGGTACTCAAGCACAATTATGAGAGCGTTGTGTAAACCACAAGACAACGCATCTTCACCCTGTTAACGTCCTTTCAAGGTCAGATGAGGATTATTCATTCCTTTAGCAGTCAGGTAAACAAAAGACAGAAGGAAAGAAATAAAGAATGAAAGAAGGAATGAAAAGAGAGAGAAAGTAAATGTAGAAATATGGTTACTGTTCTTGTGAAGATTACGTTCGGTCAAAAGCTGTGTCTGTACTGTATAGAAGAAGTTGGTTTAGTTTGTATTCCTAAATGTGATAGCAGAAATAACTTGTTAAATTAAGGTCCTTCACACTTTGAAAGTTTTCCTGTAGGAGCAATGTTGTACATTGTAGTCTTCAAAGAATTGTCTCTGTTATCTTGTCTATGAAGAGGTGAAACAAGCCAAGCAAAGACTTATTCAAACACTACTACACTTCTCTGTAGTTTACCTGCCAGCAGATTAATTGTTAAGCGAGTGTGGACTAAGGAGGAAAGGTACTCAGATATGTCTTGTTGCAGCCGGATGACCCGGATCAAATAGGCAAGGCATAGCAGCCTGCTCTAAATGATATCACAACGTATGTCGTCACTTTACGCCCTTTATACGACGGGCGATGAAGAAGAGTAGTCGTAGGGCGATCACAGAAGCAGAAGAATTTATAGAGATATCCTTGACAAACTCGCGTTGTTTTGCTTCCACTGAATCAGATGGGAGATGCACCACAGAAATAAAAAGCAGAATAGCTCAGGCCAAAATAGCATTTCAGAAAATGAAAAATATCTTATGCAACAAATCTATGTCAATAAAAATGAGAAAGAGAGTTCATCGGTGCTATATAGAACCAATTCTGACCTATGGAAGCGAATCATGGACAGCAGACAAACAAATGAAAAGACGATTAGAGGCCACAGAGATGTGATTTCTCAGAAGAATGTTGAAAGTTCCCTGGACAGATAAAAAGACCAATGAGGAAGTTTTTAAAGAGGCCAACACAAAAAGGGAGCTCTTAAAAAACATCAGAAAGAAGAAATCAACATTTTTCGGACACATCATGAGAAGAGGAAAGTTGGAATACTTGGTTACAACTGGCAAAATAAAAGGAAAGAGAGATCGCGGGCGACAAAGAGAGAAAATACTGGGTAGCTTGGTGTCATGGCATGGAAAACAGTCAACAACAGAATTGATACGATGCACTGTAGATAGAAGATTGTGGAGGGACATGATCATCTACGCCAACCGGTATGGCACATGATGATGATGATGACTAGCTAATCTCAACGAACTTGTTTGCAAATATAATGTACAATTTATCGATAATTGTCTCTTTTGTATTGGAGATTCCATAGACTTTCATAATATTCTTTTCCACAATCCCGCCGTCTGCATGTATGTATAAACCTTTTGCGAAATAAACACAATTTATGTAAATTCCTCTCTGCCCACTCTGAAGTTGCTCTATAAAGATTCATGAAATTAAAATATGACTCAATCTCTTTCTGAAACCTGCTTCTAATTTTTTTTTAATATTCGGAGTTACATCTTTTGAAAGTCATTGCATAATGATCCCAAAAGCAATCTACTAGGCAACGAAAGCACAGTAAATTCTCCTGATGGCTATAAAGTTTCCATTTTTTCTTGGCAACACGATAATTATTTATTTGACCGGTTTCAGTAATTTTTGTATCTGACACATTTGAGAGGAAGGTGATTCCACAGATTGATATGATCATGCCCGCATTGAAGAGTTCTGCATTTGGCTAATCTTCTGCTACCTTCATGGTGTTTTTATTTTCTTTAATCCGTTGATGACTTTAATAATTACTTCTTTGTCTGATTTTGTGAAGACTCTCTTGCAAGCAAAAACATTTGAATTTACGAATTTTCATGAGTCTGTGATGATTTATTACTGTGTTTCTCCCACCATCTTCTCGGGTTTTCTTACTGAGTGTTTTTCCATCTTTCTTCTTGTCATGTGCTTTCTTACTGAGCGTTTCTCTCTTTTTCCTTCTCGTCCTTTGCTTTCTTACAAAGTACTTATCTCATCTTTCTTCTTGTCTTGTGGTCTCTTACTAAGTGTTTCTAGAAGCTTTCTTCTCCTGTTCAGCTGTGTTTTCCCAGGTTCTTACACAGCTGACATTGACCGTGCTTCATTTCTTAATACTACATTTTTTTCTCTATTCTGAATGCGTTGCGCTGCAATAAAACAAATTCTAATTAAAGTTGAAAATAAACATGATATTTTTCTCTTGTATTGATCTTATAATATCTGTCTCGTTTATTCAGTCTATGGAAGTTCATTTTCATGTTCGTTCGTTGCATTAGTCTATTTCTCTCTCTCTCTCTCTCTCTCTCTCTCTCTCTCTCTCTCTCTGTGTGCCTCTCTCTCTCTCTGGTTTCTGGAATGGTTTAATAATGTGGAGTCCTGTTTTGTTTTTTTGGTAGCGATTTTGTGTTGGGGGAAGGGGAGGAGGGATGCTGCAGCGCTGAGTTTGGTGGTGACGCAAAGACAGACTTTATTAGTTGATGTTTGCGTGGAGTGAGCTGACGGAAATGATATAACACAATTACTAACATAGATCTAAGGGATATTGCCAGAGAAACACCAGTGAGTGTTGGAATTACGATGATACTGCTGCTGGATTAGAAACATATAAAGGAAGGTAATTGAGAACATAACAAGACAATTCTAGTTTTGGAACACACACCCCCAATTCCCCTAAGGCAGGAGACAAAAAGGAAGGTCACAATTTACTTGGTGACGTCACGTTGAATCAGAGATGAAGAAGATGATGGAGAAGTTATATAGCGATTTTTAGAGAACTGACACCAAACAAGACATCCAGAAATGTGGTATAGTCCAGTGATTCACATGCAGATGAAAGTGCAAGAAAAAAGATTGAAGTTCAAGAGTACGTGAATTATTTTTTATTTTTTAAATGACAAAAAATTAGTTGATAACGATCATTTATTATGATAAGTTCTGCTTTTAAAAAGCATACAATCAACAAGCGAGAGTTTTACTTCCGAGGCAGAATTGTACGAGTAGTGGTCAGGCGAAAAATAGACGTCTTTCAAGTTTGATTGCAATATATTGCCAATAACGCTTTAAGTGACTACGATATATTATCATCATCATCATCATCATGTACCCTGCCGGTTGGCGTAGGCGATCATGTCCCTCCACAATCTTCTATCTACAGTGCATCGTATCAGTTCTGTTGTTGAATGTTTTCCATGCCATGACACCAAGCTATCCAGTATTTTCTCTCTTTGTCGTCCACGATCTCTCTTTCCTTTTATTTTGCCAGTTGTAACCAAGTATTCCAACTTTCCTCTTCTCATGATGTGCCCGAAAAATGTTGATTGCTTCTATCTGATGTTTTTTAAGAGCTCCCTTTTTGTGTTGGCCTCTTTGAGAACTTCCTCATTGGTCTTTTTATCTGTCCAGGGAACTTTCAACATTCTTCTGAGAAATCCCATCTCTGTGGCCTCTAATCGTCTTTTTATTTGCTTGTCTACTGTCCATGATTCGCTTCCATAGGTCAGAATTGGTTCTATATAGCACCGATGAACACGATATATTATAAGTTGGTAAAATAGCAACAATATTTTAGATAAACCGTTAGAAATAGTTCGTGAGTCATATCGCCTCGAAATTAAAGTAAATGAATAAGAGGGTAGTGAAGAAGGGTGGTTTTTCTCCCTCCACCTTTTTTTTCCCTCAATGACATCCAGAATTTGACAAAAGCTGATAACTGATAATGGCAACAGAATAGAAGAGAGGAAAATAGAATAGAATGATAAAATAGAATAACATCTTCTTCTACCTTTTTAGCTCTCAATGGAGCATAGGTCTTCAACAAACACTTTCCAAGTCGTTCTATTTTTTTGCCATTCTTTTAAGATCATTCAATGTCTTCCCCATCATCTTCATCTCTGCTTCTATATGTCTTCTCCAAGAATTCATTGGTCTTCCTCTTTGTCTTTTCCCCTGGGGATTCCAAAAAGGGCCTGCTGTGTAATACTCTCGGTTGGCTTCTGTAGTGTGTGTCCTATCCAGCGCCATCGTCTTCGCTGTATCTCTTTATCCACTGGTTTTTGACTGGTACATTTCCATAATTCTATGTTAGTGATTTTGTCCTGCCATTTCCATCCTTTTATTCTGCATCTTCGTCAATGTTGTTGTTCTCCATGTTTCACAGCCATATAATAGGACTGACTTAACATTTGAGGTGAACATTTTTATTATTGTATTTAACCTAATTTCTTTGGATTTCCATATGTTTCCCAGTACAATGAAAGCTCCTCTTGCTTTTGATATCCTTATTTTGGTGTCATTTTCTGTTCCTCCCTCTTTATCTATATTACTGCCCAGATATATGTAAGGTCTATTGTACGTCTAGTAGAGGTATTACTCCTAGTTTTATTTGGTTATTGCCAACTGCATTAATTCTCATAATGTTGGTCTTATCTCTATTAATCTTCAGTCCTAGCTGCTGTGATCTCTCATCTAATATACTCATTTTATCCTGTATCTGTTGATGGCTGTGTGATAGGAGAGCTATGTCATCAGCAAAGTCTAAATCATCAAGTTGTTTGGTCAGTGACCACTGGATTCCATTTATGTTGTTTTGAGTTATTTTCATAATCCAATCTATGGCCAGTAGAAAGAGAAATTGAGAAAGAAGGCATCCTTGCCTTACTCCTGTTCTTATTTCAAATGCTTCTGTAAGCTGTCCTTCATTCACCACTCTACATTTCGTTCCTTCATACATTGTTTTTATCAGGTTAATAAACTTTATGGGGATTCCGTAATGACTCAGGAACTTCCAAAGCATTCTTCTGTCTAAACTATCAAATGCCTTTTCGTAATCTATGAATCCAATATAAAGTGGGGATTTTAGTTCTAAACTTTGTTCAGCTATTATACGTAGAGTAGTTATTTGATCAGCACATGATCTGTTCTTCCTAAAACCTGCTTGTTCATCTCTCAAATGTTTCTCTATGGCCTCTTTTAGTCTCTGCAGAATGATTCTGCTTACTATTTTTCCTTGCTCTGATAGTAGCATAATTCCCCTATAATTTGTGCACTCCTGTAAATTTCCTTTTTTGGTAGTTTTATCATATAACCTTCTTTCCAGTCTTCTGGTATTTCTTCCCTCTCCCAAATTTTATCTAATAGATTATGTAACATCTTGGTAGAGGTGTTAATATCTGCTTTGATGGCTTCCGAAGGAATTTCATCTGGTCCTGTGGCTTTACAATTTTTTAATAGTTTGATGGCTTTCATTATTTCTTCTTTGCTTGGTTTTCCACAGTTAACGTGTAATTCTTCTTTTACTGGTAGTATATCTGGAGGATTATTTGAGCCGGGTCTATTCAAAAGTTCTTCACAAGTGCTCTTTCCATGTCTCCATTTGTTCCATTATATTACTAAGCAGATTTCCTTTCTTATCTTTAATAAAGGCATTGATCTGTTTGTATTTTCCATTTAATTTCTTTGTGCTGTTGTACAGTTCTTTCATATTCCCTTTAGTTGCTGCTTCTTCTGTCTCTTTAGCTAGTTCATCTATATATTTCCTCTTATCCCTTTTAATGCACCTTCTCGCTTCTCTGTTCACCTCTGTGTAAGCTTCCTGTGTCTTGGCTTTATTACTTCTTGTTTTGCTTTTATTTATGTCTGCTTTCTTATTCTTTCTTTCTTTAATTTTATCCAGGGTCTCTGCTGTCATCCATGCCTTATTCTGGCGTTCTCTTTTCCCCAGTGTTTCTTCGCATGTCTCTTTCCATATATCTTTTACCTGTTTCCAATGATCTTCTATATTTATTGTATTTTCTAGTTGTTGGAGGACTTGGTATTTATTTGATATTGTGACTGCGAATTTATCTTTAATTCCTTGTTCTTTAAGAAACCCTACATTGAAATAATTTCTACCCTTATTCGTTGTAGTATACCTTTTTAGTTTAATTTTAAGTTTGGCTATCAGAAGACGATGATCTGAAGCTACATCTGCCCCTCTATATACTTTTACACCCTGTAAGGATGACTTAAACTTATTATTAATACATATGTGATCAATTTGATTTTCCGTTCTATGATCTAGTGACACCCATGTAGCTTTGTGTATTCTTTTATGTTGGAATATTGTTCCTCCTAGGCTCACTTGATTAAGGGTGCAGAAATTCACAAATATCTCTCCATTCTCGTTTATATCTCCAAGTCCATGTATTCCCATAATCTCTTCGAAGCCTCTGTTGTCTGATCCTACTTTAGCATTTAGGTCTCCCATCAAGATTATAATATGCTTGGCTCGTCTTGCATCCATCTGACATTGTAGCTGTTTATTGAAATCATCTTCAACTAAATCATCCTTATCGTTGGTTGGTGCATAGCATTGGATAATGTGTAATTTTATTTTGTTTTTGGTTGTTTTAAATGTTGCACTCACAGAATAACATGCTAGAATAATAAAATAGAATAACATGCTAGAATAATAAAATAGAATAACAGACCAGAATAGAATAGAATAGAGACTCCGGCCGCAGGACGACAGCTACTCATTTTCTGCCCGACAATGAAATGTTATATTTCTGTCCCAGGATACACCGCGCACATTCACACATGGTGTTGAATATTCAGAAAATTCAGTTTCAGCGATTGACAAAAAAAAAAAAAATGAGTTAAGCGTATGCCCTTATATGTTCACATATAATTAAATTCAAGTCACATAGCCGCTATAACGCACACCGTCATCGGATAACTCATACGTGAGCATGCCTAGCGGAGCGGTGAAAGTGATGTGTCCTGACACCGGAAGGAATGTGTCAGCCTAGACCGTCGACACAGCAAACAGTGAAATCAGACTACATGCTCACACGAGAAAATGATCATCCTACAGTTAAACCTCTCATCATGGCCACGTCCGCAGTCTCCACAAAAAGACACGAAAAAAAACAACCTTCACCAAAAACAGTCTTCTTCACAGCTTGCAAGCCTCTTCAAGAATATCTGGAAACTTGAAAATATCCCCAATTCACCGACTAAGACATCATCTCAGAACTAAATGAGCTGCTACAGTCCATGCAAGAAATATGGCAATGGATACCCTCCTTTTACGGAATTGCTGCAAATGTTGGAGCAGATATTATCTCTGAATATGGCAGCAGAAAAGCCCAGTACAATCACCCAATGCTACAGAGAGGCCAAGATAATCATACGAAACAAATGCAGAAAAAACATTTTTTTTTGCAAAACGTTGGAAGCAAAGACTGCAAATTAATGACATGCAAGATCCATTGCAAATGATGTCAGGGTACGCCCAGTCCACCATTTTTCACCTCAGAAAGGGCACAGAAGACGTCTGAGCCACCTTTAACGTCTAATAATAACCAACACTGACGAATGTCACTCCATCTAGGAATAGCCGACACTAACAAATGTCACTCCATCTAGGAATAGCCGACACTAACGAATGTCACACCATCTAGGAATAGCCGACACTAACGAATGCCACTCCATCTAGGAATAGCCGACACTAACGAATGCCACTCCATCTAGGAATAGCCGACACTAACGAATGTCACTCCATCTAGGAATAGCCGACACTAACGAATATCACACCATCTAGAAATAGCCGACACTAATGAATGTCACACCATCTAGGAATAGCCGACACTGACGAATGTCACACCATCTAGGAATAGCCGACACTAATGAATGTCACACCATCTAGAAATAGCCGACGCTAATGAATGTCACACCATCTAGGAATAGCCGACACTGACGAATGTCACACCATCTACGAATAGCCGACACTAACGAATGTCACACCATCTAGGAATAGCCGACACTGACGAATGTCACACCATCTAGGAATAGCCGACCCTGACGAATGTCACTCCATCTAGGAATAACCCACACTGACGAATGTCACACCATCTAGGAATAGCCGACACTGACGAATGACACACCATCTAGGAATAACCCACACTGACGAATGTCACACCATCTAGGAATAACCCACACTGACGAATGTCACACCATCTAGGAATAGCCGACACTGACGAATGTCACACCATTTAGGAATAACCCACACTGACGAATGTCACACCATCTAGGAATAGCCAACACTAATGAATGTCACACCATCTAGGAATAGCCGACACTGACGAATGACACACCATCTAGTAATAACCCACACTAACGAATGTTACACCATCTAGGAATAGCCGACACTGACGAATGTCACACCATCTAGGAATAACCCACACTGACGAATGTCACACCATCTAGGAATAACCCACACTGACGAATAGATGGCTGGATGGATGGATGGATGGTTGGATGGATGGATGGATGGATGGATGGATGGATGGATGGATGGATGGATGGATTGATGGATGGATGGATGGATGGATGGATAGATAGATAGATAGATAGATAGATAGATAGATAGATAGATAGATAGATAGATAGATAGATAGATAGATAGATAGATAGATAGATAGATAGATATATAGATAGATAGATAGATAGATAGATAGATAGATAGATAGATAGATAGATAGATAGATAGATAGATAGATAGATAGATAGATAGATAGATAGATAGATAGATAGATAGATAGATAGATAGATAGATAGATAGATAGATAGATAGATAGATAGATAGATAGATAGATAGATAGATAGATAGATAGATAGATAGATAGATAGATAGATAGATAGATAGATAGATAGATAGATAGATAGATAGATAGATAGATAGAATGTGGACATAATGCCAAGATCACGCTGGGATGCAAGACACTAAAACAGATGATGTGACAGGTTGACCTTATATGTTTCTGTGATAGGGGATTGTAGCCATGCAGAAAAAAGAGGGGGGGGGGGGGGGTTGATGTTAGTGAGAATGCAGAGAGAGCACAGTTATCGAATAGTATTTCTTTAATGTATGCAGTAACAATGCTCCACTTATTCATTTCCTCACTTCATGAGGAAAAAGTTCCTTTTCTACTTCCTATAACAGTGCAGTTCTTTTAATTTTTCAGCGAATTACAAGTTTGCTACATTGAATGCTAAAAAAGCTGAATCAGAAAAGAGTAAAACAAGCCAAACATATTCAATGACGACACTACATAAAAAGAAAGTTTCATTTATTGGAAAAGATTAAAACTATGATTATAAACAAAGAAAAAACTCAAAACCTACAAGTGGATATCAAAGTTGAAGGAATAGATTTGAAGACAGTTCAGATTTACAACTACCTGGGACATACTATAACAAGTGATGGAAAATGTACAACTGAAATAAATAAAAGAATAGGAATGGCAAAAAGTAATTGTAATGCCATGAAAAACACACTAACATTAAAACAAATAACACCATGTTATTCTTAGTCTAAAACTAAGAATAGCAAAATGTTATATCTTCTCAACATTTCTGTAGGGCGCAGGAACATGGACATTAGGCAAAAAAACAGGACAGAAAATTGAAGTCTTTGAAATGTGGATTTATAGCAGTATTGGATGGGAAGAAAAGAAAACAAACAATGAAGACTTAAAACTAAAAGTGAAAAGAGAACTACTAAACACAATTCAAACAAGACAAATGAGATTTTGGGTGAAATTTGAAAGACACAGCAGCCTACAAAAAAGTAAATCTTGGACGGGAAAATACAAGGTAAAATAGGTTGAGAGACAGACCAAAACTAACATGGACGAGTAACATCAAAAGATGGACAAGTCAGCCTATGACAACCTGCACCATCAAAGCAAGAGACAGAGCAGATTTGCGCTCCATGGTAGCCAATCTTCGTTGCGGAGATGACACTCGATGATAAATTTATTGGACCGCCAGAGAGTCTATATGGGACAAATACAGCTTGCATATGTAATCAATTCGAGACTATGCTGAGGTAATTTAAGGCAATAACATATCCTTATTTCATCGAATCGTGTGTGAAAATAATATCATCATCATCATGTGCCATAGCGGTAGGCGTAGGCGATAATGTCAATCTACAATCTTCTCTATCTACCGTGCATAGTAAAGGTAAAGTACGAGACCGTGCATAGTATCAGTTCATTGTATCAGTTGTTGACTGTTTTCCAAGTGATGACACCAAGCTATCTAGCATCTTCTCTCTTTGTTGTCGGCGATCTCTTTTCTCCTGTATTTTGCCAGTTGTAACCAAGTATTCCAACTTACCTCTTCTCATGATGTGCCCGAAAAAATGTTGATTGTTTCTTTCTGATGTTTCTTAAGAGCTCCCTTGTTGTGTTGGCCTCTTTGAGGATTTCCTCATTGGTCTAATTAACTGTCTATGGAACTTTCAAAATTCTTCTGAGAAATCCCATCTCTGTGGCCTCTAATCGTCTTTTCATTTGTTTGTTTACTGTTCATGATTCGATTCCACGGGTCATAATTGTTTCTATATAGCACCGATGAGCTCTCTTTCTCACTTCTTTTGACATAGATATGTTGCAAAAAATGTTTTTAATTTTCTGAAATGCTATTTTGGTCTGAGCTATTCTACTGTTCATTTCTGTTGTGCATCTTCCATCTGTTGTGCATCTTCCATCTGTTGTGCATCTTCCATCTGTTGTGCATCTTCCATCTGTTGTGCATCTTCCATCTGTTGTGCATCTTCCATCTGTTGTGCATCTTCCATCTGTTGTGCATCTTCCATCTGTTGTGCATCTTCCACCTGTTGTGCCCATGGTATTTGACGTGTTGTACTTGTTTCAGATTTGTCCTGAAAATAACATATAAGGCGAGAATCCCTGGTTTAATCTTTCGTCCTTGTGGTAACCTCTGGCTAGTGTCGTGACAGTTTAACCCAGGAAGAAAGTTCACCTGCTGGATGAATTGCTTCCTTAACCGCTGGAAGACTGGTTATTTGGGTTGGAAGTAATCATTGTCACCGATAGAAAGGTTGTTGAAGCGAAGAATGCTGGTTGTGTTTAATAGGAAATGAAGTGAGGACTCGTTCGTGTTAACTATACAGTTGAGCACCACTTTGCAAACTCAATAACAGGAACAGCCTCATTTCGTTAATGTGAAGAACCGCAGGTGCCCTGTCTCTAGTTGCAGCATTACTAGGAAATGTTGAACCAAAATTCAATTTGCGCACTAAGAGACCAACCAAAAATATATCTCAGTCTTTAACTAACTGACCGACCGACCGATTAACTAACTAAACATCCAACCAACCAACCAACCGATTGACCTACCGACCGACCGAAACTAACTAACCAACCAACCAACTAACTGACCGACCTACCGACTAATTAACTAACTAACAAACCAACCAGGTGACCGATTGATTGACTAACTAACTGACCAACCGACTAACAAACAAACCAACCAACCAACGAACCAACCAACTAACTAACTGACCGACCTACCGACTAACTAACTAACAAACCAACCAACTAACTAACTGACCGACCTACCGACTAACTAACTAACAAACCAACCAACTAACTGACCAACCTATCGACTAACTAACTAACAAACCAACCAACTAACTAACTGACCGACTACCGACTAACTAACTAACAAACCAACCAACTGACCGACCTACCGACTAACTAACTAACAAACCAACCAACTGGCCGATCGATTGACTAATTAACTGACCAACCGACCCGACAGACTAACAAACCAACCAACCGACTGACCGATCGATTGACTAACTAACTACGTATTAACCAGATTAACTTATAAATGAGTATTATTATAAAGGGAAACTTCCGAGGCGACAGATGAGCAAATGATTTCACGGGAAGAGGTTATGTTTACAGCACTCGGAAAAAAAATCACAAATAACTAACAACAGGAACAAATCACAAATAACTAACAACAGGAAAAAATCACAAATAACTAACAACAGGAAAAAAAACAAAGTACAACAGACAGTCCGAAGCAGGATAATAAAAAGCAATCATTGAAACAGCGTCTTGCTACGAGAAACTAACGCTAGGGCACACGACCAATTAAACAACCTATTAAAAGGAAGAGACAGGAAGGAATGGTGCCCCATGGTAGCCAACCTTCGATGCGGAGAAATGAAAAATGAATGAAAACAAAACAGGGAAAAAAATTTACTATCATCATCGATGTCTTTCACGCAAGTGTACTCCTGGCTATAACATAGGGATACGAATACAACTAGGGAATAAATTGTATGTCTGTATTTTCTATTAAGACAAGTGTCTCCCGAATAGGGTAGGGCTGAATACTTGCGTTGTCGGCTAACATTTATAGAACGATGCAGCACAAATAGTAGTTTCAAGTGGTTTAGACTGGAAACAAATAATAATAAATGAATATGGATGCATTTTTTTCTGTTTTTGGTTATTTGTAATTTTTTCCAAGTGCTGTAAACATACCTCTTCCCTTGAAATGATTCGCTAACCAAATACATGTATATATATTATTATAACCAATTATATATATATATATATTATTATAACCAATTATATATATGTATGTATTTACGCCTCAGAGGCCAAATAATACAAAATACTTTTGTAATGAAGAAGTCAATAGCATTTATTTCATGTTCATCACTTGATGTCTGGATACATTCGTATTAACACATTTGTAAACGTTGTTGGAATGTGTATATTTTCTTCATCTGTGTATGGTATAGCACTCATCGTTGTTTTATTTATTGGTGTGGTTTGAAACGTTACAAGGGTAACCTGCTCAGAGACACTGTCAAAATTTAGGTGTAAAGATATATAGCCTGACATCATGCTATGGACAGGTGGCGGTCGAGTCCACGAGTGATCAGTCACGAGATTTTCATTGTCAGGTACAGCAAACAGGGACAGATGTCCGCTCAAAACGCGGGGACAAAGCGAGGGCAGAACACAAACACGATGTCAGTCTCGGCGAGAGACAACTTCCGGTTACATTGACTGATTGCAATCACTTGAGCTCTGACAGATTGGGCCTGCACAAGGTTGTTTAGATCGCTAGCTAGGCCCTGTAGTATCGTAAATTCAGATTAGTCATTGGAGTGACTAACAATATTGTTAAACGTAATAGCCAATAGTGCATCAATAATGGTGAAAAGGAATTTATGCGGGGGAGGGGGTTCGTTGTGGTGGTTTCAGGCAGGAACCAGACAACACGATATTTATAAGTGTCATTTTCTGTGTAAATTAGAGTTGTTTTTGTCGAGGTATAGATTGCAACTTCTAAAATTACATAGAAATATGTTAGTTTAAAAAAGACCTAAAAGTTATCATCACACCTTTAGGGTTTGTAGTTATCATGTTAGTGCCTATATTTTTCAGTGACCTACAAGGTTACGTGATCGGTATCATGCCAGGTTGCCCTTACTTCAGAGAAAAAAAAGCTGGGCCCATTTTGTTGAGGCTAGGCGAACATCGAAGCCTTGTTCATTGGGGAATAAACAATTTCACCGAACCTGGACTTTTCTGATCAGAATCGAGTGCTCTAACCACTCAACCACAGAGGCCTATTGAATGTGCTGGTGGCTTTCATCAGTAAGGTTTATCAGACATTCATATTTGCAATAACAAAGTTATTTTCTAAAACCATTATTACCATTTTTAAAAATGATTATTTCTTATGTGTGCCGGCCGTTGATGTGGGACTGGAGAATAACGGAAGCATACCCAGTGAATTCACAACACGGTGTTTTAATCTGTGTTTCTAATTTCAACCTCTCATAGATAAGATATCGTGACACTTCCGTAATTCGATTACAAGTTGAAGTCATTGCAGAACCACAGGTCTTTATCAATTGCGGCATCCACTTTCCACATTCCTGGTAATTTTCTAACCAACTAAAATAATAAATATTAGCTTTAGTTTAATCGTACACATAACTAGTGGTAGATGGGGCGGAGGAACGATTTAGTGGAAAACGCGCCTCAAAAGTGGCAGATGGGGCGGAGGAACGATTTAGTGGAAAACGTGCCTCAAAAGTGGCAGATGGGGCGGAGGAACGATTTAGTGGAAAACGCGCCTCAAAAGTGGTAGATGGGGCGGAGGAACGATTTAGTGGAAAACGCGCCTCAAAAGTGGCAGATGGGGCGGAGGAACGATTTAGTGGAAAACGCGCCTCAAAAGTGGCAGATGGGGCGGAGGAACGACTTAGTGGAAAACGCGCCTCAAAAGTGGCAGATGGGGCGGAGGAACGATTTAGTGGAAAACGCGCCTCAAAAGTGGCAGATGGGGCGGAGGAACGACTTAGTGGAAAACGCGCCTCAAAAGTGGCAGATGGGGCGGAGGAACGATTTAGTGGAAAACGCGCCTCAAAAGTGGCAGATGGGGCGGAGGAACGACTTAGTGGAAAACGCGCCTCAAAAGTGGCAGATGGGGCGGAGGAACGACTTAGTGGAAAACGCGCCTCAAAAGTGGCAGATGGGGCGGAGGAACGACTTAGTGGAAAACGCGCCTCAAAAGTGGCAGATGGGGCGGAGGAACGACTTAGTGGAAAACGCGCCTCAAAAGTGGCAGATGGGGCGGAGGAACGACTTAGTGGAAAACGCGCCTCAAAAGTGGCAGATGGGGCGGAGGAACGACTTAGTGGAAAACGCGCCTCAAAAGTGGCAGATGGGGCGGAGGAACGACTTAATGGAAAACGCGCCTCAAAAGTGGCAGATGGGGCGGAGGAACGATTTAGTGGAAAACGCGCCTCAAAAGTGGCAGATGGAACAGTCCTGTATCGGGCTAGGGTAACAAATTGTTCAGTGAACAAGAGGCAGACTTTAAGGAAATAAATGAAATGCTAATCTGGAAAGATTGTTAAGAGATTCCATATCGCACATATCACACATATCATACATATCATACATATCACACATATCATACATATCGCACATATCACACATATCATACATATCACACATATCATACATATCATACATATCGCACATATCACACATATCATACATATCCCACATATCATACATATCGCACATATCATACATATCATACATATCATACATATCACACATATCGCACATATCATAGATATCGGACATATCACACATATCGCACATATCGCACATATCATACATATCACACATATGGCACATATCACACATATCACACATATCGCACATATCACACACATCGCACATATCACACATATCGCACATATCACACATATCGCACATATCACACATATCGCACATATCACACATATCGCACATATCACATATATCGCACATATCACACATATCGCACATATCACACATAAAACATATCGCACATATCACACATATAATACATATCACACATATCGCACACATCATACATATCACACATATCGCACATATCACACATATCGCACATATCACACATATCGCACATATCGTACATATCACACATATCGCACATATCACACATATCGCACATATCGTACATATCACACATATCGCACATATAACACATATCACACATATCGCACATATCATACATATCACACATATCATACATATCACACACATATCATACATATCACACATATCGCACATATCATATACTAAAAGAGGAGACGGAAGAAGAGCCATAGAGTCAGATAGCCAACAACATCCGAGAAACGGGACAGCAAACATCAACTGGCAATGACTTGGGCTGTCATAGAAGCAAGAACTAGAGCTTTGATGTCTTCCTGGACAATCGGAGTATACCAGAAAATAAAGAGAGAGAGAGAGAGAGAGAGAAATGTTGCGCCCGAGACAACCGCCCCATAATCGCCTCCCCCCCCCCCACCATCACTGCGATATAGCACCCAGCTTTGTAAAGTTTAACACTTTCAAACAGTTCAACAGTTTTACAGTTACTTGTAGTTAATGGAAAGAAGAAAAATGAATCGCACACTTTTACACGCAAGTTTACTCATGGTTCTAGCTACGGAACTAAAGTGTCAGAACTATGAATGAAATAAGCAGCTGTGTAGCAACTAAAAATCATCCCCGGACGAAAGCATGAAAGAAATGATATGGGTTTCAATACAAACAAATAAATGATGGAAGGCCACTACAAATAAAAAGAAGGATCAATATTGTTCCATATATTCGATCAATTTGCCTCCAAAAAACCGAGGACACACGTTTCTTCGATCACCCCGAGGCGTCCCATGCAGGGAAAGATAGAAAATCGCTCGTTCAGTGCACGACTTTTTATCAAGTGTATGCTAGTTCTTAATTTTCATTTTCTACTCCTCTCTCCTCTTCTTCTCCGTGTTTTTTGTTGTCTATTTCTTTCTTGTTTCGTTTTACATCTTCCTACTTCTTCGTTTTCTTCCTCTCTTTTCCTTCTTCTTCTTCTGTATATTATATTCTTATATTTTTCTTCTTCCTCTTATTTGTTTCCTTTTGTTTTCTTCTCCTTATTCTCCGTCTGATGTCAGATTGCCCACTGTTACCAAATTCTATATGGTAATCTTTCAACATCTTTTATCATCTCTCATCATCTCTCAATACCTCTCAGCATATCTCATCATCTCTCAGCCTCTTTCAACATCTGTCAACATCTCTCAGCATCTCTCATCATCTCTCAACACCTCTCAACATCTCTTAACATCTCTCAGCATCTCTCAACATCTCTCAACATCTTAAATCATCTCTCAACATCTATAAAATTATATCATCATCTCTCATCATCTCCCAACATTTCTCAGCACCTCTCAACATCTCTCAGCATCTCTCAACATCTCTCAACATCTTAAATCATCTCTCAACATCTATAAAATTATATCATCATCTCTCATCATCTCCCAACATCTCTCAGCATCTCTCAATATCTCTAAGAATCTCGAATCATCTCTCAACATCTATCAGCATCTCTCAACATTTCTTAACATCTCTCAACATCTCTCAACATCTCTCAGCATGTCTCTACATCTCTAAATATATCTCTCTCAGCATCTCTCAACATCTCTCAGCATCTTTCAATATCTCTGAACATCTCTCTCTCCCAGCATCTCACAACATCTCTCAATATCTCTCTTTCTTAACATCTCTCAACATCGCCCAACATGTTTCTTTCGGCGTCTCTCAATATCTCTCAACATCTCAAAATATCTCTTAACATCTCACAACATCTCTCAACATCTCTCAACACCTCCCTCTCGGCATCCCTCAATATCTTTCAGAATCTCTCAACATCTCTCAGCATCTCTCAATATCTCTTAACATCTCTCAACATCTCTCAACATCTCTCAGCATCTCTCAATATCTCTCAGCATCTATCAACATCTCTCAACATCTCTCTCAGCTTCTCTCAACATCATCTCAGCATCTCTCAACATCTATCAGCAATCTCTCAGCATCTCTCAACATTTCTCGGCATTTCTCAACATATTTCAACATCTCTCAACATCTCTTTCAGTTTCACTCAAAATCTCTTAGCATCTATCAACCTCTCTCAGGATATATATCCA
Source organism: Megaustenia siamemsis (assembly GCA_032433765.1). Classification (NCBI taxonomy): domain Eukaryota; kingdom Metazoa; phylum Mollusca; class Gastropoda; order Stylommatophora; family Ariophantidae; genus Megaustenia; species Megaustenia siamemsis. The sequence goes on from JAVIAB010000008.1 coordinate 29,651,407, forward strand.
CATATATCTCAGCATCTCTCAACATCTCCCAACATCTCTCAGCATTTCTCAACATCTCTCAGCATCTATCAACATCTCTCAGCTTCTCTCAGCATATTTCAACATATCTCTCAGCATCTCTCAACATCTCTCACCATCTCTCAAAATCTCTCAACATCTCTCAGCGTCTCTCAACATCTCCCTCAGCATCTCTCTCAACATCTCTCAACATATCTCTTAACATATCTCTCAGCATCTCTCAACATCTCTCTCAGCATCTCTCAACATCTCTCTCAGCATCTCTCAACATCTCTCTCAGCATCTCTCAACATCTATACTTGAATAATCTCTACAAACTAAATTGGTTAACCATGTGATGTTAAAACATTTTACTACACATGGACCACATGAAGTTCAAATATTTTTAAACACGGCTTTGACTAACAAGTGTAAAAAAAAACGATTAAAATTATAGTGTACCTTATCACCTTACCAATTGCACAGTCTACAGACACATCGATACGTGCAAATGGTACAATGAGAGGAATTCTTCCCTTCAAGAAAACATCACCAAGCTCACAAAATACCACTCAAATGGTATATTTTCTTAACGCGAGGTATTGATGTACGGCATATATATATATATATATATATATATATATATATATATATATGAGTTCTTAAATGTTATGTAGAGACAGTCTTAACATATGGATGTGAATCGTGGACAATAGGACAACAGACAAGAAAGTAACTGGAGTCTGTAGAAATGTGGTTTTACAGAAGAATGTTTAGAATACCATGGACAGCTAAGAAGAGTAATGAAAACGTTCTGAAAGAGGTCAAAGCAAAAAGAGAGCTAATTTCCAATATTAGAAAGAAAAAAAATCATATTTTTTTGGCCATGTAATGAGAAGAGAACAACTGGAATATATTGTAACAAGTGGGAAAATTGAGGGACGAAGAGATAGAAGGAAGCGACGAGAAAAGATACCAGACAGATTAAGAGAATGGCTTGGCAGAAGGTCAACAACAGAAATGATAAATAACTGTCGAGATCGAAAGTTATGGAGAGACATGATCACCAACGCCAGCAGGCTTGGTCCTTGATGATGATTACTAACAATCGTCATTTGTCCACGCATTAAAATGTTTTTTTCGATTGTTTTCAAACACGATCTAACTATAGTTACTATGTCAGTCATCTCTCATATCTTTATGTGCATGTTTATGTTAGTCATGTGTCATATATCTTGATGTGTGTTAGTGTTAGTCATGCCTCGTATCGCTGTGCGCATGTCTGTGTTGGTCACATCTTATATCTTTGTGTGTGCATGTCTGTGTTAGTCACCTCTAGTGACTCGGGCAGATGGTGCTCGTAAACCTGGGAGGCCCGACCATCTAAGGGCAGAATCCCCCTACAGAAAAGATCATCTGCTGTCTTGCAGAAAGATTGGAGACAATCAAAGGCTAAGGAAAGCGAACCTGAATAAAATGCTGGCTGAAATCGGATGCACTGGGCCACTGGCGCAGAACACAGGGCAACGTTTTAACGGGTGTTCAATCAGAGTGGATCTGGCAGACTCTAATTGTGGTGTTCTGTCTGTGGGGGTGATCAACACACTTAACCTGACGGCTGTCTTCATGTGAGAGTCTAGAATCCTACTCTGATTGAGTCCTGATCGCAGAGAAAGAGAGAGAGAGAGAGAGAGAGAGAGAGAGAGAGAGAAACACTGTCTGTTGTCTGTTGAACAGATTTGACCGTCTGGAGTAGACTTCTCTTGCAACAGTTGGAGAGATCAGTGGATGTTGACGTCATCACCCTACACTAGACAAGACTGACGGAGAAAAAAAAATAACAGTGAAAAGATCTGATCAGGAAATAAAGAAGAAAGAGAAGTCACAACTGAGAAAAAAGAGATGACCAAAAAAAAAAAAAAACAGCAAAGAAAAGCAAAAGTGATAAGCAAAAGTGATTTTCACTTGTAATTTTGTTTGGCAATTGCGATCTAATATAGCCTGAAAGACTTAGTATGAGGTTGATCGGATCGTCCTGGAAATGAAGTAGTGAAACCTGCAAAACAACAACATATTTTATCGTATTTATTACATGTGTACGTGTGCCATATGTACATCCATTACTAATGTTTGTTGAGGTCTGTCTGCTGAACGAGGGACAAGTAAAAAAGACAATCTTGTCAAGTGTATTCACCGAATAATGTGAAGGTTAGGAAACTCTACTCTCTCTCCTTGCCACCAGCTTGTATTTGAAATAAAAGTAAATTGTCCCCCTTACTGTGAATGTACCTTACTTTCTATCGACATGATTAATACCCTCGACTAACGGCTCGTTTTGTACACTCTAATATTAATAATAAAATAGATTAATAATGTACGTTTCTCTCAACCGTTTATCAAATATTAGATATTGTTGAGAACAACTTCTCGTGGGGAATAAATAGATATGGAATTACAGAGTTCCGAATCGCGTGCTCGGTGTAACGTCACTTTGTCTTTATGATTTTTATTAAACCAATAATAAAGAGGAAGGTTTGATGATTTTGTAAGCCACATTTTATTACATGTTTATCAGTTACTATATCATGTAATGTTACATCATCAGTTAGTATATCATGTAATGCTACATTATCAGTTACTATATCATGTAATGTTACATCATCAGTTAGTATATCATGTAATGCTACATTATCAGTTACTATATCATGTAATGTTACATCATCAGTTAGTATATCATGTAATGTTACATCATCAGTTAGTATATCATGTAATGCTACATTATCAGTTACTATATCATGTAATGTTACATTATCAGTTACTATATCATGTAATGTTACATTATCAGTTACTATATCATGTAATGCTACATTATCAGTTACTATATCATGTAATGCTACATTATCAGTTACTATATCATGTAATGCTACATTATCAGTTACTATATCATGTAATGTTACATTATCAGTTACTATATCATGCAATGTTACATTATCAGTTACTATAACATGTAATGTTACATTATCAGTTACTATATCATGTAATGTTACATTATCAGTTACAATATCATGTAATGCTACATTATCAGTTACTATATCATGTAATGTTACATTATCAGTTACTATATCATGTAATGCTACATTATCAGTTACTATATCATGCAATGCTACATTATCAGTTACTATATCATGTAATGTTACACTTTCTGAAGTAACCCAGGTCCTCTTGGTTGTTCATGTGTTGTATTTCTAATTTTAATTTGTTTCTTTTCTTTTCTGTTCACCTTAGTGACGTATTTACAGTTTTCTTAATCTTTCTGAGTGATCTATTTCATGTTATTCTGACCAGCTTTAGTGATATATTTCATATGTTCATATCTACATTTAAAGGTAAGTATATTGTCTTCAATAGTAGACAAAAAAGGAATTGAAGTCAACGGTCACAACATAAATAATTTGCGATATGCGGATGACACAGTCTTAATAGCAGAGACAGAGAACGAACTACAAGAAATGATAGACATAATAGTAAAAGAGAGCAACAAGAAAGGTCTCAGTCTGAATAGTAAGAAAACAGAAGTAATGGTTATATCGAGGAAACAATCATCACCATCATGCAGCATAAAAATAAACGAGACAAATCTGAAACAAGTGCAACGTTTCAAATACTTGGGCACAATAATAACATCAGATGGGAGATGCACTACGGAAATAAAAAGCAGAATAGCTCAGGCCAAAATAGCATTTCAGAAAATATAAAATATCTTTTACAACAAATATATAGAACTAATTCTGACCTATGGAAGCTGATCATGGACAGTAGACAAACAAATGAAAAGACGATTAGAGGCCACAGAGATGTGATTTCTCAGAAGAATGTTGAAAGTTCCCTGGACAGCTAAAAAGACCAGTGAAGAAGTTCTCAAAGCGGCCAACACAAAAAAGGAGCTCTTAAAAAACATCAGAAAGAAGCAATCAACATTGTTTGGGTACATCATGAGAAGAGGAAAGTTGAAATACTTGGTTATAACTACTTGGTTACAACTGGCACAATAAAAGGAAAGAAAGATAGCGGACGACAAAGAGAGAAAATACTTGATAGCTTGGTGTCATGGCATGGAAAACAGTCAACAACAGAACTGATACGATGCACTGTAGATAGAAGAATGTGGAGGGACATGATCGCCTACGCCAACCGGTATGGCGCATGATGATATTGTCTTATTATCTTAATTCATCATCATCATTGAGTGCCGTCTCCGCAACGAAGGTTGGCTACCATGGAGCGCCATTGTGCTCTATCTCTTGCTTTGATGGTGCAGGTTGTCATCGGTTGATTTGTCCATCTTTTGATGTTACTCGTCCATGTTAATCTTGGTCTGCCTCTGCCTCTTTTACCTTGTATTTTCCCCTCCAGGATTACTTTCAGTAGGCTGTTGTGTCTTTTAACATGGCCCAAGAATCGCATTTGTCTTGTTTGAATTGTGTTTAGTAGTCTCTGCCTCTTTTACCTTGTATTTTCCCCTCCAGGATTACTTTCAGTAGGCTGTTGTGTCTTTTAACATGGCCCAAGAATCGCATTTGTCTTGTTCTAATTGTGTGATTAATATCTTAATTATAGAACATATTCCAAGCTGTACCATTCTCCTTATACGCATTTTTTTTTATCATCCTGTTAGTTACGTTGCGTATACATTTGTTTTCTTTAACCTTAATATTTCTCTAACACACATTCACATACACACACAACTACACAACATCACAAGCACACAACAACACTCATACAACCACACATACATCCACACGATCACACGCATATACAGACACACGACCATAAGCACACAAACGACTACATACATATACATACCACTCCACATACACACGCTCACATACATACATACATATACACGAAACCCACACATCACACACCTATCCAATCACCCACACAAATACATACGAAAAACACACATATGACCAAAAAACCCATGATCACTCACAGACAGACACACACACCAACACCCACACACTTGTTTGAAACATCATCCTTGTAGAACATCTCGTTTCATGAAACATCAAGCTTGTAGAACATCTCGTTTTATGAAACATCAAGCTTGTAGAACATCTCGTTTCATGAAACATCAAGCTTGTAGAACATCTCGTTTCATGAAACATCAAGCTTGTAGAGCATCTCGTTTCATGAAACATCAAGCTTGTAGAGCATCTCGTTTCATGAAACATCAAGCTTGTAGAACATCTCGTTTCATGAAACATCAAGCTTGTAGAACATCTCGTTTCATGAAACCTTCTAGTTTTACATTTTGCATTTAAAATCCTTGTCAGGACAAGAGCAAGGACTTGTTTTACTTTCGTTTACTCATTCGGGGCTGATTGGTCTCGAGGCAAGACGCCAGTCTCCATACAGAGAGGTTGCGAGTTCAAATCCCGGCTGCATCAACTGGGATTTTTATATATGATTTCTCTCTGCGGCAACAACTCCTGGCCTCAGCAGCGAGGTCCGGCTTGAAACGTCAATTACTCATCGACGGAAAAAAATATGGGTACCTCCGAAGACGACGTTATCTGCCTGTGCGGCGAGGGACCCCTGTGCATTAGACTGCCAGGGAAAAACAGATTAAATACGCAAAATTCAGTTCCTTGTCTCGATTGACTTCGCCAGATGTGAAAGTTGGCGAACGTAAAAAAATACACTCATTCAAACATCCATCACAAGCTGTACCTATTTGTTGTCACAAGAAATGTAATGGGGCAGAGAAACTCAGGTCATCAATTTGCTCCCCTCATGGAGCTGACACTCGTGAATGAAATGTCCAACTACTTTTGTATCTTCCCTATCGTAGTGCGCCTCTATGATTCCCACAATGTTAAGCTCACTGCAATTTAATCATTGAATATGCAACGTCTGTTTTATGAAAAGATAATCCCTCCTTTATAAGGATTTGTTTATTTTTGCTGATTTGAACTATAGATGCTATTATTTTGTCATTTCTTCAAGCTCCTTTCTTTCTAATTTATAACTTGATCGCAGACGATCGGGATAGTGGAAGCTTCTTTGGACAATTTGCAATTCATGTCACTATTTAAATATTCGCCTGCTAACCAAATGTTTGATGATTTGACACATAGGAATACTAATGTGACTGCTAATGCTGCCAAGCAAACTTGAATAAGGATAATTGGACATTGCAAACTTAATTATTGAAATAGAATCTAAAAAAGATTAAGCTGAATTTTGATATTAATGTTTTCGCGATATGTCGCTGTGAGAATACATTAGAAAGAGGGCATGCAAATGCGGACCGTAACATATTCCTTTTTCTCTTTGTATCACAAGAGTGACATGAACTACCGTACTTGATGGTATGAGACGCATCCTATTTTCTAGACCTATTTTCATATGAAAAAAGTGCGTGTTATACTCCGATAAATACGGTAATTTACTCAGATTCGTCTTAAAGGTCAGCCTACTTTTGGCCGCCTCTGGTAACTTTCTTCCGTGGCTTTGTAAGCTTGTAACTTTAACATCTGCTCTTTTGGTTCAAGTTAATGCATATCTTTTAACTTTTATTTGTGAATATGCAGATCTAACACAAGAATGCAGCATGCATATAATAAATGGCACAACAATATTCGAAACTATAATGAAGTGAAGGTCATCAGCTGAAAGCAACAAGAAAAAAAAACACGAGGCCGTTTACATAAATTAGACTTGTTTATTCTGCAGCAGGATCTGCCGTGCCATAATCTGCCGTACCTGGATCTGCCGTGACAGGATCTGCCGTGACAGTGTTAGCACAAGCAGTCAGGCGAGAAGCTGATCGCCAAAACTGCTGGTAGTTACTAATGAAGATTGACGCCGGCTCACTTCTAACCTCGTACGAAGAGTTCAAATACCCCAACACACATACACTCACGCATACACACATATAGTGCTAACCACCAAAGTGTTTATTTTTTGCTTTCTTCTGCGTCGTTAAATGTTATGTCCCTGCTGAAGGTCTAGAGCTGTTACGTTGGATTGTGTTTGTATCATCTTTTATCTCTGTAAAGATGAAATCATACACTATATTATATATACAATTTTATTCCATTTTTGTTACTTGTAGAGCGAAGTTCAAAGTTGCTACCCACATTCTCTGATTTAGGAACTACTTTCCACTTGTTTTTAAGCTGTTAAAACTATAATTAAAATCAATTTAAAAAAAAAAACGTGAGCTATTCTAACTACAGAATTATCGCCTTTATGACAGATCTGTATTTTGGGCAAGCATATCACACCGTGTTCTTTCGAAACTCGCGCAGACTAGGACTTTCATCTTGTCTCAATTGAGAATAAAAAACCTTTGCTTATACCAGGAATCGAAATAACGTACATCTGGGAGGAAAACAAAGCAGCGCACATACCCCCCCCCCCCAACATGTATATAATTGTATTATACAGATTAGCTTCAAATGGGAAGTCGAGGTCAGACTGCACTGAAGTGACCTGATCCGACGGGATTGAAAACTACACTTAGGTCTGACTAACTTTATTAAGATGAATCCTATGTTTAGCTAAGAACTGTCTGTGTATAAATAACGAATAACATGAGTGGATTGTCAACATTATTCCTGCTTTTTGCCGTGCCAGTGTTTACAAACGCATACATTTGTCTGTTCATTTAGCAATGGTTAGTGAACTGGCCTACAGAATACAGAAAGTCGGACCAGCCGATTTCCAGCCTTTAATGAGCATCGTCAATTTTTACTTCTGGCAAAGAAACAGGACTGGCGTGGTACTGGCAACATTATCCTGTAATTTACTAATAGTTAAAAAACAATGTGTCCGTGAACCATATCTTAAATGCGTCACACTCACGAGTGACGTGGCTAAGTTTTCTTTTTCTTCGTTATCTCTTCATGCCTGGTCTTTCACTTCCTCTACTCCCTTATTTTTCCAAATTGACCACACAAAAAAAAAAAAAAAAAAATCATCGCTTTGGTCAAGGCCAGAAGTGACGTGAGCTGGTGATGTAGGAGACATAATACTGCATGCGCTCCTCGCTAGATCGATCAAGTTCCTACTTCTCCAACAGAGTTCGGGAAAACAAGAAAGTCATTACAGCCTGCTAGATCAACTGGAACTAAGGACTGGATGAATGAAGGGATAACAGAGTAATATAGGCAGTGAAATGACTTACAATGAGGATGGTTGTGCAATTCTGTGGCATCTTTCTATCCTAATGCATTGTCAAGGTAGTAATGGCTATGGTCTCGGTTTCGGCCCGGAGACTCAAAGTAAATAAACTTATATTTGTTGAACCAAATCCGAGTCAAGTAAAACTCAACTGAAGCCAAATACGATCATTTAAAATAAACTCAACTGAAGCCAAATACGATCATTTAAAATAAACTCAACTGAAGCCAAATACGATCATTTAAAATAAACTCAACTGAAGCCAAATACAACCATTTAAAATAAACTCAACTGAAGCCAAATACAACCATTTAAAATAAACTCAACTGAAGCCAAATACAACCATTTAAAATAAACTCAACTGAAGCCAAATACAACCATTTAAAATAAACTCAACTGAAACCAAATACAACCATTTAAAATAAACTCAACTGAACCCAAATACAACCATTTAAAATACACTCAACTGAACCCAAATACAACCATTTAAAATAAACTCAACTGAACCAAAATACAACCATTTAAAATAAACTCAACTCACCCAAAGTCAACTGAATTCAGCTCAAATTGACTTAATTCACTACAGATCCATTCAACTCAGCTCCTTGGTCAATATTGCTGACGCCCAGCTGCTGTTCTAACTGTGACGCCCAGCTGCTGTTCTAACTGTGACGCCCAGCTGATGTTCTAACTGTGACGCCCATCAACTGTTCTGTAAACTAAGGTTTCTAACATGATGACAACTTGCATTTTATTGGCAGTATTATGTTATTGTAGTTTATGATTATTTTATTTCAGCAATAACCTCGTCATCTATAGTATTTTATTTCAGCAATAACCTCGTAATCTATAGTATTTTATTTCAGCAATAACCTCGTCATCTATAGTATTTTATTTCAGCAATAACCTCGTCATCTATAGTATTTTATTTCAGCAATAACCTCGTCATCTATAGTATTTTATTTCAGCAATAACCTCGTCATCTATAGTATTTTATTTCAGCAATAACCTCGTCATCTATAGTATTTTATTTCAGCAATAACCTCGTCATCTATAGTATTTTCAGAATCACTTCCTCACCTCATATACATTCTTTCGTTGAGTACATTTACCCAACTATCCAATCGAGTCACTTGTCCATTAGTTTACACATCTGTACCGTCCATCTATCAACTTTGCATTTGTCCATCCATTCATCAGTCTATCCATTCATCCATTCATCAGTCTATCCATCCATCCATCCATCCATCCACCCACCCATCAGTCTATCCATCCATCCATTTATCAGTCTATCCGTCCATCCATCCATCCATCCATCCATCAATCCATCCATCCGTCCATCCATCCACCCATCCATCCATCCATCCATCCACCCATCCATCCATCCATCCATCCACCCACCCACCCATCCATCCATCCATCCATCCATCCATCCATCCATTCATCAGTCTATCCGTCCATCCATCCATCCATCCATCCATCCATCCATCCATCCATCCATCTTTTCGACTATACATCAACTTTGCTTTTTTTCATCTATTAATCCGTCCATTAACTTTGCATTCATGCCTTCATCAACTTTCCATTCTTATATACATCCATCCATCAACTTTGCATCCGACCATCCATACATCCATCAACTTTGCATTCGTCTATTTTTCCATTAATCAAGTTATCCATTCATCCCATACATTTAACTGATCGTTTTCTAAATGCACTTCTCTCTCTCAAACAGTGCCCTCTTGAACAAACTGTCCAACCGTTCGTTCATGCATTAATTACAAACTATTGCGACCATCCATCATCCAATCTCCAGTAAAATCATCGATTGTTTCATCAACACTTCCATCAGTCAGTCATTTCATTAACTATTAATATATCCGTATATTTTTTCACCAATCAATCAATTAATAAATCAATGAAACGATGAATCATCTACTTATCAACATTAGCGTGTTCATTAATCCGTTCACCGAGCCATCATCAACTCAATATTGACACATCCTTACTTCACCGACATATCAATATGTCATCTATACATTCAACATATCATCGGAAGATCGGTATATAACATAACGTCTCTATCATCAATCTCTCCATTCACCTACATACATATTCCTCACATCATTAGTACATTGCACCACACAGCCAATAACTATCCATTCAATAATTTACCTATCAGTCCGTGTCAATTGAAAGTCAAATAATATCAACATGTGTAGACACACGATACGTAAGTTATGTTGTGTATTGACCGCCTCTTATCAGAATCACCATCAATCCAAGCATATCTCATCACACAGCTATTAATAACCCTACCCTAATTATCGCATAATTCGAAAACTCTATTTTTGCATACGATTTCCTGCTTTCTCTGTCAAAGTTATCCCGCCCCTATTTGATTACGGAAGTTACGCGATAAAGGAAACATTTATTCCCTGGACACGGTTTCCAGGAAATAAAATGTTGCCATAATTGATGACGTCACCGATTAAATTATATTAATAAAGCTTTGGACTTCAAGTGTATCATTAATTAATACGATTATGTTCACTGTCAGAAAGGGGTTATTGATAATACAAAAGAGATCCAGAAGAGATGAAATATTGCCACATTATTGACATCAGCCATACACAAAGTGCGACTAATCTTATACCGGTGAATGATAATAGCAACGGCGGCTGTAGTCTAGCATCAAATAATAGAAAAGGCGATTGTTTGAAAAAATAAAAGCCACTGAAACAATATATTTTCTTTGTGATTTTTTGAAGACCGAATTGGCAGCCTCCCTATACTGGCTTCTTCATGTTACCAAAGCGGTCGTATCGATTGTCGTGCTTCTGGCATGTGTTTGTAGTGTTTCTTCATGAGTAATACTATCTGTGATGTTTCAAGTCTGATCTATGATAATTCACACGCTGAAGCAATTGTCCTTATTATTGTTAACGTTTGTTAGTTCTTGTTTAACGGTTGAATTGAGACACTCTGTTCGTAATTAAATTTAATGATAAAATAACAATAGTTGTCTGCACTGGGGTAATGGTTCATTCATTCATTCTTCAATCGTGCTGAAAGGCATGTAGCATATATTATTTTGACTGCCTCTATATCTTCGACATTATATTGTTTTCTTGTTGTTAGTAAGTATTCCAACCTGTCTCTTTTCCACATACGCACCACAACTTTGGACTGCCTTTTCCTAATTTGTGTCGCAATCTGCCTTTTCCCATCTGCCTCTTTTAGTATTTCCTGATTTGATTGTTGTTGCTGTCATTGGTATAACTAGCATACGCCTTTAGAAACACATCTTTCGTTCCTGCTGTTAACCCCCTGACTACCCTGACGTTTACCCCATCACTACCCTGAGGTTTACCCCATCACTACCTTGACATTTACCCCATCACTACCTTGAGGTTTACCCCATCACTACCCTGACGTTCACCCCATGAATACCCTGAATATTACCCCATCACTACCCTGACGTTCACCCCGGGAATACCCTGAATTTTACCCCATCACTACCCTGACGTTTACTCCGTAACTACAATAACGTTTACCCCATCACTGCCCTGACGTTCACCCCGTGAATACCCTGAGGTATACCCCATCACTACCCTGAGGTTTACCCTTTCACTACCTTGGTGTTTACCCCTCACGACCCAGACGTTTACCCCGTGACTACCCTGATGTTTACCCCATCACTACCCTGACGGTCACCCCCATCACTACCCTGACGGTCACCCCATCACTACCCTGACGTTTACCCGTTACTACCCTGACGTTTACCCTATCACTACCCTGACGGTTACCCCATGACTACACTGACGGTTACCCCATGACTACCCTGACGGTTACCCCATCACTACCCTGACGGTTACCCCATGACTACCCTGACAGTTACCCCATGACTACCCTGACGTTTACCCCATCACCACTCTGAGGTTTACCCCATCACTACCTTGGTGTTTATCCCTCACGACCCAGACGTTTACCCCGTGACTACCCTGACGTTTACCCCATTACTACCCTGACGGTTACCCCATAACTACCCTGACGTTTACCCGTGACTACCCTGACGTTTACCCCATCACTACCCTGACGGTTACCCCATGACAATCCTAACGGTTACCCCATGACTTCCCTGAGGTTTACCCCATCACTACCTTGACGTTTACCCCATCACTACCCTGACGTTCACCCCGTGAATACCCTGAATTTTACCCCATCACTACCCTGACGTTTACCCCGTGACTACCCTGACGTTTACCCCGTGACTACCCTGACGTTTACCCTATCACTACCCTGACGTTCACCCCGTGAATACCCTGAGGTTTACCCCATCGCTACCATGAGGTTTACTCCTTCACTACCTTGGTGTTTACCCCTCACGACCCAGACGTTTACCCCGTGACTACCCTGAGGTTTACCCCATCACTACCCTGACGTTTACCCCGTGACTACCCTGATGTTTACCCCATGACTACCCTGACGGTTACCCCATGACTACCCTGACGGTTACCCCATGACTACCCTGACGTTTACCCCATGACTACCCTGACGTTTACCCCATCACTACCCTGACGTTTACCCCTTCACTACCCTGACGTTTACCTCATCACTACCGTCATGTTTACATAATTTTTTCTGGAGCACTACTTAAATGTGGAGTTCAGTCTGGTAGCTCTGTTGTTCACTAATCCTAACGCATGCTGCCAGCTATGGGTCCCTGACCGCTTTCAGCTCAGTTGCTGAATGGACGAGCATTATAGTCCTACACAGAACCAGTGCTTAATCATTTGTCAAATCATGTACAAGAATCATCTCATCTGATATGTTCAAAGCTGTTTCTCTGTTTACTCTCCATATTTGAATGATAAAGCAACACTGGTTCTATGTTGTGTAATAAAGCTCGCCTGTTTAACTCTCAACGTTAATGACTTGATCCAAGATGCCGATGCAGCTAGAGATAAGCTAATGCTTTCAGCTCGTGAATATTTTGTATTGAAACTATATGTAGCTGATGTTGTTTAAATAATTTAGTAAAATTACATCATTTCCAGCCCCTCTCCTTCTCTTTCTCTTATTCAGCATCGTTCGCTTATAGTCGGACTGTGTACAATGTATTTTATACCTTAGCGGAACTTTGCAGTTTCTTCAACAGGCATGTGTCCCGGGCTCTTTCTTTTCCAACTCGTTGATTTTCTTTGACTCTCATCAAAACAGCAGCTGTTTTAGTCGCAATTGCTGCTCTAATAAAAGTAGTGTTACCAGATTAACGAGACTTTCCTTCCTGAATTTGTTGTATTTCTGATACGAATCGGTGTCACCTCAAGTATTATACATACCATTGTGTTCTCATAGTCATTATCATTGAGTGCATCGAAGATTGGCTACCATGGAGCGCCAATCCGCGCTATCTCTTAATTCGATGGTTCAGGTTGTCATAGGCTGATTTGTCCATCTTTTGATGATACTCGTCCATATTAGTTGTGGTTTGCCACTGCCTCTTTTACCTTGTATGTTCCCTTCCAAGATTACTTTTATTAGGCTGTTGTGTCTTTTAACATGGCCCAAGAATCTGATTTGTATTGTTTGAATTGTGTATAGCAGTTCTATTTTCACTTTTATTTGTTTTCATACTTCACTGTTTGTTTTCTTTTCTTTCCATCCAATTCTACCTATTCTTCTATATATCCACATTTCAAAGGCATCAGTTCTCTGTTCTGTTTTCTTGTCTAATGTCCATATTTCTGCACTATATAGGAATATTGAGGTGTAACATTTTGCTATTCTTAGTTTTAGCTCTGGTATTTGTTTTGATGTTAGTATGTTCTTCATGACATTAAAATTACTTTTTGCCATTCCTATTCTTTTGTTTATTTCAGTTGGTGCATTTTCCATCACTGGTTATAGTATGTCCAAGGTAGTTGTAGTTCTGAACTGTCTACAGGTCTATTCCTATTTTGATATCCACTTGTGGGTTTTGAGTATCTTCTTTGTTTATGATCATAGTATTAGTCTTTTTGATATTCATATCTAATCCATATTTTTTGCTTGTCATGTTTATTTCATTAAGTAATTATTGTAGATCTCTAGGATTTTCTGCTAGTAGAACAGTATCATTAGCATATCTTAGGTTATTGATTATCTTTCCATTAATGTGAGGCCTGACATCTCTGTGATGTTCTTAAAGTTTTGCTCAGTGTATAAATTGAACAAATTAGGATGCATCCTTGTCATACTCCTCTTTTTATATCAATGGGTGTAGAGTTCTCTTTGTTATATTTTATTATTGCTGTTTGCTTCCAGTATAAATTACAAATTCGTCGTATGTCTGTGTCATCTAGATGTATATCTTTTCGGCAGTCTATAAGTTCGTTTGTGTATTCTATCAAAACGTTGGTGTCCTCTATGAAGCAGGCTTTGGTGTTCTTGTAGTATTGATGTAAAACTTGGCCCTTTTTCCCTCCCTCTCTCTCTTCACTAATATATTTGGTGTCTGCTTTAGTGGCATACACTTCTATGTCCATGTAATATCGCCAATTTAGTAATTTATTTTTATTAATTCTAAAGTCCTAAAGAAAAACAAAAGATGTTTTGTCCACCGTGGTAATTTTCTTTTCTTTCTACGAAGGGAAGATTAAAATACTACACACGGAGCCTTCACTAAAAGCTATAATGATCGAAGGGTTGACCAAGGAAAAGATAGATTAAATGACTATAAGAAGAACTAGGAAATATAGTAGTAATGGCCAACAGAAGAGCAAAAGACCGTGAACTATTTTTCCAGGATGCTGAAATGCAGGTGAGAAAGATAGAAAGAAGAAGGAAAAGAAGAATTCTTCATTAGTTCTAGTGAAATATTGAGATAATGGAAGGATGGGAGGGGAGAGAGGATGAGTTATTGAGAGAATGGAAGAATGGAAAGAGAGAAGATGGTGAGATATTGAGAGAATGGAAGGATGGAAAGAGAGAATAAGGTGAGTTATTGAGAGAATGGAAGAATGGAAAGAGAGAATAAGGTAAGTTATTGAGAGAATGGAAGAATGGATAGAGAGAAGATGGTGAGTTATTGAGCGAATGGAAGAATGGAAAGAGATAATAAGGTGAGTTATCGAGAGAATGGAAGAATGTAAAGAGAGAACAAGTGAGTTATTGAGAGAATGGAACGGTGGAAAGAAAGAAGAGGGTGAGTTATTAAGAGAATGGAAGGATGGGAAGAAAGAATAAGGTGAGTTATTGAGAGAATGGAAGAATGGAAAGAGAGAAAATGGTGAGTTATTGAGAGAAAGAGAGGATGAGAATGAAAGAAAAAGTGGCCGAAAGAAAAGAGAGATAAAGACACATAATGGGAGAAATGAAAGTAGAGACACGAATAATAGAAAGGAGAGATAGAGAGGAGAGAATTGCGAGAATGAACGAGAAACAAAAACACAACGCAGAGAAAAATAGTGATGGGGGAGGAAATATGACCAAGGCAGAAATAGGAAAAGACGGAGAGAGAGAAAGAGAGAGAGAGAGAGGAGAGAAAGAGATTGACAACATGGCAGTCTTGCTGCTTTGTGGCAGCTCACACAAATCACCATTGTATCGGCGAACGTGAATATCCGCCGCCAAGGCGCAATCCAAACAATTGTTGGCATCAAGGATATTTCCGGCCTGGTCATGAATGCACTGGGCTTGCAGCGCGCGCGCGCCTCGCTTGGATGAGGTCATATGGTTGCAGCTGAAGCTAGCCTCTTAGGAGATTTGTTAGACTAAATCTGATTTCAGTAAGACTAAATCTAATATCAATAAGACTAAATCTAATATCAATAAGACTAAATCTAATATCAATAAGACTAATTCTAATATCATCATCATCATCAAGTACCGGGCCTACTGGCATAGGTAATCATGTCTCTCCACAACTTTCGATCTCGACAGTTATTTATAATTTCTGCTGTTGACGTTCTGCCAAGCCATTCTCTTAAGCTGTCTGGTATCATTTCTCTTTGCTTCCCTCTATCTCTTCCTCCCTTAATTGTCTCAGTTGTCACAATATACCCCATGTTCCCATCTCATTACATGGCCAAAAAATGATGATTGTTTCCTTCTAAAATCCTAACAATGGCAAGGTCCACTGTTAATAATAGTAATCAAATACCATCTTAGGATCAATGAAAACCAAAGACTAGTGAGGAAATAGACTAATAATAATAATTATAATCCTTTCTGCAACAAGCATGAACCACGGTGTTGCACAAATCAAAGTAAACCACAATTGCAATTATCACGAAGAGATAGTAAAAGAAAATAAAGAGCCCCCGTCACGCCAAGTGGCGTATAGGGAATATGGTGTTAGTGACCATAAATTTTACAGACCTTCAGCACATGATTTTTGGGGTAATGTGGTCGGTATTACGCACGCACCGCTTTACTTTCATAGAAAAAAAAATACGGTACCCATTTAAGGCTGGGTGAACCCGGAGCCGTCGGTTGGGCTTGAACCCTACCTCTTGTCCTTTGTAGTCCAGTTCACTAACCACTGAGCTATCGCGGCTCCCCACGAAGAGATGGTAAGCAGATATTCTTTCAATCCAACAATTTTTTCTCCAGAAGATATTTTGTACGCACCGTTAACTTCAATGGGAATCTCAAATACAAAACGGTGATCCGCGGTTGTTCAGCGGCTACTGAACGTGATTACTAAGGACAATCAGTTATTCCAGTCTTGAATGGGTACAGGGTTTTTGTCTGGAGAAAAAAAGACAATACGGGCGTAATACTGACCCTAATTACCCTAAAAAAGAATGTTCCTAAAGTCTATATACAAAATATTGGAGCTAACACTATATTCCCTATACGCCATTTTGGGAGACGGGGATCTTTTATTTTGTCTGTTCTATTTTTTTTTTCAAATTCATGACGCGCCGTATCTCTTCTTTTCTTTCCTCGTTGTTTTTACTGCTTCCGGTATGGAGAAAGAGATCAAGTTCTGGTTCTTGCTCTTCATAAACTTCTGCTAGCGATGTAGCATCATCAACTGACGGCTTGCTGGGCCTGTCACCACGGCCTCGTTTAACAAAAAAAAAGTAAAGTACCCCCGTCACGCCAAGTGGCGTATAGGTAATATGGTATTAGTGACCATAAATTGTACAGACCTTCGGCTCATGATTTTTGGGGTAATATGGTCGGTATTACTCCCGTGCCTATTTGCTTTCTCGGAAAAAAAAAAATCCGGGACCCATTAAAAGCTGGGTGAACCGGAAGCCGTCGACTGGGATCGAACCCTACCTCTTGTCCTTAGTAGTCCAGTTCACTAACCACTGAGCTATAGTGGCTCCCACGGCCTCGTTAGTTTGGGCGTTTTACAGTGAGCCAGGGTGTCGGCAAAGCAACAGCAGCCATCACTTGCATTAAGACCACGCCAAACGTCACCACTACCAAGCAATCCCTTACGTTAAATGGGACGTATACTTGCTTCACTCTTCAAATGTTCGCTTCATTAATTCTCAGTCTTATGATATCCTAGTAAATTTAAAAAAACCGTGTTCCCATGGCAACAGCCAGCCTACTACATATGCATAGAACGGTAATGAACACTGGGCCCAGAAATAGACGCCGGAATAAAAGAACTGCAATGGTAAGAGACTGGGAAGTGGACAAACATTTAGGAAAAATGGAAATGAGAGTCTAACATGAATTAATAAGATAAGAATCCAAATATTAAATAATGGATGCATCTGATAATTCTGGCACATCTGAAAGGAATAGTCAGTTTCTCTTATTTCTTCAGTATGTATGTGCTTCTTCTTCTCTACTTTTCTGTTTTCACTGTTACCAAAAAGCATGTATGTGCTTAATGTCTCTATTTCTCTGACTCACAACTCAGTCTCCTTCTTATATGATGTTCTCTCTGAGCTCACACTCTTATTTTTCTGTCTCATATTTCTCTGTTTCATCTTTCTCTATCTCATAACTTTCTGTCTCAAATCTCTCTGTCTTGGTCGCGGTGTCACATCATAACTTTCTGTCTCATATCTCTCTGTCCAGGTATAACTGTCTCATAACTCTCTGTCCTGGTGTAACTGTCTCATAACTCTCTTTCCTGGTGTAACTGTCTTATAACTCTCTATCCTGGTATAACTGTATCAAATCTCTCTGTCCTAGTATAACTGTCTCAAATCTCTCTGTCCTGGTATAACTGTCTCATAACTCTATGTCCTGGTATAACTGTCTCATAACTCTCTGTCCTAGTATAACTGTCTCAAATCTCTCTGTCCTGGTATAACTGTCTCATAACTCTATGTCCTGGTATAACTGTCTCATATCTCTCTGTCCTGGTATAACTGTCTCATATCTCTCTGTCCTGGTATAACTGTCTCATATCTCTCTGTCCTGGTATAACTGTCTCATATCTCTCTGTCCTGGTATAACTGTCTCATATCTCTCTGTCCTGGTATAACTGTCTCATATCTCTCTGTCCTGATATAACTGCCTCATAACTCTCTGCTCCATGCTTCTTTTGTCTTAGATCTCTGAGTGTCTTACCTCTTGCCTTTATATTTCTATGCTGCTGACTTATGTTTCATACCCTGCCAATCTTGTAATTATCTCTCTGCTTCATGCTTTTATCTATCTGATATATCTCGGACTCATATCTCTCTGCTTCATGCTTCTATCTATCTCATATATCTCGGACTCGTATCTCTATGTTTCATGCTTCTATCTTTCTCATATATCTCGGATTCGTATCTCTCTGTTTCATGCCTCTATCTATCTCATATATCTCGGACTCGTATCTCTCTGTTTCATGCTTCTATCTTTCTCATATATCTCGGACTCGTATCGCTCTGTTTCATGCTTCTATCTATCTCATATATCTCGGACTCGTATCTCTCTGTTTCATGCCTCTATCTATCTCATATATCTCGGACTCGTATCTCTCTGTTTCATGCTTCTATCTATCTGATATATCTCGGACTCGTATCTCTCTGTTTCATGCTTCTATCTATCTGATATATCTCGGACTCGTATCTCTCTGTTTCATGCTTCTATCTTTCTCATATATCTCGGACTCGTATCTCTCTGTTTAATGCTTCTATCTATTTCATATATCTCGGATTCGTATCTCTCTGTTTCATGCTTCTATCTATCTGATATATCTCGGACTCGTAGCTCTCTGTCACAGATGAATCTCTTTGTATCATATCTTTCTATCTGAGATTTCTTCACACTACCTTCGTTTACAATAACGGTATCTTGTCTCAATCTCATCAAACATGCACAAAACAAGTAAACAAGTTACAACTTTACAATGAACAGCCATTCATTATTTAACAAAAACAGAGAAATCTTATATATATTTATATGTATGTGTGAATTTCTGTCGTTGTCTTGTCTCAAATATATTTCTCTCTCTGCCTCTCTCTCTCTCTCTCACTTATCCAATTTGTCTCCTGTCTCACTCTTATTTCTCGAATCAATCATATAATAATCGTATTTCGATCTCATTTATTTCTCTCTCTGTCTTATACTATTTCTCTGAAGGCCCAAGTTGTGTGGCTTTATTGAAGAATTTGGAGAATATGAGGGACAGCTGGGGAGTGTAACGAGCTCGTACTTAAAAGTGGTCAAGGAAAACAATAACACTTAGTACCCCAGTAGCGTAACGTGGCTTGTCAGCGGTCAGAGCAAGGCAAGCACTGCGCTCCTAACCTGTTGTTATTATTTGTTAAATTTATAATAAAAGTTGCTGAGATATATAGTTACCTACCCTACCGCATTGCGCTTGATGATATCTTATATTTAAACATCTCTCTCTCTCTCTCTCTCTCTCTTTGTGTATGTGTGTCTGTTCTTCTCCACGCTACATGAACATATCTATCTATCTCATATATATTAATTTTTCTCTAAATCTTATCCCACTCCTTCTTCCTCTTATCTGTGTATATGTGTTAACTTGTCGGTCTGCAAAACAGGAGAACACGGGTTTGAATCCTGGTAGGGTCATCAAACAAACGAGGAAATTAGAGAAATCGCCAATCAACCACTAATATCTTCAGTAATAAAGAAAAGACGATGGTCGTATGTTGGACATGTGATGAGAAGAGATAATAATCGAATAGCAAAGCAAGCCCTCATATGGGAAACAACAGGTAAAAGAAAAAGAGGAAGACCCAGGGAGACACTGAGAAGAACATTGATGAGAGAGGCAAGAGCAGCAGGAATCGGCTCCCTCAATAAGATAGAACTGCTTGCACAGAACAGAGACAGTTGGCGAGATTTGATAAAATATCTTTAAAAGAAAACTGCTAGAACAAAACATTCATATAGGAGAAGGTGTATCTTGGTCTACGCCCTATGGGCCGGTTACGGCTCGAAAGGTCAATAGATAGATAGATAGGGTCATCAATTTTTCCTATCTGGGGTGAATGAAAACTCAGGACCGAATATCTCGGGGGCGGCGACTGCACTCGACAGTCTTTGTTCCTATAAGTCCCAACGGCAGATCCCAGTAATGGAAAATGGTCGTAAAGATTTTTTTTTACTTCTGCCATCATGGCTCATTCTGATAGGATTGCGAACTCTCTTATGAAGACAGCTGTCTATTTCAGCGATTCGGGTGTCCCGTAGAGTTTCTCTTCCAGGGAGGTTCGTGTGGACCACATTGAACTCCTCAGGTCAGTGTGCTGGGGGCAATCTTGTAGGATGTGTTATGTGTTTTGATATCATGCCATCCAGGGTACAGAGGCATTGGCTGGTAGTCCCTTTTGAGTTTTGTGAACATGTAGTTTCTCATTTTGTTGTGGCCAGTGCCTAGGCGAAGTATGATAACTTGATCTCTGTTGCTGATTTCTTGATCTCTTTTTTGCACTCGGCGGTGTTGTTGTTCTCGGTGTTTTGTAATACGTACGCTAGTTCTCTGGCAGAGTTCAATTCAGATAATTATATATCTATAATTATATATATATAGACGTATATGCTCTTCTGCATGCTACATCAAGTACACATATTATGAAGTCCTATGACTTTAAGCATGTATATATACACCGCATCTATCTGAGAAGTGACAAACGTAATAATTGTTAATACACAAAAATGGCAGACTGGCGCAAATACAACAATTTGAGTTTAGTACAAGAGAGCGACTTCTAAGCTATCGCATTAACTAGAGTGTAATAATTCCAGGTGTAATAAAAAATCATAATATTCACACGATTGATAAAAGGACAGCAGCTATAACGTCAAGCATGTATTTGATTTTAATGAAGGCAAGGTTGGGTGGTCGAGAGGTAAGACGTCAGCCTCTGATGAGAAAGGTCCTGAGTTTGAATCCCGTCACAGATTGTGGGATTTTTTTTTTTTATTTGAACGCTGGAGTTTTTTTTCCCTTGTCTTAAACCCCCCCCCCCCCCCCCCCAATATCATCAGTAATCAAGAATTGAAGGCTGGACTTTCGTTGAACATGAGATGAGAAGAGGTAACAACCGAATAGCAAAGCAAGCTCACAATAGGTAAACAAAACAGGTAGGAGGTAAAGAGGCCGACCCAGAGAAACAATGAGAAGACCATTGGTCAGAGAGGCAAAGGCAGCAGGAATCGGCTCCCTCAATGAGATCGAGATGCTTTCACAGAACAGACAAATAGCGAGATTTGATAACAATGAGATCGAGATGCTTTCACAGAACAGACAAATAGCGAGATTTGATAACAATGAGATCGAGATGCTTTCACAGAACAGACAAATAGCGAGATTTGATAACAATGAGATCGAGATGCTTTCACAGAACAGACAAATAGCGAGATTTGATAACAAATCTTTGCAAGGATTGAGACTGCTAGAAAGAAAATTTCGAAACAGGGAAAGAGTATCTGAACCTATGCCCTATCTGAACCTATGCCCTATCTGAACCTATGCCCTATCTGAACCTATGCCCTATCTGAACCTATGCCCTATCTGAACCTATGCCCTATCTGAACATATGCCCTATCTGAACCTATGCCCTATCTGAACCTATGCCCTATCGGCCGACTACGCCTCGGAAGATCGATAGATTGATGCTGTGGGTATTGAGGTTCGATGATTATCCCTCTCGATTCTTCCTCTTCTTCTTGTGCCTCTTCCTCTTTATGTCTTCCTTGAGTGGAGATATAGTTGACTAAATTTTGCTTTTCTATTGGTCTCTACTGATGTTGTGTTTCTAATAATCCATCAATTCATCTTTTTGTGGTCGGCTCTTGAGTCTGGTGTTCTCGTATCGCGATTGAAATTTCATGGTGTAGTACTTTAATCTTTCTGTTTTAGTACGAGACAAAACTATTTTATCTGTGTTTCTTTACGTATTCAATGGCAACAATTATTCCTAGCCTTTTTCTTAGTACTTCACTTCTGACCATATATTCAATCTGCATCCTATCATGCGCCTAACACATTTAACTTCGGTAGTGGTTCACTATTTTTTTTTTTATTGTTCTTGAGTTTGTTTAGCATCCTAGTCTCGGATAGATGCGAGAATCAGCAGGTCTCGTGTGCATTTTGCGCGCGTTAAAGGACAATTGACAGGTTAAAATAAAAAAAGAGTAGGCCAAATATGGCCGCAGCACGGGCACAATTTGTGAAAAAGATAGCGTCTACCCAATTTCTCGCTCAATTTTCAACGTCTTCACTTGAGTTCGTACATTCGATATGAAACCATCGTCAGTACCTTCGCTAGGGTTTGACAGAAATTGTGCAAGTTGTGAGAAGTTCTAGGGAGGGCGTCTGAACACTTTGGAGTTGTCCAGTGAAGCGCAATGATGATATGTCTAAACTAACTAGTCCAATTTATTCTATTTCAGTGAATGAAAATTACGGTGCACAATTCACTCTCAAAATGTGCATTCTCTTAAATTTGTATGGAAGCAACACTTTGTTACCACTGTTTATACCATGACGCGCTCTTTGTCAACTTGTGGTTGTGCTATCTGCAGTATGTTCTCTATGTGCCTCTCCTTCTTCTTGTGTTCACGGCTGTTTGTTTTCATTCCAAAGTGGCATTTTCGTTATCTTGAAAATGTACCATTTATGGGTGAAAAAAAAGTAATGAGCCCCCGTCACGCCAAGTGGTGTATACGGAATATGGTGTTAGTGACCATAAATGTTACAGACCATCGGCACATGATTTTTGGGGTAATGTGGTCGGTATTACGCCCGTGCCGTTTTACTTTCCCAGAAAAAAAAACCCGGTACCCATTAAAGGCTGGGTGAACCCGAAAGCCGTTGGTTGGGATCGAACCCTACCTCTTGCCCTTTGTAGTCCAGTTCACTAACTACTGAGCTATCGCGGCTCCCATTTATGGGCGAAGATGATGACATTTCCCTCATTCTTTTTAACTGATATATAATGGGAGGGGTTTCAGTTTGTATCACCTGAAGCACAAAACAGTTTTGATGTGAAGTTAATATTTTTGTAGCAATGATATTTTAATAGTTAATGCTAGTAACAACAATTTACAAGAGGAAAAAAATGTCAATTTGAGAGTTTCCAGGACGCAATATTCAATTCTTAAGCACAAAAGTTATTTTTATTCTATTTTACAATTCAGTTTTTTTCTTTAAATGTATAATAGAAACATGTGCAATATGTCGTCTTGTAAAGGCATACATAGAGCAAATCGACTAAAGTATCAATGACAAACAACTGTGCTATATTCTACTTGTGCCACTCCCCACTCATCCTACTCAGTTATATTCTACTTGTGCCATTCCCCACTCATCCTACTCAGTTATATTCGACTTGTGCCACTCCCCACTCATCCTACTCAGTTATATTCGACTTGTGCCACTCCCCACTCATTCTACTCAGTTATATTCGACTTGTGCCACTCCGCACTCATCCTGCTCAGTTATATTCGACTTGTGCCACTCCCCACTCATCCTGCTCAGTTACAATCGACTTGTGCCATTCCCCACTCATCCTGCTCAGTTACATTCGATTTGTGCCATTCCCCACTCATCCTACTCAGTTATATTCGACTTGTGCCACTCCCCAATCATCTTGTTCAGCTATACTCGACTTGTGCCACCCCCACTCATCTTGTTCAGCTATACTTGACTTGTGCCACTTCCCACTCAATTTGTTCAGGTATATTCGACTTGTGCCACCCGCCCCCACACACACACATACATCTTGTTCAGCTATACTCGACTTGTGCCACCCCCACTCATCTTGTTCAGCTATACTCGACTTGTGCCACCCCCACTCATCTTGTTCAGCTATACTTGACTTGTGCCACTCCCTACTCATTTTGTTCAGGTATATTCGACTTGTGCCATCCCCCACACATCTTGTTCAGCTATACTTGACTTGTGCCACTCCCTACTCATTTTGTTCAGCTATACTTGACTTGTGCCACCCACCCCCCCACACACACACACATCTTGTTCAGCTATACTCGACATGTTTCTCAAGATGTCACTCTTGTTTTATCTGATACATTTCCACAAACACCGATATGTGCATTAGCCTAACTCAACTTTGTGATATAAGTTTGTGAAAGCATCAATTCACCTCTTAAAAGCTGGCCGAGCATAATCAATAAAAGCCATAAAGGGATATGACACTAAAAAATAAACTTTATTTTGTAATAGAATATTTATCAATAAGACATTTTTACTTTGATATTGAATTGACCGGTCGTTTGTGATCCACTTTGCTGAATTCAGACAACTATCAGTGAAAGCGAGAATAACGTAAAGTTATGTTGCAATGGCGCATAAACAATCGTAGCAATAAGTGATATCATTGTCAAATTACTACATACTGGACACATCTTTTTGTGTATGTACATGTGTTCATTATAATGTCTGTCATTATGGCTTCAATGCAACTTCTTATCACATAAAGTGGAATTAAATGCAAACGTCAATATGGCGTCTGATGTCTTGATATGCGGTTGATAGCAGACAATCATGATTTGCCAATAGTTTAATAATATATGATTGTTTTGTGCTGGAAGCTATTTTGCTGAGCAGCTTCTCTGGTGACTGAATCTGCTAATATTGAATAATCAGATGTGACCGTAGAATGAACAAGATGCATCTGTGCTGCCTGTCCTCATCTTATTTCTCCTGCGCCTTTGTCTTCTAATTTTTGTCAGTATTTCTTCCTCGAAAGTTACTGTGCTGTTTTTATTTGTTTTCTTTCACTGTGTGCTACAATCTGACGCCAAATGTTCCCACTTTTTCTCGCCGATAGAGAATTCACTCAAGAAAGCCGAACATTCATTTTTATATCTCAGCACTTTCTGTGCCAGCGGGGAATATATACGTTTCTTGTTTCTAACTTGACTGGGCTACTCTACGTTGATAAGACAGGTTTCACATAGATCACAGCACAACGTTTGAACAATGTCTTGACGTAGTCAATCATCAAGGACAATGAAAATCATGTTCATTCAAGTTGATTAATTATAAAATTGGCTTGTGATTTAGTGGTAGTACTTACAATTATAAATTCAACGTTCTTGATTTTAGATAAATTCATGAGGCTATTGCCGATGGATATTGATTCATCTCTGTATCTTATGTCTGTGACATATACAATTCTACCCAACATTCACACCTATCTTACTCTACACTTCTGTCGTACTTAATTTACTTACTATTGTTCTCTGGGACTCAAAACGTCTGAATCTCACATGAAAACACTACACAATTAAATTATGTTAGTACTGACTGACTTATCTCTAACTTATCTATTATTGAACTTATTTTAGATATCCCGATAATTCTAACTCTATGTGTTCTCTCCCTCGGTGTTTCTCTGTTGTTCTGACTTTTTCTATCTACTTCATTCTCTGATCATAAAAAAGAAAATATAATTCTTAATCTAACTGTCTAACTTCTGATCTTGCCTCAAACTGCTCCTAACTTGTGCGCATGAGATTAAGTACATTAGTCGCATTTGCATACGCTCTTCGCTCAATCTCTGCACAGGCAATACACAGCCAATAATTTATTGCAAGGTCGAAAGCTTTTTAACCAATGTGTCATAATTGCCAAAATACATCATTAACACAACATCACATTTCGACATAGTCACAGTAATTTTAATGCAGGTGTGTCAGTGGAACAAATATGACTGATAAGAGAGGCAAAAACAGTGGATACCAGCTCCCTTGCAGAGATTGAGAGGTTCGGACAAAACAGAAATGTGGGGTGAGACACTGAGTGCTCCGTTTGATTAAACATAAATGTGGGGTGAACCACTGAGTGCTCTGTTTGATTAAACATAAATGTGGGGTGAGACACTGAGTGCACCGTTTGATTAAACAGAAATGTGGGGTGAGACACTGAGTGCTCCGTTTGATTAAATAGAAATGTTGGGTGAGACACTGAGTGCTCCGTTTGATTAAATAGAAATGTGGGGTGAGACACTGAGTGCTCCGTTTGATTAAACAGAAATGTGGGGTGAGACACTGAGTGCTCCGTTTGATTAAACAGAAATGTGGGGTGAGACACTGAGTGCTCCGTTTGATTAAACAGAAATGTTGGGTGAGACACTGAGTGCTCCGTTTGATTAAACAGAAATGTGGGGTGAGACACTGAGTGCTCCGTTTGATTAAACAGAAATGTGGGGTGAGACACTGAGTGCTCCGTTTGATTAAACAGAAATGTTGGGTGAGACACTGAGTGCTCCGTTTGATTAAAAAGAAATGTGGGGTGAGACACATTGAGTGCTCCGTTTGATTAAACAGAAATGTTGAGTGAGACACATTGAGTGCTCCGTTTGATTAAACAGAAAGGACAAAAACAAATATCATCTGATGCTGAGAGTGTCTTTGTTACTTAACATCGAAATAGATGTATGCACAAAGCAGAAAAACAAACAGAAAGTAAGAATTACAGATAATTAAAACAGATAGACGGACAGACGAAAAGATAGACATCATAAGACAGAAAAACCGAGCGATTGATAGACAGGCAGGCAGACAGACAGACTGACTGACTGATAGATAGATAGATAGATAGATAGATAGATAGATAGATAGATAGATAGATAGATAGATAGATAGATAGATAGATAGATAGATAGATAGATAGATAGATAGATAGATGGATGGATGGATGGATGGATGGATGGATGGATGATAGATAGATAGATAGATAGATAGATAGATAGATAGATAGATAGATAGATAGATAGATAGATAGATAGATAGATAGATAGATAGATAGATAGATAGATAGATAGATAGATAGATAGATAGATAGATAGATAGATAGATAGATAGATAGATAGATAGATAGATAGATAGATAGATAGATAGATAGATAGATAGATAGATAGATAGATAGATAGATAGATAGATAGATAGATAGATAGATAGATAGATAGATAGATAGATAGATAGATAGATAGATAGATAGATAGATAGATAGATAGATAGATAGATAGATAGATAGATAGATAGATAGATAGATAGATAGATAGAACGGTGTGTAGTCATACATTATCATGTTGTAACAAGACCCAGAGCTAAACAAACCGCGACGTTTCGATCTAGTTGAATCCTTGAAACGGTTCTGAAGTTGATCACAGTTATTGGCATGATACAAACCAACTTGTGTGAAGTGACATCGGAGTCACTAGTCAGACTTATGGGGCTACCATGATAAGTAAAATCTGTGTGATCTTGAAGTGGATCGAAGCACTATTTGGGATATCCAAGTATATTGACGACTGTTTTCGAAACAAGAACAAGAACACGATAATGAGAAATTATTTATTAAAATCTTCCTTCAGAGTCTCGACATGCCGTGAGAACAAGCATGTGTTGGATGCAAGAACAGTGAGTAAGATCTTGAGAGGCACACGCTTAATGAAATGTTAAGTATGTGAGAATTATCAAGAGATACATTGAGGACAAAAAGGCCGTAGAAGTGGGAAAGGAAAAGCGGTGTGTGTGAATATACTAGTGGATTACATAACTCACTGCAGTTTTGATAATGACGAGTTTTAGTTCATTGAGTTATTGTTATTCGATGGCCTCAGTATCACTGCAAACGAATTAAAATCCATAATTGTTCAAGCGCCGGCGCCAGTGGAATCATCAGAATTAACATTTCATCGAAAATCCAAACAAAAAAAAGAAGTTGCAGTCCCCATCGTAGCAAACACAGCACACGTCAAAAGACATAAGGTATAGTAGCACCGATAGTGAACGCAACTGAACTGTCCTTCGTCATACGATATCAACATTCATCGTAAGCAATCATTAAGTTAATAACAGTTCTTCTTTCTTACCTCCCTCCATCCCTTCCTTCCTTCCTTCCTTGTTTGACGTGACCATTTTATTGTGCATTTCTTCACAATAGTTAAAAGATGACCATACACTTCGATTGTTTGTTGTGTCCTCTTGAAATTATCCCATTGTGATACGACCCTTGTCAGAGGTGCCAACAACTTGAACACAACACTTTTTCTTGACAGCTTGCCTTTTATTGTGAGCTGTGCTGTAATGGCCCACATATCTCAAGCGCATAAAAACATTGATATCATACGGTTGCTTAGCCTTTTGAAGCCAGTAATAATATTCTTATCTTTCCAATTATGTTTTAGCCTATCAAAGGCTTTTGTAGTTTGCACTATTTTAGCCGATATTTCACATGTCGAGCTCTCATCGCTGACAATTACTTGTTTAAAGTTATCAAATGTTTCTAGTTCTTGTCCATTTTTTTTTATTTTTGCAAAAATGTTCTTAGGGGCATTGGACATGAATATTTTTGTTTCAGCGTCAAATTAAATAGCAATAAGTACGGTATTAAACAGCGAGGTAACGATACCAGTGGGTAAAGCTCCCTCCAAGCTCTGCTAATCGTATGTGGAATGTGGTGTTAGTGACCATACTTTTTCCATGACCAACAGCGTATTTCTAAGTCATGTGGTCAGCATCACGCCGGGTCGCCAATACTAAAAATTATTTTATTGGAGCTTGGGTGAGTTCCGAAAGTCTTGCTGGTCCGATGGAAAGTCCAAGCCAATGAGTCATCATCATCAGGTTCCATGTCATTTGCAGAACGTTGCGTTCGCCACAGCCCTGTCTGTAAGAACCTCTGTCTCTACCCAGATCTTCCACTTCTCCTGTTGTCGTGTTCAAGGTCTCCTTGATGTCTTTAAACCATCTTCTTCTTGGTCTGCCCCTGATGCGTCATCCAGTAATCATACCTTCCATTTTTTTTTTTTTCCAACCCTCTGTGTTTAATGACGTGACCATAGTGTTTGAGCTTCCTCTGTAGAATGGTGTTTACAAGCCAGTCCTTTTAATGTTTAAATTTTTTATTATGTTTTCATTGCTCTTGTTTTTATTATCCAAGGTATCTTAAGGATTTTTCTATTTCATTTTGTTTCCAATGAATAACCAGTGGGTAATATGATGAAAGTGTGGCTTCTTCCAGTACACAATGGTAATCTTATGTATGTTCATTGTATCACACTTATCATCGTGTAGTAAATTAGTCTGAAGATTGACGTTGCATTCATCTGCTCTTATTTTCTACGGTTAACTGCGTGTCATATAAAGTGCCACTGAGTGTCATATAAAGTGTCACTGAGTGTCATATAAAGTGCCACTAAGTGTCATATAAAGTGTCACTGAGTGGCATATAAAGTGTCACTGAGTGTCATATAAAGTGTCACTGAGTGTCATATAAAGTGTCACTGAGTGTCCTAGAAACTTTCATGAGAGAATAGTCCAGTGGTTTATGACGATTCTTACCTACATTTGTATCCAGTAAGTTACATTTCGAATTACATTCACATCCAATGAAGTTTCTCCTTACATGCAAGAAATGGACGTGTTAATTAACAAGCTCTGAATACGATACTCATGGTTCTATATGCAAAAAGACAAACTTCTATGCCATGCAGAAATGTGACTAAGTAGAACTGTGTAGGCTACCAGCCTGTGTTACCTTTCTAGCTGACATTCATTATGAGCGGACCGGTACAACACTTCTATTTTAATCAAAGAACAATGTCGTTTTATTACATTGTTGATCGATGACAGCCTGATTGTTCATTGTCCCATATATTGAAAGACGAAGGTCTGAGAGGATTTTCCTAAAAACACCCCAAGCTTGTGACGTCTTCAGCTATGTTAGCTATAGACGGCTGACGATCCACAACCGTTCCTGTTCGCAATGCTGAAAACGTCACAACCATTGGGCGGTGCTCCTCAATGGACAGGCATTTAATATTATTGGCAATGACTATCTATCTGAATATAAACGAAATGACAATGTGAGCAAATATTGCCTGTTCAAGTTATTCTTAAATCCGTCACCGTTGAGATGATTTCGCTTTTATTTTTCATTCCATTGTTTTCTTCAAATCGTTCATATTTTTCCCTTCATCTTGGCCACTTTCATAAAGTGTTGCCACTATGCTGGTCTAGCAAGATTTAGGTTCACATTCGTTCTTTATCATCATCATCAAAATCATCATCACTGGCATAACCTTCATCGTCTTCATTATCATCATCATGTTCCTTGCCTACTGGCGTAGGTGTAATGTCTCTTCACATCTTACTTTCTCTACATCTGTTTATAATTTATATTGTCTCCACCTCATTCTTTCTCTTAAAGTATCTTGAATCTTTTCTATCTGCTAACCTCTGTCTCTTCTTCCCTTAATTTCTCCAGTTGCCAAACATATTTCAGCTGTCTCCTTCTCATCACGTGACCAAACAATTATGATAATTGACTTCTGACGTTGGAAATTATTTTTCTTTTCGTTTTGACCATTTTAGAACGCTTCCATTTCTATCTTTTTAGCTCTTCGTGTCATTCTCAACATCCTTCTGTGAAACCACTGAAATTAAACATTCACCTTCATGTAGTTAGGTTATCTATCCGCTGAAGTGATAGGTCCAGACGAAATGAGTAGCAAATGTTTCGTGCATCCATGACGATAGTACTCTGAAATAATCGCCGCACGACTGTCTAAGCAAGGATGCTTCAACAAGAATCTCAAGATTTCTTTAATAAATTGTATATTTACATCACCTAATGGAAAATCTTTACGCAGCATCGCCTATTATTGCGCAGTATTAACTCCATCATCATCATCATCATCATGTGCCATACCGGTTGGCGTAGGCGATCATGTCCTTCCACAATCTTCTATTTACAGTGCATCTTATCAGTTCTGTTGTTGACTGTTTTCCATGCCATGACACCAAGCTATCCAGTATTTTCTCTCTTTGTCGTCCGCTATCTTTCTTTCCTTTTATTGTGCCAGTTGTAACCAAGTAGTTGTAACCAAGTATTTCAACTTTCCTCTTCTCATGATGTGCCCAAAAAATGTTGATTGTTTCTTTCTGATGTTTTTTTTTATGAGTTCCCTTTTTGTGTTGGCCTCTTTGCGAATTTCCTCAGTGGTTTTTTTAGCTGTCCAGGGAACTTTCAACATTCTTCTGAGAAATCCCATCTCTGTGGCCTCTAATCGTCTTTTCATTTGTTTGTCTACTGTCCATGATTCGCTTCCATAGGTCAGAATTAGTTCTATATAGCACCGATGAACTCTCTTTCTCACTTCAATTGACATAGATTTGTTACATAATTTATTTTCCATTTTCTGAAATGCTATTTTGCCCTGAGCTATTCTGCTATTTATTTCTGTGGGGCATCTTTCATCTGATGTTATTATTGTGCCCAAGAATTTAAGACGTTGCACTTGTTTCAAATTTGTCCTGTTTATTTTTATGCTGCATGATGGGGATGATTGTTTCTTTGATATGACCATTACTTCTGTTTTCTTACTATTCAGACTAAGACTATTCTTGTTGCTTTCTTTTACTATTATGTCTATCTTTTCTTGTAGTTCATTTTCTGTCTCTGCTATTAAGACTGTGTCATCCGCATATCGCAAATTATTTATGTTGTGATCGTTTGCTTAAATTCCTTCTTTGTCTACTATTGATCTCATAATATGTTCGCTGTAGGGTGAAAACAAATCCGGCGACAGAACACAGCCTTGTCTGACTCCTTGTTTTATATATTGGAATTGTCATGTAATACCTCTATAGGTAATATTTTTGCTGTAGAAAGCCCAACAAGGTCACAAAAATTGCGTGTTGCCAGAAAGGATAGACAGATCAACATCCACATGGCCACCTCTAATCTGACATGCTCCAAATATGGCGCGAGATTTAATATCGGAATTGGTTAATTCCGTTCACACAAATTTAGTTTAGTTTAGTCGACTGATCATCCTCATTACGCATGGGACAAGTCGATAAGTGCTCAGTTCTCTTCAGAAATATGTATATCCATCAACGTGTCTCGACTAACGTCACTAGTGTTGTGTTGGTTGAAAAGTCTCCTTATGGATTCCAGCGTAGCAAGTGTCTACCACACACGGGATCAGCTGTTGTTCTCAAGGCATGTCATGATGCCATTATTAGAAATTAGAACAAAGATACTCCGCTAAAAATAGATAAAATGAACACCTCTCCCAAATATAGAACCCACTTTTGAAAATATAGCTAAGAAAGAGAGTCGTCAACATCATATTTTAGTTTATTTGCTCATTCATCTTGTAACCAATTTTAGCTTCTTGTGTAGCGTTCTATGTGTCAACGGCTTCCTTCCGGTTTTCATCAGAATTTCTCTCGGAAATCCCGTCTCAAGCGACAGTTTGATCACGTGTTGCTATAAACAAACACTTTTATTTGTGTCTTTCACAGACCTGGGAGTCAAGTCATTGTTTAAGGAGGCATGGCGCCTGACAGCAACAGGGCTGAAAATTGTCAGCGACTTATAGCTGATGGCTTGCGCCATGATCGGTCCAGGTCATACTTCACCTCTCCGCGGTGCCTCTAGAAACAGACTAACGGTCTAGTCTGGCCAAGAGAGTAGGGAACTTATTTCACTAATACCAGAGAAGTAATAGGTAAAGCAAAGAAACCCCCCCCCCCCACTTTGCCTTGCTAGATGTACGGGGCATGTGATCTTTGTGACCACACTTTTCCTCTTTCACTATCTCCCATGCCATATAATTTTTCCTTGCTACCATAGCTTGCTCGTCTCTTCTGCTCTTCTTCCGTATTGCCACTCCTGTTTTCTCTTTTCCTCTTTCTCTCCTTTTCACTTCCTCTTCATACCCTTTGGGACTCCTCCTTTCTTCTATCCGCATACATTTTTTACTATGTTTGGTTCCTTTTTGGGCCCTTTAGATCTTATCTTTTTTTATTATCTGAAGACCAACAAACACGTAAATCCGACGTAAAAGTTGTTCCAATGCCGCCATTTTCAGATCAGTGTCTCAACCGTTGGCCTGTCGACTTTTATGTTTATATTATTTGTTGCTTTTGAGTAGATCTTTCCTAGAATATTTGTTGTCTAGTACTTGATCGTCAAGGAGTCGTAGTTTCTCTCGTCTTTCTACTAGTTTAGCTGCTTAATGCCACTCTATTTTTATTTTACATATTTTCCATGACAACGGCACGATTTTACCTAATACTATAGCAAACCCCGGCATTACCCATTAAAAATTATGATCACTAACACTATATTCTCTATACGCTACTTCACTTGACTTTACTTTACTTTACTATAAGTCACGCCAAGTGGCGTATAGGGAACATGGTGTTAGTGACCATAAATTTTGCAGACCTTCAGCACATGATTTTTGGGGTAATGTGGTCGACACTACTCCCGTGCCGCCTTACTTTCCCTGAAAAAAATCCGGTACGTATTAAAAGCTGTGTGAACCGGAACCGTCGGTTGGAATCGAACCCTATCTCTTGTCCTGCAACTGCAAATGGGGAAACCAGACAGAGATGAGGCACATATGAAGTAAATTTGACGTGACTACAACTCAAGCTAGCTCAGTGGTTAGTGAACTGGACTACAAAGGACAAGAGGTAGGGTTCGATCCCAACCGATGTTTTCCGGTTCACCCAGCCTTTAATGGGTACCGGTTTTTTTTTTCTGGGAAAGTAAAGCGGCACGGGCATAATACCAACCACATTACCCCAAAAATCATGTGCCGAAGGTCTGTAAAATGTTATGGTCACTAACACCATATTCCCTATACGCCACTTGGCGTGACGCGGGCTCTTTACTTTTTACTAACAACTCAAGCTACACAACTAGTAATTTCCAGAAATTGAAATATTCTTTCTTATGATAACATTAAAGTATTACAAGGAGTACAGATTGTAGTGTGCTGAAAATGATAAAAGTAGAATAGAAATGGCCATTGTATTTGAATATATTTAATAGTTAGCTCATCTTGGGTCGAAGAGAAAACATTGGGCTGAAATCATCTCTCCATGTCTAACGATGTTTACAATCTTCATCCCAACGTTGTGCTACCAATGTCAGTCCTGGACCCTAGATGCAATAAGAAAAATATGCTCTTCTGAGATTAAATGTCACGATAAAATGAGACAAATGACAGGACACAGCCTAAGAGATATGATCAGAAATGAAGATCTGTGAAAAAAAGCTAGGAATAATTCACGCCATGGAATATATAAAGAAACAACATATCAAATGGTTGGCCACGTGACAAGACAATAAAATCAAAACACAATACAACGAGCCTTCAGTAAACGTTGCGAGAACATCCGACCACGGTAAAGATGGATTGACGGAATAATTGAAACACATGGAAACATAACAGCAGCAGAAGCGAACAGAAAATATTTTATAATTTGCTATAAGAGCAATAGCCGCAAATTAAATTTTCTCTCAACAATGAAAGGCAAATGAGGAAGGAAAGAAGAAGAAGAAGAATGTTTAACGATTCACTTTTAGGTCTTGCTTTTATTTGAGATCATAGTTGAGCTTTCTGTATTCATATTAAAGTTTCGTATCATCTGGCTTGTTTTACTTTGCTACCCAGTGTCCACATGGAGTGTGAAACTTCTTTCGTTCATCAACAGCAGATGATGATGATGTGCTGCAGCTAACCAAGATCTTAACACAATATGAAAACAGACAAACCAGTTTAGATAAACAAGTAGAAATCAAAGAGAAAATGCAAACTCGGTCTCAAAGATGCTTAAGTTTGATGTGGCGGGCTGAAGGGTGTAGATATCGCAGCTTACCGTAAACCAAAACACAATGCAACTGTGCTGGATTAACGACCTAGTGACAACTATTTATGATCAAGAGCAATCGTATAGCGAATGGAGAAAAATAAAATAAGAGCAAAAGAACACATCTCACGCAATCTCTATTTTAGACAAGAAAGAACATTACCCAAGGTGCGGTACTTAACATATTAACCACAAACAAAATAATGAGTAATGTACAACTAAACAGGACCTCAAAATCATATTATGCTCTTTCTTTCTTTCTTTTTTTCCTTACAAGAAAGGGGAGAAAGGAGAAAAGGGAGAAAGCGGGTGAGGGGAGATATAGTATATATATATTGATCTCCTGTTGACCACTCCTGCCGTATTTTCTAGTGCTTCTAACATTCCATCAATCCTTCCTTTTGGTGGTCGGCCCTTGGGTCTGGTGTTCTTGCACCGTTTATTGAAGGCTTGTTGTGTCGTTTTTTCATCTTTCCTTCTTATCACGTGGCCAAACCATTTTATCTGTTATTTTTTTCATGCATTCAATGGCGGGAAGTGTTCCTATCATCATGAACGGTCTTTTCAAATCGAACAGCCTTTCTTAGTCCCTACAATATCTTTAAGCCAGTATTTATTTGTCTCTCCATAAGCCGTTTCCACACAATATTAAAGTCTACGGAGGTTGTACTGGAAAAATAAAACGTAATTGCTTGCGGCCTATTAATAATTCATGATTATCCTAGAATGTAATGATCATCTCGTGTGGCGGTAATGGCGGGTCCGAACACGACTAATCAGTTAGACGACTGACTTTCATATAGGGCAGTCATGTTCTACTTTGGATGGTAGAGGATTGGAATGGAAAAGATGCTGTCTGGGTTATTCCTGGGGAAGATAAGGTCTCAAAAATGGGATGGCGCAGCACTGGGGAAGGGGAGGGGGAGGGCGCCCGATGTTCTCCGATGGCAAAATTTCAAAAGGAAACAAATTGAAATTAGATATAATACATACATTTCACATCACGTTAACAGGCACAATACATGTCTTACCCTTAGCGCTGACAACCTACATATTCGTGTTGCCCAGGGCCGTGGCAAATTACGATACGCCACTGCAGTGATGTAATTGTATGATGGAAATAATAATGATTTTCTATTTCTAGGATTGTGTCTTCAAATATATTCTGTGAATGATAGGGTATCATATATTCATTGCGAAAGCTGGGTTCTGAATTTTGTTCAGAGAAAGTGGGGTTTCAGTTATTCTATGACAGAGATGTTCGTTTATTTTCCCCTCGAAGCGAGGACGACGCGTAGGGTGGAAGTCATAGTTGTCCATGATTGACGGTTTGCTGCCTGTTCTTGTCATTTTTGGTTGTTTCTTAGTCCAGTGGTGGCGCTTTCCCTAGAAATTGTTATGCGTAGTGATATATCTAGGTATCAAACTCCCATCGATCATGGCAACGCTTAGGATTCGTCGTAGACTAAGGTGGCTGGGCCATGTAAGAAGAATGGCAAACAATCGTATTCCCAAACAAATATTGTATGGCGAACTTAAGGACGGAAAGAGATCAAAGGACAGACCAGTGCTGAGATATAAGGATGTTTGCAGGACTTCCTTGAGGGAATTTTCT
Organism: Megaustenia siamemsis; assembly: GCA_032433765.1. Taxonomy (NCBI): domain Eukaryota; kingdom Metazoa; phylum Mollusca; class Gastropoda; order Stylommatophora; family Ariophantidae; genus Megaustenia; species Megaustenia siamemsis. The sequence continues at coordinate 29,688,284 of JAVIAB010000008.1, forward strand.
ACAAAGAAAAGAAACTGGGAAAATGTTGCTGCGGATGGTAGCACATGGAGAGCTAAAATACAAAATGCCACAGCAACTTTCGAGACAGTGCTGATATCAAATTCAAAAGACAAAATGCGCAAGAGAAAAGAGGCAAGGCCAGGTACCACAAATACACCTTGTTCGCTCTGTGGATGGATCTCTCTGTCCAGGATTGGCAAATTCAGCCACGAGAGAAGATGTTCAGTAAAGCAGCACCCAGTATGAGACACTAATGCTTTACCAAACTACTGACGTATCATGATTGCTTACTACCAACCGTCTGTCAAGACGCCAAAGGTCATGCATACATATCTAGGTCTGCCATGTTTTCTTTCATAGATGGTTCCACATGAATATCTGGCGGAGAAGTCTTCCTTCATTCAATCTCAGCACATGACCGATGTATTTCCAACGCCTTCTTCTTTTAAAACTCCAAACGTATTCTTATTTTGATTCGTCTCCTATCTGCTCGTTTGAAGTGTATTTGTTCCAGCTTATGTTGGTAAAGATAGCGGTCCAAATAATTGAAACCCTGTCCTTCACTCTATTCATATTTAAACTACCTTTAGAGGCAACATTGTTTCCTCATCTCAAGAGATTCCAGACTACATAAAGCAGATAATAAAAGTGAAGACAGAAGAAGAAGCCTCTACTAGAAGCAGAGAAAGATGGACTAACAACATCGAGAAATGTCACAACAGCATCAATTAACGAAAGTTGACGCCGCCAGAAGGGCAAGCACTACTACTTTCTCTCTCTCTCTCTCTCTCTCTCTCTCTCTCTCTCTCTCTCTCTATCTATCTCTCTCTCTCTCTCTCTATCTCTCTCTATCTCTCTATCTCTCTCTCTCTCTCTCTCTCTCTCTCTCTCTCTCTCTCTCTCTCTCTCTCTCTCTCTCTCTCTATCTCTCTCTCTCTATCTCTCTATCTCTCTCTCTCTCTCTCTCTCTCTCAATACCCAAAGGGGTACATTTGAAGAAGGAGAGAGAGAGACGGAGAGAGAAAGAAATATAGGGGTCTAAATTATTCTTTGTGAAAGATAGTTTTAATTAGGTAGAATTGGATGGAAAAAAAAGAAAACAAACGATAAAGTTTTAAAACAACTAAAAATGAAAACAGAACTACTAAACAGAACTAGAACAAGACAAATGCAATTTTGGGGCATGTTTTAAAAGACACAACCGCATAACAAAAGTAATATTGGAATGGAAAATACATGGTAAAAGAGGCAGAGGCAGACCAAGACTAATATGGACGAGTAATATCAAAATATGAACATGTACTTTGTGAACTTTGACAACCTGCACCATCAAATCAAAAGACACAGAGTGGAATGGAGCTCCATGGTAGCCAACCTTCGATGCGAAGACGGCACTCAATGATGATGATGTTGAAAGATAGTTTCAGTTGTTTGGAAACATGGGTTTTAATTATTGTGTGAGAGAGATTATGTCACATGATGTCATAGGAAAGGTGAGGTTTTAATTATTGTGTGGGAGAAAGTATGACTAATGATGACATAGGAAAGGTGAGGTTTAAATTATTGTGTGGGAGAAATTATGTCTAATGATGACATAGGAAAGGTGAGGTTTTAATTATTGTGTGGGTGGAATTATATCTAATGATGACATAAGAAAGGTGTGGTTTTAATTATTGTGTGGGATAAAATATGTCTAATGATGACATAGAAAAGGTGAGGTTTTAATTATTGTGTGGGAGAAATTATGTCTAATGATGACATAGGAAAAATGAGGTTTTAATTATTGTGTGGGAGAAAGTATGTCTAATGATGTCATAGGAAAGGTGAGGTTTTAATTATTCTTCATCAAATTTGTGGTTTAATGATGTACTTGGAAAGTTGTGTTTTAAATTATTCTTTGAGGAAGACGTTCTAACGATGTACTTCTTTGTACTGAGAAATAAGGGGGTCTAATGATGTACTTCTGTGTACTGAGAAAGACTGGGGTCTAATGATGTACTTCTGTGTACTGAGAAAGACTGGGGTCTAATGATGTACTTCTATGTACTGTGAAAGACGGGGTTCTAATGATGTACTTCTATGTACTGTGAAAGACGGGGTTCTAATGATGTACTTATATGTACTGAGAAATAAGGGGGTCTAATGATGTACACCTGTGCACTGAGAAAAACTGGGGTCTAATGATGTACTTCTATGTACTGTGAAAGACGGGGTTCTAATGTTGTACTTCTATGTACTGTGAAAGACGGGGTTCTAATGATGTACTTCTATGTACTGTGAAAGACGGGGGTCTGATGATATGTTTCCATATACTGAGAAATAAGGGGGTCTAATGACGTACTTCTATGTACTGAGAAAGACCGGGGTCTAATGATGGTAGTTCTATGTACTGAGAAAGTCGAGGGTCTAATGATGGTACTTCTATGTACTGAGAAAGACGAGGGTCTAATGATGTACTTCCATGTACTGAGAAAGAACGGAGTCTAATGATGGTACTTCTATGTACTGAGAAAGACGAGGGTCTAATGATGTACTTCCATGTACTGAGAAATAAGGGGGTCTAATGACGTACTTCTATGTACTGAGAAAGACCGGGGTCTAATGATGGTACTTCTATGTACAGAGAAAGACCGGGATCTAATGATGGTACTTCTATGTACTGAGAAAGTCGAGGGTCTAATGATGGTACTTCTATGTACTGAGAAAGACGAGGGTCTAATGATGTACTTCCATGTACCGAGAAAGCCCGGGGTCTAATGATGGTACTTCTATGTACTGAGAAAGACGAGGGTCTAATGATAGTACTTCTATGTACTGAGAAAGACAAGGGTCTAATAATGTACTTCCATGTACTGAGAAATAAGGGGATCTAATGATGTACTTTTATGTACTGAGAAAGACGACGGTCTAATGATGTACTTCTATGTACTGAGAAAGACGAGGGTCTAATGATGGTACTTCTATGTACTAAGAAAGACGAGGGTCTAATGATGTACTTCTATGTACTGAGAAAGACGAGGGTCTAATGATGTACTTCTATGTACTGAGAAAGACGAGGATCTAATGATGTACTTCCATGTACCTATAAAGACGAGGGTCTAATGATGGTACTTCTATGTGCTAAGAAAGACGAGGGTCTAATGATGTACTTCTATGTACTGAGAAAGACCGGGATTAAATTATTCTGTAATAAATATAGAATTTAATGATATACTGGGAGAGATGGTGTTTAATGATATACGGGGAAAGATGGGGTTTAATGATATACTGGGAGAGATGGGGTTTAATGATATACTGGGAGAAATGGAGTTTATTGATATACTGGGAGAGATAGTTTAATGATATACTGGGAGAGATAGAGTTTAATGATACACTGTGAGAGATGGAGTTTAATGATACACTTGGAGAGATGGGGGTTTAATGATATACTGAGAGAGATGGGATTGAATGATATACTGGGAGAGATGGAGTTTAATGATATACTGGGAGAGATAGAGTTTAATGATATACTGGGAGAAATGGATTTTAATGATATACTGGGAGAGATAGATTTTAATGATATACTGGGAGAGATGGGGTTTTTTAATGATATACTGGGAGAGATCGGGCTGAATGATATACTGGGCGAGATGGAGTTTAATGATATACTGGGAGAAATGGGGTTGAATGATATACTGAGAGAGATGGGGTTGAATGATATACTGGGCGAGATGGAGTTTAATGATATACTGGGAGAGATAGGGTTTAATGACATACTGAGAGAGATAGAGTTTAATGATGTATGGGAGAGATGGGGTTTAATGACATACTGCGAGAGATAGATTTTAATGATATACTGGGAGAGATGGGGTTGTTTAATGATATACTGGGATAGATGGGGTTGTTTAATGATATACTGGGATAGATGGGGTTGAATGATATACTGGGAGAGATGGGGTTTAATGATATACTGGGAGAGATGGAGTTGATTGATATACTGGGAGAAATGGAGTTGAATGATATACTGGGAAAGATGGAGTTGAATGATATACTGGGAGAAATGGAGTTGAATGATATACTGGGAGAGATGGAGTTGAATGATATACTGGGAAAGATGGAGTTGAATGATATACTGGGAGAGATGGAGTCTAATTATATACTAGGAAAGATATAAAGGACTCATGCAGTGAGAAACATGAGGTATCAGGGATGTGAGTGAGCTGATGACTCTTCTACTTCTTCTTTCCTTCTTCATTTACCAACTGGAGTCGAAAAAGTAAATGTAAAGTTCCCCCGTCACGCCAAGTGGCGTATAGGGAAATATGGTGTTAGTGACCCTATATTTTACAGACCTTCGGTACATGATTTTTGGGGTAATGTGGTCGGTATTACGCTCGTGCCGCTTTACTTTCCCAGAAAAAAAATTAGTACCCATTAAAGGCTGGGTGAACCCGGAAGCCGTCAGTTGGGATCGAACCCTATCTCTTGTCCTTTGTAGTCCAGTTCACTAACCACTGAGCTATCGTGGCTCATCAGGAGTCGAGGGGAGATATAATTTGCGGTCTTTTGCTCTTCTGTTCGCATTTGCTGCTGTTATGTTTCCATAGAATTTCTAATATTCCGTCAATCCATCTCTTTCTTTGTCGGTACTTTAGTCTCGTACTCTCGTGCCCTTTATTAAAGGCTCGATGTGTTGTTTTTTTTGTGTGTGTTTCTTTCTTATCAACATCTTAGATGTTGTTTTTTTATGTATTCTAAAGTATATTCTTCATGTATTTTCTCAGTTCTTCATTTATGATCTATCTCTCAGGCTGTTTCCTGTCATTCGTCTAACACATATCTTCTCGGTGGTGGTTATTTTGCTTTTGTTCTTGAATTTTGGGCCCAAGTGTGGCAGTGGTAGCACAATGTTGGAATGTGTTTTCATGTATCTCTGGATGAGGAAGTGTTCGGAACAAAGAATGAAATCTAATTTAATAAGAAAAAGAGAGAATGAGAGCAATAGATAAAATTAAGAGAAAATGAGCGAAAGAGAGAGAGAGAGAGAGAGAGAGAGAGAGAGAGAGAGAGAGAGAGAGGTTTTCTTTGTTCCTATTTTGACTGCGGAAGAAAAAAGACATAAGTGGCCAAAACAGCGACTTGTGCGGTCTTGTTGAGTAGCAATACAATATATGTCTTCAACTAGGCTTCTGGTCAACTATTGCAGAGTGCCCCAAGTGTGGCACAAGCTATGCATCTCTACCTTCACCATGATGCACTGCTAGTTCGTCTATCTTCTTCTTCTTTCCTTGCTCATCTGTCTTTCAGCGTCGAGGGGAGATGTAATATGCGGTCTTTTGCTCTTATGTTCGTCTCTGCTACTGGTATGCTTCCTAGTGCTTCTAATATTCCATAGATTCATCTTTTTCGTGGTCGACCCTTGGGTCTGGTGTTCTCACAACGTTTGTTGAAGGCTCGTTGTGTTGTGTTTTGATCTTTCTGCCTTGTCACGAGGTAAACCATTTTATCTGTTGTTGTTTCCTTATATATTCTATGGCGGAGGTTATTCCTAGCTTCTTTTCTCGGTTATTTATTTCTGATCTTATCTCTCAGACTGTTTCCTGTCATTCGTCTAACAAAATTAATCTCTGTAGAGGTTATTTTTCTTATTGTTCTTGCATCTAGGGTCCAGGTCTGGCATTGGTAGCACAACGTTGGGATGAAGATTGTATTGTATAGTGCTCGTTTTGCCTCCAGAGTTATTTCCTTGTTGGACAATAGTGGTGATAACTGTCCAATGATTTGACAAGCTTTGTTCTATCTCCATCTTCTGTGTATTTCTCTGAGCATAAAACATGTATCCCTTACCGACCTGCTGAGTCAGTCGTAAGTTAAGGGCTTAACTTAAGAAAAACACACGTTGGGGGTTTAGCCTTGCTGATGTTTCCCCAACGTGTTCGATAGTTCTTGTTTTCCCAATTTTCTTTCATCCTGGCTCATCATGGGGAATAGACAGTGCCCACGATGGTTTGTGAGTTCATTGTAAATTGGACTGTTCTATGCCATCCTATGTATCCTATCCGTTTATGTATTTCATTTTTATCTTTATGTGTGTGTTGAGCAGTTCTTCATTAGTAACATTGTTTAGCTCAATATATTCCAGAATTTCACCTCCAATACTAAGCAGTTATAACAACCCGGTTAACTGCAATGAATCGTCAAATAAGTGATATACGGAGAAAATGGTATTGATTCATTGACCTACGTTCTAAATGGTGTAAGTTCAGTGATCTGTATGAGAAAGGATACAATCTTAGAGATCTCTGAGAGAAACGGTAAAATCCTAGTGGCCTGTGAGATAAATCATATTATCCCAGTGATGTTTAGGAAAAATAGTATCTTAGGTTAGTGCCTATGTGAGAGATGGTGTTGTCTTATAGATCTTAGGTTAGTGCTTATGTGAGAGATGGTATTGTCTTATAGATCTTAGGTTAGTGCTTATGTGAGAGATGGTGTTGTCTTATAGATCTTAGGTTAGTGCCTATGTGAGAGATGGTGTTGTCTTATAGATCTTAGGTTAGTGCCTATGTGAGAGATGGTGTTGTCTTATAGATCTTAGGTTAGTGCCTATGTGAGAGATGGTGTTGTCTTATAGATCTTAGGTTAGTGCTTATGTGAGAGATGGTGTTGTCTTATAGATCTTAGGTTAGTGCCTATGTGAGAGATGGTGTTGTCTTATAGATCTTAGGTTAGTGCCTATGTGAGAGATGGTGTTGTCTTATAGATCTTAGGTTAGTGCTTATGTGAGAGATGGTGTTGTCTTATAGATCTTAGGTTAGTGCTTATGTGAGAGATGGTGTTGTCTTATAGATCTTAGGTTAGTGCTTATGTGAGAGATGGTATTGTCTTATAGATCTGAGGAAAAAATGATTCCTTGCTTGCTTGCGACTTATGACTAAAAGAGTACACTTTTTCGTCATCCGTCCTTAAAAGGACGTTGAGTGGGTGTATCTGCGTTGTGTTGTGGTTTGCAGTATAACTATGATATTTGCGCCTTTCGGCCCAACACATCCGTCTTCAGCACGAGAATTGTTAGCACCGTGTTGTCTTTCCTCTTCGATTCCTACTCGCTTGGCCAGACTAGATAAGTTAGTCTGTTATTGGAGGCACCACGGAGAGGTGGAGCAGGGTATGGATGGTTCTGGTTCACCAGTCCTGGGGTAAGCCATCAGCTGTGGGTCGCTGACAACTTCCAGCTCTGCTGCTGTGAGGCGCGCCCTCGTCTCCATGGGTGAAATGATATTATATCAGCGATATGTGAAATATATAAGAATGATTAGTATGTAGCATATAAATTAGTATTATCACAATTATATATAGCTTTAAATACGGGATGGTCTTATCGATCTGTGGTGGTTAGGAAGACAGGAGGAACGCATCACCATTTTTTGCGTCGGAAAATACGACTTAAAGACTTAATTATATCGCAAGAAAGGAGGTAATCTTAATATAATGAGAGAAAGGCTGGATATAACGAGCTTAATCTAAAAGATGAGATTGCACAAGTCAGCGCAGAAAATATGACTTCTGATAACATCAAAAAGGGTATTCTCTGACAGAGTGAGAGAAGAAAACATCAGCGCGAAGAGTGGATGTGATATAAGAGAAGCCGTCAATGTGTGAATACAGATTAGGGGAGGCTATTGTAAGTCTGCATTGGCTTTTAGGAGACCCTTAAAGATAGATGCGCGCGCGTGTGTGTATGTGTGTGACAACATATCTAGGTTTAAAAGCCTTAAAACTTTCAAAGATGTGTTTGTTTGTTAGCTCTAGACATATATTGGGACGGGGATTGGTCACCCCTTGAAAGTATATCTCTCACATCACTATTGCTACAGCGGTAGTTATTACGAAGGATTATCTATTAAAACAACTACTGAAAGTGTATCAGGTTTAAACAAGACAAATAATAAATCTGTGCTACTGAGATTGTCAATCTATGAACAAATCACGGGGCAAGTAGGAACGGCAAAACGGAGGACAGCAAAATTGGGGGAAAAGACAAAAATATAAATGGGGAGAAGGAGAACTACACAAATAAGGAGAAGAAGGAAAACAAAAAGAAAGAGGTAAGGAGAACACAAAAATGAGAAGTATGAAATAAAATGGAGTAGAACCATACCAAATGAGAAGGAGAAAAAAAGGGGTGAGAAATCCACACACAAAAAATATGAGGAGAAAAAACAAAAAGGAGAACCCAAAAACATAAAGGCTAACTAAAAGCTCAGACACAAGAAGAGTGAAATGCGTTGTAATTGTAGTAGTCTGGAAGAATTAAGACAGCAACATTAAATATAAATGCATAAAGGTGTGTCCCTCCTTCAACCATGAAGAAAAATGTGCCCTAAAAGAGAACAAGGAACTAGATACAAAAAGGTGGAAATATTGCTACGTGAGTTTCACTTGGGATTTTAAAAAGACAAATATGATGCACAACAGACACAATTTTTATAGTAAGACAACAAAGCGGAAAAAGCTATTGAATATAAAGAAGAACTAAATATTGCGTTCATTGACCAGGAAAAAGCCGCCCATCGAGTTAATAGAAATAAATTGTCGATTGTGTTCGAAGAATATAGTGTAAACGGCAGCTATTAGATAACATTATGATTAGAGCCTGGTATGAAAGAAGTAAAAGTGACGTCTCCAATCTACTGCAGATTTGACAAAATTGTTTCTGGTAACAGCAGAAGTACGACAAGGATATATACAATCACTACTCTTATCATCATCTGTCTTAACAAAATTAGTCAAATTTTAAAATTAAAAAGGGTTAACTTAAGTAAACAACAATGTGCTATCTTAGAATGATCATAGCAATGAAACACAAGAAATATATTCAACATTATATCAACTGTTACAACAACCCCTGTCACGTCTGTTTCTCTTTACTTTTCCATGTAAAAATGAACCCATTGCACCAACCAGCAACTGACCGATGTAAACATAAGGCAAAGGCTGATATCTTCATCTTTCAAAGAAACTGCATGATAATTACAGATGACCGACCGTAAGGTCTAAATACAGCAGATCTTTTTTATATTAGACCATGACAATTGAAACGTTATTTTAAGAATGAACAAACATAGTCAAGAAGCTTCACAGAAAGCCCCTAACATTAATGCCAATATCCTATTAATGGGTTCTGCGAGGGAAAGGGGTGTGGTACTCAGGGACACGATTTACTCAAAATATCCGAACTAAATGTAAGCGCCGCTAAGTGTCCATGTTAAGATATTGTTGCTTGCTTGCGTTTGCCCGATGACTAAAGGAATACACCTCTACATCATCCGCCCTTAAAATGTTGTTAAGTGACGTGTATACGTCGTGTTGTTGTTTCCAATAAAACTGTGATATTTTCGCTTTCGCTCCAACACATCCGACTTCAGCATGTTATTTTTGAGTAGCGGGTTGTCTTCCTTCTTCGATCCCTACTCGCGTGGCCAGACTAGACAGGTTAGTCTGTTTCTAGAGGCACTGCGAAGCGGTGGAGTACGGTGTGATTGATTCTGGTTCACCGATCCTGGCGCAAGTCATCAGCTGTGGGTCACTGACGTCAGCTCTGCTGCTGTTAAGTGCTGAGCCTCCATGTTAAGGTATTTGTTTCAGCATCGAAAGTAGAACTCATTCACTTTTTCAAAACAATTTAGATCGACACACACACACAAACATGACAGACTATCAAGTTCTTTCTAACGCCACAGACTTCCATGATAGATGTCGTTGAGGACGGTCAACCGATGGATCGGGCGGACATCAGCAATGCCCTCCTAGATGTGGGAAGAGCACAGGACTTCAACGACCACAAATCCATGTCACTCGTTCGGATAAAAGAGATGGGAGTTAAGATGGGCACAGCCAGAAATGAGAAACTTAGTGGCCGTGTAAGAAGACTTATCAACCAACATAGAACTAGAGCCGTCAGTCGCTGGACACTGCGGGAATTGCTGAGAAGGGGATCTGAGCACCTATAGGCATGTTCGGAGTGCAATGATGATGACCCGCTAATAACTCAATAGTTGTTATTGAGTTATTGAGTTATTGAGTTATTTGCGGGTCATCATCATTGCATTCCGAACATGTCCATAGGTGCTCAGATCCCCTCCTCAGCAATTCCCTCAGTGTCCAGCGACTGACAACTCCAGTTCTATGTTGGTTGATAAGTCTTCTTACATGGCCACCAAGTTTCTCATTTCTGGCTGTGCCCATCTTAACTCCCATTTCCATCACCCGAAGAAGCGACGTTGATCTGTGTTTGTCGAAGTCCCGTACTCTTCCCACATCTCGGAGTGCATTGATGATGTCCGCCCGATCCATCGGTTGCCCGTCCTCAACGACAGCGCAGCTAGCCAACCTGTCCGCTCTCTCATTTCCCCGCACTCCCGCATGTCCAGGGACATAGACAAAGGTGACCTTACGTATTTTGGATTTCTGCAACGACTCTACCCATTGCATGCGTACAAAGCCCGCCTCTACTTTTTTTATCATGCTCATTGAATCACTCAGTATACATGCGTGGGTGTAGTCTTGTGACCCTACCATTTGAATGCCTTGGTCACTGCCATCACCTCCATTGTCATGCTACTCGTAGTCATGGCGTATGCACCACTGTCTTCCTTGGCTCAATAGTTGTTAGAGCTTGTACGCAATGACATTGCAGGAAGGCTATCTGATCTTTAAAAAAATATATGAAATAAATATTTGGAGCTAGCAGAAATATCAAATATACAAAATCTAAAATACTAGGAGGGGCGGAGAGTATAGCTATAGAGAACATCTAAAATACTAGACGGGACGGTGAGTATAGCTGTAGAGAACATCTAAAATACTAGGCGGGGCCGAGAGTATAGCTGTAGAGAGCATCTAAAGTACTAGGCGGGACCGAGAGTATAGCTGTAGAGAGCATCTAAAATACTAGGCGGGACGGAGAGTATAGCTGTAGAGAACATCTAAAATACTAGACGGGACCGAGAGTATAGCTGTAGAGAACATCTAAAATACTAGGCGGGACGGAGAGTATAGCTGTAGAGAACATCTAAAGTACTAGGCGGTACCGAGAGTACAGCTGTAGAGAATATCTAAAATACTAGGCGGGTCGGAGAGTATAGCTGTAGAGAACATCTAAAATACTGGGCGGTACCGAGAGTACAGCTGTAGAGAACATCTAAAATACTGGGCGGTACCGAGAGTACAGCTGTAGAGAACATCTAAAATACTAGGCGGGACCGAGAGTATAGCTGTAGAGAACATCTAAAATACTAGGCGGGACGGAGAGTACAGCTGTAGAGAACATCTAAAATACTAGGCGGGACGGAGAGTATAGCTGTAGAGAGCATCTAAAATACTAGGCGGAACGGAGAGTATAGCTGTAGAGAACATCTAAAATACTAGGCGGGACGGAGAGTATAGCTGTAGAGAACATCTAAAATACTAGGCGGGACGGAGAATATAGCTGTAGAGAACATCTAAAATACTAGGCGGGACGGAGAATATAGCTGTAGAGAACATCTAAAATACTAGGCGGAACGGAGAGTATATCTGTAGAGAACATCTAAAATACTAGGCGGGACCGAGAGTATAGCTGTAGAGAACATCTAAAATACTAGGCGGGACCGATAGTACAGCTGTAGAGAACATCTAAAATACTAGGCGGGACGGAGAATATAGCTGTAGAGAACATCTAAAATACTAGGCGGAATGGAGAGTATATCTGTAGAGAACATCTAAAATACTAGGCGGGACCGAGAGTATAGCTGTAGAGAACATCTAAAATACTAGGCGGGACCGATAGTACAGCTGTAGAGAACATCTAAAATACTAGGCGGGACCGATAGTACAGCTGTAGAGAACATCTAAAATAAACAATGTCTTTGTTATACTTGATGAAGGCTCATCGAAGCCTTGTAGTTTGTCTTATCTTTCCATTAGTTTAGCTACTTCAAATCATTAAAAAAAATTTTTTTTTAAATATGGAAATACGTATTTACGTTTTGTATTTTTTCCACCCGTGAATCCATTTCGTCATCATTGAGTGTCGTCTCGGCATCGAAAGTTGGTTACCATGGAGCGCCATTTCCTCTGCTTCTTGCTTTGATAGTGCAGGTTGTCATATGATGACTTGTCCATCTTTTTATGTTACTCGCCCATCTTAGTCTTAGTCTGCCTTAATTCTTCCAAGATTACTTTTAGTAGGCTGCTATGTCTTTTAACATGCTCCGAAACTCTCATTTGTCTTGTTGGAATTGTGTTTAATAGTTCTCCTTTCATTTTTAGTTGTTTTAAGACTTCATCTGTTGTTTTCTTTTCGTTCTATCCAATTCTTCTTATTCTTCTATAAATCCATATTTCAATTGCTTCAATTTTCTGTTCTGTTTTCTTATCTAATGTCCATGTTTCTGCATTATACAGGACAGGAATGTTGAGAAGATATACCATTTTGCTATTCTTATTTTCAGCCCTGATGTTTTTGTTTTGGTGTTAATATATATTTTTAATGGCGTTAAAATTACTTTTCCCATTCAAATTCTTTTATTTCAGTTTTACATTTTTCATAACTGGTTATAGTATGTCCAAGGTCAAGGTAGCTCTTAACTGTCTCCAGGTCTATTCCTTCAACTTTGATACCGACTTGTAGGTTTCGAGTATTATCTTTGCTGATCATAGTTTTAGTCTTTTTATTATTCATATTTAATATATATTTTTTGTTTGTCATGCTTATTTCATTAAGTGATTCTTGTAGATCTTATGAATCCATCCACACAAATTAAGTTTGTCATGCTTATTTCATTAAGTAATTCTTGTAGATCTTATGAATCCATCCACACAAATTAAGTTTGTCATGCTTATTTCATTAAGTAATTCTTGTAGATCTTATGAATCCTGCCACACAAATTAAGTTTGTCATGCTTATTTCATTAAGTAATTCTTGTAGATCTTATGAATCCATGCACACAAATTAAGTTTGTCATGCTTATTTCATTAAGTTATTCTTGTAGATCTTATGAATCCATCCACACAAATTAAGTTTGTCATGCTTATTTCATTAAGTGATTCTTGTAGATCTCATGAATCCATCCACACAAATTAAGTTTGTCATGCTTATTTCATTAAGTAATTCTTGTAGATCTTATGAATCCATGCACACAAATTAAGTTTGTCATGCTTATTTCATTAAGTAATTCTTGTAGATCTTATGAATCCATGCACACAAATTAAGTTTGTCATGCTTATTTCATTAAGTAATTCTTGTAGATCTCATGAATCCATCCACACAAATTAAGTTTTCCATGCTTATTTCATTAAGTAATTCTTGTAGATCTTATGAATCCATGCACACAAATGATATGTAGTCAGAGACAGAGTCGCTATTTTTTCTGCAGAAATTATTTGTGAGAAACAGATAACAATATTTCTATTTTTTTGTGTGGATGTTAGGTTCCATACATTGTATATGTTGTTCTATACTTTGTGTACACCGTTCTATACATTATGTACGCTGTTCAATACAACTGTGTATGCTATGCTATTCTATATATTGTGCACGCTGTTCTATACATTGTGTATGCTGTTCCATACATTGTGTATGCTGTTCCATACATTGTGTATGCTGTTCTTGTGCACGCATTGTGTACGCGTGTGTTTATGATTGAATGCCACTTGGTCAAATTCAGTGATTGGTTCTTTGATCTTGATGTGGAAATTGCAATGACTTTCCTAATTTCCTGGGTTCTGTTGGAAAGGTCGGAACCTGTTAATCCTTCAATTACCGCAATACTAGGTCTTCGTTATCAATAGATCCCAAAGCTGCAAGGATTTCTATTAATCTCGTCTTCTTAGCCCGTCTGTTTTAACGCAAATTATTACCAAGGAGTCCTGTTAGTGTAATAGTTGGTCCTTACATTAAAGGATCACATACGTCAAACCGCGACACTATAGCCGGCGGACATCAACAAAACGAGAACACAAACAGTGTATTAAATCAAGAAATTGTTCATAAAATTATGACTTCTGTGGTCTCATAATGTTTATTATACTCTTCAGATAACACAATTATGGATATAAAATAACTGCAGCTCAGCCTTTCTAGCATAGTTTGGTCCTTGTCTTCTATAATAATTAGACGTTCTTGGTTTATCACCCTGATCTTGGCGAACGTGTAACCCAAGGTTAAACTGTCTTATCTATACTTTACTTACTGGTAATAGGAATTCGAATTCTGTTTCCACACTCTTCAGAAAAGTATATATATATTTACATCTTTAACTGGAACACTGTTATATCTTTGAATCCATGCTAACTTTGATTTCAATTAAGGAAACTTTCAGTCTTTCTACCTCTATAAACTTGCTTCTCGCTCTGCAGTTCTACTAAAAGTGTTCTTTAGATCTACTCTCTCTTCTTTGTTTGATCGCATCTGATGTCTCCTTGGTTGCATTTTTTTCTCATTGACTTGCATCGGCTTTTTGTGTTGGTTAAGCCCTGAGCAAAATCGGGAATTCTGGGAAATTTGACATCTTAGGTCAGCATGTAATTGGTCAGATTCTGCAAAATAATTATGTAGGGACCGCCTATCTGTTCTACTGTGTTCGCTTATAGGCGAATCTGTCAATCATCAGTCAACTCACGCTGTAGTTTGACCAACATCAAAGCCTAATTAATTGCTTCCCTTTACCTGCCATCAATCAGCGGTTCGCCGCAGTCTCTGATGAGCAGAGCAACTTTTTCGCTTATTCCATGGGGTCAGACACAGAGTTAGTCTTTGACGAGCAGAGCAACTTCTAACTCAGTCTCGCTTAGACCATGCGGTCGAACACAGAGTTACGGTCTCAGGGGAACTTATAATGACCGATTTCCTGCATTGAAGCAAGCCAATTCCCCTGACCATTTTTAATCTTGTCTTCTGATTTCAATTTTAAGTGCTACTGTTTGTAATCTTGCAGAATGCTCGATAATGATCGTCAGAAATTGTCTCCTCCTATCTCAACACTGAAACCTTTACTCTATAAACCAGAAACCGACCTACACTCTCCAAACAAGCCAACTCATAAAGGGTCAAGACTAATCACTATTACATCATACTATAACACTAGGAAGTTATGCCAGGTTTTGATCAGCTGTGGGCTCCTGACGCCAGCTCGTGATACTCTCTTAGTGTATGCAATATTCTGTTATGTTATATATTCACTTGACATAAAGAAAAAGAAGTGACAAAGTATAAAGATTATTGATTAAAGGTAAAGGCTGGTGCACCTTGGTATATTTTATTGACCTAGAATAGTAGACAGGCAGTTTTGAATACTTGGCTCAATGATAATAAACGATGGAAACACTATTAAGAAGATTCGAAGAGGGATGAACATAACTTTGGATAATTGAAAACAAGTACACAACATCTGTCAAGGAACTCATATAGGAACAAAACTTTTAGGGGCCTGTATTTTTCCCATAGCAACATATGGTTGTGAAACATGGACTATCGATGGATGTGCTGAAAAAAATATAAAGTCCTTGAAATGAAATGATGCAGAAGAATATTCAGAATACCATTGGCAGGGAAAAGGACAAACATGTCAGTTTGCAAGAACCTAAACTACCAGAAAATTGATTCGATAAAGAACATAAAAGCAAGGAAAATAAAATAATTTGGTGATTTTTTGTTCCTGGTCTTCGCAGCAGGAGCATACCAAGAAGAAGGTGGTTTCAAGACATCACAGAGATCTTGAACATCACAGAGACCTTGAACATCACAGAGACCTTGAACATCACAGAGACCTTGAACATCACAACAGGTTTCTCAAGTAGTGGCAGATATAGCTACAGACTGGGTTTCTTTCACACGTGCTGTGGCTCAATGCAGCGTTCTGCAAAGGACATACAACCTGATGATGATGATGAAATCTACATAATGTCCTAGAGAAGATAATTATGGACGGCATAGTTCCAGGTAAAGAGAGAGAAAGACAGAGAGAAAAGCCGAGAATAAGGCGGATGCAAGATATCACAGACAAGCTGTGGCTGACTGCTAGAAACGCTGGACATTTCGCGAAGAAAAAGGAAAATCTCAGCTGTCGTGGGAGCCAACATGGACAAGCTAGAAGATAAAAGTAGGGAAACTTCGTCTTACCAGAAGACGACATTTAGTGATGAGGGCTCTGCTCATCTCCAGTGATCATCTCGGTGCCATTTTTTTTAAGAATTTGCAACGTAGAATTGAAGCCTTTGAAATGTGGATCTGTAGACGAATAGGACGAATTGGATGGAAAGAAAAAAGAAAACAAACAATGAAATGTTAAAACAATCTAAAAATGAAAAGAGAACTACTAAATATAATTCAAACAAGACAAATGATAATTTTGGGCCATGTTAAAAGAAACAGGAGCCTACTAAAAGTAATCTTGGAAGGAAAGATACAATGTAAAAGAGGCAGACCACGACATGGACGAGTAACATCAAAAGATGGACCAGTCAGACCTGAACCATTAAAGCAAGAGACAGGTATGGTGCTCCTTGGTACTTAACTTTCAATGCTGAGACAGCGCTTAATGATGATGATGATTGATTAATCGTTATTGATCATTATTGATTAGTCTTTATTGATTGTTATTGATTAGTCGTTATTGATCATTATTAATTAGTCTTTATTGGTCGTTATTGATTAGTCGTTATTGATCAATATTTGATTAGTCGTGAAACAATTCGCGGACACAGCACTCCTGAGAGATCTATTGAAACCTTGTCTATCTATTCCATTTGCGGGGGTCAGTAGTAAAATAAAAACCGCCTGTCTAGAGCTGTCGCATCGTGATGTTCAGGTTTGAGTTTTTATTGCTCCCTCGATGAGTAATCTATTTGATGTTACCAAACAATGCCCACTTTCTTCAGCGGTTGGAATCCATTCAGTTATCCAGTCTCCTTTTAAACATTAAAATTGGGCAATTTGAAAAAATTTACACATTCTGTCAACCGTAACTTTCAATGTAAAGAAATATTATGAGTTTGAAAAACGATACTCATGAATTTCTTGGAAAAAAACTGTTTGTCTTATCGTTAAGTTATTGTTCTAGAAATATGACATCACTTAAATATTTAAAAAGCATTGAGTGTATCACATTCCACTCATGTTAAACCTGTTTTATAAAGTGGGTGGTTCAAATTTGTGTCACTGTAGAAAAAATATCGCTTTCCAACCTTCATTAATTTTGGTTTTAGTGACAGATTAGTTGATTATTGTATTGACTATTTTTAAAAAAAATCAGATGAACTCATTTGCGAAATATTAAATTACCGTCAAAATTGGATGTTACAATCGAAGTTCTAATTTGTTCTAATCATGCTCACTGGGCTGTACATAACTTACATTTCTGAATATCTTTACTTGGTCCATCAATCGGGCACTATAAACTCGACACAATCACTCAGGCAAACTACTTTAAATTCATTACAATCCCTTAGTCAGGCCACTATAAATTTATCACAATGCAAGAGCCTAAATCAAACTACATACATTTATCACAATACAAGAGCCTAAACCAAACTACATAAATTTATCACAATACAAGAGCCTAAATCAAACTACATAAATTTATCACAACACAAGAATCCTCATTCAAACCACCATAAATTCACCACAACTCAAGAGCTCTCAATGAAACCATTATAAATTCATCACAGCAAATATAATAAAACTAACATATCAATCTCTTTCTTATTTGTTATCGTAAGGATAATAAATCTACTCGTACATTCCAGAAAGTTTGAGAAAGTCACATGTTCTACCCACTCGCGTCAGCGCGTGAATCATTAGACCTTCAAAGCGTTTGCATGAAGCCAACCGTGATAATTTCTTTGATAATTGAAGTTATCCAATTATCTAACTGACAACAAAAAACGCACGCCAATGAAAATATATTTGTTCCCCATTCCTCTGATTTCAATGTCAGGCGTAGTCCTTATCTAAGGCTCGATCAAACAAACAAGACCACATTTAAATCACAACATGTGGGACAAACAAGCAAGAGTAAGACACGTTGATATCATCAGTAAAACATGGAATAAGCAATGACAACATCAGAAAATTTGAGGCAAACACGCTATGTTTAAGGACAAAAAGACACAAATGAAACATGTTATCTGGACGAAGGCTAACCAGTCCCCAGTTGTTGCCTTTGATGCGAACACTACCATCGCGGCTGCAGCGGTGCCACTAACGTTACGACATAAACGTGAACGACAACTTTCGTAGAACAACCTTTGGTTGCCGCCGATAATTCTATCAATAGATAACAAGATAATATGCCGCTGAACACACACACACAATCAACAGCGCCACTAAAATATCACATAATAGCGCCGAGTGTTTTAGTTGCCAATTTTCTCACACTGACTTAACCTGGCAATAGTATGGAGTCTCGTTTGTGCTAAATTAGCGTTTTTCGTGTTCTTATTCATGTATAATTCACGGTGCCAAGACTATGACAGCACAAAACAAAATAGTTATATTTCCTGGACTGCAAAATTGTAACTGCAGTCCCACTGTTCAGGCAGTGGTCATTATTACTTCCACAGTTTCCTGATTGGATAAAAAGATCTTGTCTCAGTAAACGAACTCTGTTGCAACTGCGATTTCCCTGGGATGATTAGACAATCCGGTTAGAAACATACAATCGTACATCAAACAGATCCAGGGCCCAGTAAATTCTGACCGACATAGGTTAGACGATGTTGATTGAACTTGCTTTCGGTTCTGTGAAACGCAACTAGATCGTTGCTGACTTGTACCTGTGGTACGTGTAGACTGTATCTCCTACCAACCGATGTGGTCTATCTGCCTCTTGAACCAGCACGGATGCGCACACATTAATCCCACTTTAGTGCGTAGACTAGTACTGAGCTGAATATAGGGCGTCATTCATGCGTCATGCCTGAACTTCAGAACTCGATGAATCTTAGATACAAGCATGTTTAGCGACTGACACAGCTTGATGTGGTGAACTGTGTATCGCACCTTGTTGTAGAGATTTGAGACTAACTCCCTCACTCACTGAACTTGCCCTTCTCACAGCTCATTCACTAAAGTACGCTGATAGTCATTTAGCCTAGGAGGGTTATCGTCTCCGGAGCTAGCTGGTAGTAGCTGTTGGTTGTTGTGTAGGTGCTGCGGATACTCCATGTCGACCTCAGTGAGGT
This sequence comes from Megaustenia siamemsis, assembly GCA_032433765.1. Taxonomy (NCBI): domain Eukaryota; kingdom Metazoa; phylum Mollusca; class Gastropoda; order Stylommatophora; family Ariophantidae; genus Megaustenia; species Megaustenia siamemsis. The sequence goes on from JAVIAB010000008.1 coordinate 29,707,487, forward strand.
AGTTTCTGGTGTAGTGTACATCTCCTAAAGTATTTGGCTGTCTCATCTGGTCTCCAATCAGCACCATCTGATGTAGTGTACATCTCCTAAAGTATATGACTGCCTCAGCTGAAGTCTCCAATCAGCACCATCTGATGTAGTGTACATCTCCTAAACAATATGACTGTCTCAGCTGAAGTCTCCAGTCAGCACCATCTGATGTAGTGTACATCTCCTAAAGTATATGACTGCCTCAGCTGAAGTCTCCAATCAGCACCATCTGATGTAGTGTACATCTCCTAAAGTATGTGACTGCCTCAGCTGAAGTCTCCAATCAGCACCATCTGATGTAGTGTACATCTCCTAAACAATATGACTGTCTCAGCTGAAGTCTCCAGTCAGCACCATCTGATGTAGTGTACATCTCCTAAACTATATGACTGACTCAGCTGAAGTCTCCAATCAGCACCATCTGATGTAGTGTACATCTCCTAAACTATATGACTGTCTCAGCTGAAGTCTCCAGTCAGCACCAGCTGATGTAGTGTACATCTCCTAAACTATATGACTGTCTCAGCTGAAGTCTCCAACCAGCACCATCTGATGTAGTGTACATCTCCTAAACTATATGACTGTCTCAGCTGAAGTCTCCAATCAGCACCATCTGATGTAGTGTACATCTCCTAAACTATATGACTGTCTCAGCTGAAGTCTCCAATCAGCACCATCTGATGTAGTGTACATCTCCTAAACTATATGACTGTCTCAGCTGAAGTCTCCAATCAGCACCATCTGATGTAGTGTACATCTCCTAAACTATATGACTGTCTCAGCTGAAGTCTCCAATCAGCAGAATGTGACAGCCGTATAGATTGTTAGTGTCGACATATATATTATTACTATTCCGCTTTGTGTTGCCATAGTCTTGGCACCGTGGATTATTCGACTTAGAAAACAGCTTCGATACCACAGATCGCGCTGTCAATATCGCTCTACAAACTGATGCATGTTGATGTCGGTTACGATCTCGAGCTTTACTCTTGTGCCTTTCAGCAGGGCATCATTATCGCCAGGTGGACTGAAGTATATAGTGTGCTCAATCTGGGCCTTATCGTGGATATATCTCGGAGTGTCTCGGACACGTTTGCATGAAGGTTCACGTCTGCGAGAAAGTAGAGTTGCGTTAATCGCCAAACGTTTGACAACTAAACACCTTCCAACTCTGTGCGCACGCTCGTAGTCCTCACCGCTGATGTATTCCAATGACAAGCTACTCCAGAAGGCTGCATTGGATGGGAGAGATGTTTCTTTTAATCCTCCGAAACTAACGAAATACTTGTGTCAACGGGAATTCCAGTTCCTTCAAATCTCGACCGATTATTTTCAGGGTTTTCAGCTGATGATTGCTCGCAAGCTTGTCCAGAGAGATGTTCATGAACTGCAAGCCGTCGTTAACTGCCACTGCCGGGCGGAGAACTCCTCAGGCGTTGTAGCAGTATAGGACTGCGCTAGCATGGCCAAGAGGTTGATCGAGAGCAATCAACGGTTGTAGCAATAACCACTTCTGGTATTGGTTTATCCTTATTGTTGTGAACAGCGAGTGGACTGGTTTTACTTCAGTCAATATCTGATCGATGTATTAATCTGTGATTTTCCTGTGTCTGTACTCTATAAGAAAATGTGTTTATAATTAAAAAAACAAACTCCGAGAGAGGTCCATTGCAGCTAATGGCTAACTCACCCTAGAAAGCATTTTACTCTCCATTTACCTTCTTACTTTTCTGATTATCATGTGCCAAGGCATAAACGTCACGATAGCTCAGTGGTTAGTGAACTGTACTACAAAGGACAAGAAGTAGGGTTCCTTCCCAACTGACGGCTTCTGGTTCACCCATCCTTTAATGGGTACCGGATTTTTTTTCCGGGAAAGTAAAGCGGCATGGGCGTTATACCGACCACATTACCCCAAAAATCATGTGCCGAAGGTCTGTAAAATTTATGGTCACTAACACCATATTCCCTATACGCCACTTGGCGTGACGGGGTACTTTACTTTTTATTTTACAGGCATAAACGTTAGCAGTTCCTTTTTCAACATTTTATACATGGCTTTGAACCAGCACTTTCTCGCAGTCGATAATGTGCTCATTTCAATACTGCACCTTACACATACGGTCATAGAGCTCCAATTAGTTCAAAGTAAGCCACTGACATGTGTTTCTATCAACCATTATTGCGTCTTTGATTTGCCTATATCTATTGTTGATAATATCTCTAAAGGGAACATACACTCCCTAGACTGTGTATGGAGTTCAGAGAGCAAGAAACGCTTCAAATACTTTTTATTTGTTGTCAGTAACAGAGAAAAAACACACACACACAAAGAAGACATGTTTTTTGTGAATGTTATTGGCAAATGAATATTATCTTGGAGCCCTTTCCATCAAATGTTAGATCATTGAAGTCATCAGGCAGATATCGAGGATAAGTTGGGGCTCAACTGGTCCGCTAGTGAAATAGAACACACTTTAGCAGCTCCGATATTGTTATTTATATATACTAGCTGCTTCGATCCATCTATAGAAGTAAGCCTGCAGGCTGAAAGGAAAACCCCGGAAAACCTCCAACATATGTGGTATTTTCAGCTTTGCGAGTAGGGGCTGCTGTGGGTAGAACGACGTGAGCCGTCTACATTACTCAAGCTGAAAACGTCTCTAGTAATGGTGCTTTAGGGTTTCCCTTTCAGTTCGCAGGTTTACTTCTATAGATGGTGATGCTCTATATCAATTACCCTTCCTCCATATTTGTTTATTTGAATTGCTTTCTATAGAGTACGACACAAATTGAGCAGTTTTATTATATTGAAAACACTCTTGGCATTAAACCTAATCCGCCAGCCCTCTTTCTATAGAGTACGACACAAATTGAGCAGTTTTGTTATATTGAAAACACTCTTGGCATTAAACCTAATCCGCCAGCCCTCTTTCTATAGAGTACGACACAAATTGAACAGTTTTGTTATATTGAAAACACTCTTGGCATTAAACGTAATCCGCCAACCCTCTTTCTATAGATACGACACAAATTGAGCAGTTTTGTTATATTGAAAAAACTCTTGGCATTAAACCTAATCCGCCAACCCTCTTTCTATAGAGTACGACACAAATTGAGCAGTTTTGTTATATTGAAAACACAATTGACATTAAACCTAATCCGCCAACCCTCTTTGGCCATACTTCACATTTTATAAAAATGATTCTTTGCTTGCGTTCACCCGATGACTAAAATATTCTAGAATGTTCTAGTAGACTATAGAATTCGTCTTCGTCATCCGCCCTTAAAAGGACGTTAAGTGGGTGTGTCTGCGTTGTGTTGTGGTTTGCAGTATAACTGTGATATTTGCGCCTTTCGGCCCAACACATCCGACTTCAGCACGACATTTTTGAGTACCGGGTTATCTTCCCTTTTCGATCCCTACTCGCTTGGCCAGACTAGACAGGTTAGTCTGTTACTAGAGGCACCACGGAGAGGTGTAGCAGGGTCTGAATGGTTCTGGTTCACCGATCCTGGCGCAAGCCATCAGCTGTGGGTCGCTGACAACTTCCAGTTCTGGTGCTGGGAGGCACGCCTTCGCCTCCATTTTGTAAAAATGAACTGAAATTGTTAAAACACAGCTAACCAAGTGTTTGTTGCCATCTGCATCGAATCACAGCCTCCTTGATGACACCCACCTGTTTACAATTAATTGCATCTCCATCTTGAATGATATTCTTTATCTTTTTTTTTCAACAAGTTTTTTTTCTTATTTGAAAGGTGTGCTATATAAGCGCCGTGTGGCCCACAGAAACAAACATCATCTTTTTAAAATTCCTTTAAAATTTCATTACCTTTCCCAAACTATCCACGACTCAAAACAAGCAATAAAAGCTGTCTGAAAATAGGTCCACTCGCTTTGAGATCCGAATATCTACTGACTTTGAATAGACAAATGGCGGAAGCTTTCGTCAGATTTTAAATTTATAATCCAATCAGACACGGATACGTTTTTATTTTTTTTTTAATTTGATCTAACCAGATCTGAGGAATTATTTTTTTTTGCACAAATTTTTTTTACAGATATATATATTTTTTTCCTTTTTTTTTTTGGGGGGGGGGGGGGGAATGTAGCAAATAAAGTGAAATGAGCTGACTCAGCGCAGACGACACTTGTACACACTTGGCTGGCGCTTTTTGTCACTGAAGTGACTGAATGAATGTGCACACGGGATCTGTTGGCCACTGGAAAATTGAATTGTTGATTATGGGAGGAAGGGTAGTGCCATAGAGTTAACTATAATATATATTAAAAGTGCAGCACTATCTATTTTAAAATAACTCTCTCTCACTCTTACTCACTCTCTCTCACTCTTTCTCTCTCTCGCTAACTCTCTCTCTCACTCTCTCTCTCTCGCTAACTCTCTCTCTCTCTCACTCTCTCTTCTCTCTTATTCTATAACGTAAAGCTGTCATAAAACAACATGTCCACCCTGTTTTCTGCTCATCAGCTTTACCGCAGAACATCAAATCTTTGTCAATTCCCATAATATCTTTCATATGAACCATTGCCGTGTTCCCCGTAGTGGTGGCTGTTACTGATATAGAGGACCCAGTATTGCAGTACCTCTGGAAGGGGGGGGGGGGACTAGTAGTTTCCCAGTATAGCCTGGTGCAGACGAAATCCAACCTCTCCAGTAAGAACCGGGAATGTCAAGAAAGCCATTACGACTCGCCACATCTTATGAGGCAAAGGGCAACAAGCCCGCATCAACTCGTGGCAATCCATCAACAACAACAACAGCACAAATGTGTGGCTGCAAGGCGCTAGCCGGTAATCTCCCGTTCAAGGCCGGGTGACATAACGCATTGAAGGAGGGAGAGAGGGAGGGGGAGGTTCGCACGATCACTCAAACAGTTCCCTGTAAGACTATACAATATCACTCAAACAGTTCCCTGTAAGACTATACAATATCACTCAAATAGTTCCCTGTAAGACTATACAATATCACTCAAACAGTTCCCTCTAAGACTATACAATATCACTCAAACAGTTCCCTTTAAGACTATACAATATGACTCAAACATTTCCCTCTAAGACTATACACTACCACTCAAACAGTTCCCTCTAAGACTATACAATATCACTCAAACAGTTCCCTGTAAGACTATACAATATCACCCAAACAGTTCCCTGTAAGACTATACACTATCACTCAAACAGTTCCCTGTAAGACTATACACTACCACTCAAACAGTTCCCTGTAAGACTATACAATATCACTCAAACAGTTCCCTGTAAGACTATACAATATCACCCAAACAGTTCCCTGTAAGACTATACACTACCACTCAAACAGTTCCATGTAAGACTATACACTACCACTCAAACAGTTCCCTGTAAGATTATACACTACCACTCAAACAGTTCCCTGTAAGACTATACACTATCACTCAAACAGTTCCCTGTAAGACTATACACTATCACCCAAACAGTTCCCTGTAAGACTATACACTATCACTCAAACAATTCCCTGTAAGACTATACAATATCACTCAAACAGTTCCCTCTAAGACTATACATTATCACTCAAACAGTTCCTCTAAAACTATACACTAACACCTAAAAGGCGCTCCCTAAGCGCTAAAAAGCGGGGTTGGCATCTTTACAAAATTACTAAGAACTAGTTGTGTAACAACGAAACTATACAAGGACAATAGCGTATTTTGGACACATAAAACGGCATACAAGTTTATAGAAGATTTTTTTGAAAGGAATGGTAGCAGGTATAAGATAGAGAGAAAGATTTAATAAAAGAAGTTGAGTGTAAGATATCACAGTCGAGGTGAGAATGATTGCTGTAGACGTTGGATATCTCGTACAGGAAGCTTCACGGAGTAGGTGAGCCATATTTTATTAGAGACAAGCTGATGATGATGATGGTGATAATAATAATAAAAACATTTATGATGATGATAATAATGATGATGATACTGACGATGATTATAACAATAATGGTGATGATGATATTGATGATGATAATGATGATGATGATCTTCAACAAAGGTACTAGAGGAATTGTACATTTGCGATATGATGTTTTAGAGACGCGGTTAATTTGGATACAATTGAAAGAGAAATTACGTCAACAGAGAATGTACTGAAACGACATGTCGCAAAAGACAGATAATAGGACAGAAAATAAAGTGCTACGATCTTGCTATAAGAATAGAACCTAACCAACTATCATCATGCGCATTATTTAGGGAACCTAATGGCTTCAGGACTTGAGGAAGTTCAATAATCAAATGATAGACATTGCAAAAACTGAAAATATAGTAAAATATGACAATCTATTTGTCAAACCAAAGATACCAGATAGCTTAAGAGAATGGCTCGACAGAAGGTCAACAACAGAAAAGAAATTGTTGAGATCGAATCGGATATATGGCAACAGAAAGATCTATGAATTAGCAGAGTACTGACAACCCTACCGCTGCATTTCTCTCCACTGACTCTTAAAAACAAATGAAGAACACAAAATAAACAAATTCTGTAGTTGTCACACGCCTGGTCTAGGATTAAATGGGAAAAAATAGCAAGGCTTCCCACGACGCTAAATGCCATGTATGCAGTTCAACTGTACATAAATACAATAATCTTATCAGACCCAGTTAACAATTAAAATAAATCTTTGCAGGTTAATAATTTAACTACATTATGTGCTTCAAGCTTTGCCATAATTGTAGAGTGACATTAATTAAAGGCAAAAAGTTTGATAATATTTTTGTTTAATCTTTTAGTTTCTTTTCTAAGTGAATGTATCCTATTTTATTTATTGAAACAAAATTTAGAATCATAATTATATGTCAGACTGTCTTCTCCATTTATTTATAAAAATAGCGTCACTACCTCGCCATTTAGAAATGAATCTTTTCAGCTCTGACATCCCTCCCGGGCAAATTATAAATTGCTTTATTTATTATTATCAATGTTTTCAGCTTCTCATCATTACTCATTTTTATGAGTTTATTTGTATAGCATTTTTATGAGATTTATCAGTAAATTCGAGCTTTTGTCATTCATCATTTTCATTAGGAAAATGAACTTTTAATGTCTTCAGATTTTTATCATGACTCATTTGGATGAACCAACTGACATGTCAGCGTCTCTGGAATGTTCAGTTGTGTGAGATGGCTAGCGACAGCAAAACTTTCATCTTTAGGATCATCTCAAGAAATGAGGTTTGGATTTACAGCTACGATCCGGATTCAAAATAGCAGTCGTCGCAGTGACATAGCCCGCAGTCGCTTGAGTTGGGGGTAAGTGGGGATGAACCTCTCTGCAATAAGGTACATGTTCAGGCTTTCCCATGAGACCTCTCGATAGACTCCATAACTGATCCCAACCATGTGTGAAAGCTGATGGATTGTTCGTAAACACTCAGTTAACTCCCTTCATTTCTGGCTATTTGGTGGTGACTTGAAGCCATAAAGGCTCGTCAATCTAAACAAGCACTTAACTGTCCTTGAAAAGCGCGTACTAGTCAAAGTCCTGTGTTCAACCTAAAGAATATTCACCAAAGGATTGGATAAGTATTTTGAGGGTTCCAGTAAAAACTTGTCAAGACTCATGCACAATGTGTAGCAAACACATTCCACTAATTTCTCAACCAAGCATTGATCACAGAACAGACCATAAACAGGGGCAAAAAAAGTGGCGTATAGAAGCTGACCAGGTATATGCAACATTATATCAACTGACACTTGGGAGATATGACCTTCACATTTTAGCGGACATCTGTCAAGTAGGTGCGTCATGGTAACTACGGTCCAGAAGATTTCCCACAATCCCTGTATTTTTCTGCTATTTTTTTCTATCCTTGCTGTTCTTTTCAATCCCCATTTCAGTGAATCTGATACTCCTATTTTTATTTGGGTCGGCTGGGGAGCGCCATCTTGAATCGAACCCAGATGTTCACCTCACTATCCAAGTAAAAAAAAAAGTCAAGTACCCCCGTCACGCCAAGTGGCGTATAAGGAAATATGGTGTTAGTGACCCTATATTTTACAGACCTTCAGCACATGATTTTTGGGGTAATGTGGTCGGTATTACGCCCGTGCTGCTTTACTTTCCCAGAAAAAAATCCGGTACCCATTTAAGGCTGGGTGAACCCGGAAGCCGTCGGTTGGGATCGAACCCTAACCCATGTCCTTTGTAGTCCAGTTCACTAACCACTGAGCTATCGCGGCTCCCTCACTATCCAAGTACTCATGTTAATTCGCTCATCCACCAGCTACCACACTCACATTTGAATGTATAATACCACAAATTATGAGTGCTAGCATTTGTTTTTGCCTCGTTTATTTTCTTTGTGCTTTAATTGTAAGTAAATCACAACGGGTACCCTTCACGCTTCCTTGCACACGAGTAGTATTATGGCGTTAAATCACACGCTACTGTCCTCATAAACATCGGCACATTTAACGGTCAGCTGGTAGGCATCATTCCAGGCCCCCCTACTTCCCTGGACAAAACCTCTGTACCTATTTTCAAAGGCTTGGTGAATTCTCAACGCTTGAGAATTAAATCTGAACCAATCTGGTCAGTAAATCAGTGCACTGACCACTTCGCTACCTCGGATTCTAGGAGGTGAATATAAATAATAAAAATAGGTATGTGATGACTTAGAAAAACAATAATTGCAAAAAAAATATGAAGAGACAGTGTTATCGTGAACTCTGTAAGATACAATGAGTTTGACATTAAACAAGAAGATGGGGATATCTTGTTGACATTACCAAGTGGTAGCGACTAACTGAATGTTTATGTTAAGAGAGAGGAGAGAGAGAGAATCAGAGAGAATGGGAGCGCCCCTGCAAGTAAAGAGGACTGGTGAGGCTGACGCATTCAACATTAGCAAGACAATGTATTTGCTCAAATAAGCAATCCAAGAATTAGCCTTGACTTAACTCCCAACGAGCTGTCTGCATAAGGTAAGAATAGACAAAGCAACGTTTCGACATGAAAGATCTTCGGTGTCGCATAAACACAACAAGACATTGTGAACATCGTTGTAAAATTGACACTCACAACGATAGCAAACCGGAACTGAACTATCATGGCCACAATCTAATGAAACAATTTGCCTCTTTTTTTTGTTTCAAGGAGTCTGTATAGACTAGAATTTTTAAAAAAAGTTTGATTTTAATCTATTTAACAGGTAACGAATCGTAATGTTGCTTGTTTATTTATTTTTTTTTCTACATCAACATTTTGTTGTTTTGACAGTCTAATATGCAATTCATAGGGAAAAAAGCAGCCCTCCTTTACATACATTTCTGTATCCACTAATCATGAGCATCGATGGTTGAGTTGTAGTACGTTCGCTCCCTGATCAGAAGCGTCCACGTTTAATTCCAGAAGGTAGCGGATTTTTTTTCTTTTCGAACCGACAGGACTCCGGGATTTACCCTACCTCAAAAAATGGATATAAGAGATTTTAACTAAAAGCAGAGGCGCCCTGGCATGATACCGTCCACATCATTGGAACATGTGCTGTGGTCGTGAAAAAGAAATGGTTACTAACACCAAATGCACCATGGACCGAGCAATGCATGGAAGGAACCTTTATTTGTATACTTCAATAGTCGCTTAGACTAGACGTGTGGAAAGACCAGCGACTAGCTAACCTCTCGTAAGCTATCAAACTGATCGAGTTAGCTGGCATACCTAGTAGCAGTACCAAGTAAGAGGAAACTCTTTATACACAGCTTCGCAGCAGGAGACAAACTGATCATCAGAAGAACCTCGTCGAGCAAGTGTTTCGGCCCTTTAGTACCTTGACACTCTAAGGGAGGTGGGCCCGTCTGGGCCATGACTCCCAGGAGTCGACCCCCTGCTGTAGTGAACTCTAAAGCTGACAATATTCGGCACAAAATAACTACATTTACTCTACGCAACACTTCTGGTCGAATCTGTGGTCTCTACTCGATGGTAAACTTACATGTGTTAGCTTTAACCCAACAAATTGATGTCCTCTTCGTGGTAGCAGCCATCTAAAATGTTTTGTGATTACAGCGTTTTTTTTCTTTTATATAGGCTCGCGTACAAACTAATTTGTCATGACGTAATTCGACGGGAAGGAGTGGATCAGAAATTGATAATAGATGATAAAGATAGGTTGGGCTGGGAACTTCATTCCGTCGATGATGTAATTTTTTTATGGCGTATGGTCCACGCCTCGGATGTTCCGGGATTAAACTGTCGATATGTTGTTGACTTACGTGGGAGTCAGGGGTGGTCGATGTGTCAATTAGTCGCCTAATCGTCCGAACATCAGATTATTTTGAAATTGTTGACATGTCTCGGTTTCGCCAGAGCCCGCATGATGCTCTTTCGACTGACTCAGCAATAGACTTTATTGTTCTTGTTCCTATTTCCACTTAAATCCTAGCCTCTTTAATAGGTCGTAGAGGGATGAAGTAGTGAGTCCTCAGGCACTAACTTCCACAGCAAACACTCTAATCTGGAATCCCCAGTGTCTTAGTTCGGTGCCGAGATCCTTGTATTTGGTAAAATTACAGTAAAGAGCCCAGTCACGCTAGCTAGGAAATATGGTGTTAGTGACCATAATTTGAATAGACCTTCAGCACATAATTTTTGGGGAAGTGTGGTCGGTATTACGCCCGTGTCGTTTTACATTCCCAGAAAAAAATCCAGTACTTATTTAAGCCTGGGTGAACCCGGAAACTGTTGATTAGGATCCAACCTGACTCTTGTCCTATGTAGTCCAGTTCACTAAACACTGAGCTATTCCAGCTCCCAGATATAGCAATGCTTTGTATCAAAGATGCTCATTCTGTGTACAATCTGCTCCAAACTATCATAATATTTTCAATCCATTCTATTGTTATCATGTCCACATTTCTAGTTCGAGTATCAGCTAAAATAATTGTGTCTGTTTATTATTATTTCATTTTTCACAAGTGTGCTCAAGACAGTTTGTACAAAAATTATCACGTTTCAAAGAATTCGATATATATATATAATCTAAAAGCTAATGAACGCACTGGGTATTACTACATGGGACAGAACTGTCCCCGTTTGCTCATCACCATGTAGATGCAGCACTGGTCTCATCACAGGCAATTTGCAGATAACTTGTGAATCACTTGTAATGCTCTGCTAACGACCAATATCATCAAAGACGTTTGGTCTATGTGACCTGTTGAGCATGGAAATCTGAAACCTGCCGAAGATAGTTTGACAACTAATTGTCCAGTTAGAAGGAGTTTATATATTACATGTACACATCAAAGCCAGTAGGCGTAGCTCAGTGGTTAGTGAACTGGCCTACCATGGGAGTAAAGGTCGGGTTCGATCCTGATGGACGACTTTCAGGTTCACTCAGCCTTAAATGGGTTCGGGATTTTTCTGGGAAAAAGACGGCTCGTGCGTAATACTGACCACATTCATTTTAAAGTAATAATGGGCTGTAGGTCTATAAAAAATATAGACACTAACACCGTGTTCCTTATACTCCATTATGTGGCGTGAGGTGGAGTCTTTCTTTCTTTCTTTCTTTCTTTCTTTCTTTCTTTCTTTCTTTCTTTCTTTCTTTCTTTCTTTCTTTCTTTCTTTCTTTCTTTCTTTCTTTCCTTTCTTTCTTTCTTCATTCCTTCATTCCTTCCTTTCCTTCTTTGTGCTAGACTAAGACTGGTGAGAAAAGCACTGTTAAAGATCCATGCGGCAGTAGCTTTGAATTATTGAGTTACTTGCGGGTCATCATCATTGCACTTCAAACATGTCTATAGGTGCTCTGATTCCCTCCTCAACAAATCCCGCAGTGTCCAGCGACTGACGACTCTAGTTCTCTGTTGGTTGATAAGTTGCATAATATAACATGTAGTAGCATGTTCACGCCGACCAAAACAAATTCAATTAAGATAAATCAAAACTAATACACTTAGGAGCTGGACTACATTAGTAGGTCACGCAGATCTGGCTGCAAACAACTGCTGTCTTGCAGAAAGGTTAAAAAAACAAAACAAATAAAAGGCTAAGGAAGAAGTACCGAATAAATGCACGCTGATGGCAAAAGCACTTGATCGCAAAGTGCAACATGAATCGTTAATAAGCGGAAAAAAAGAAACCAGAAGAAAATCTTAAATATCGGTTGTCATTCTCTTGACAAACTATTATTTGTTTCCACAAAAATGTGTTGGTTTTATCATTTAGAAATCTATTATCCTAGAGAGGGTAGGCGTACATCTCTCAATAGAGAACACATATATGATACAGCTATCTGAGTTCAAGTCTGTCTACGAACATTACTCCATGAACACAGAAGTTAGCATTTAGGCACAAGCTGGGCCGCCTTCATGCTTGGCATACAAATATACAATTGTATGCTTAACATTGGGAGCCGTAATAGCTCAGTGGTTAGTGAACTGGACTGCAAAGGACAAGGGGTAGAGTTCGATCCCAACCGATGGCTTCTGGGTTCACCCAGCCTTTAATGGGTATCGGATTTTTTTCTGGGAAAGTAAAGCGGCACGGGCGTAATACAGACCACATTACCCCAAAAATCATGTGCCGAAGGTCTGTAAAATTTATGGTCACTAACACCATATTACCTATACGCCACTTGGCGTGACGGGGGAGGGGGGGGGGCTTTACTTTTTTAATGCTTAACATTATGGCATTGGGGGGGGGGGGAATCACTGGAGTCTGTAGAAATGTGGTTTTACAGAAGAATGTTGAGAATACCATGGACAGCTAAGACGAGTAATGAAAATATTCTGAAAGAGGTCAAAGGAAAAAGAGAGCTAATTTCCAATAATAGGAAGAAACAATCATCATTAATTTCCAATAATAGGAAGAAACAATCATCATTCATTTCCAATAATAGGAAGAAACAATCATTATTGTTTGGCCATGTAATAAGAACAACTGGAATATATTGTAACAACTGGGAAAATTGTGTGACGAAGAGATAGAGGAAAGCAAAGAGAAAAGATACCAGGCAGCTTAAGAGAATAGCTTGGCAGAAGGTCAACAACAGAAATGATAAATAACTGTCGAGATCGAAAGTTGTGAAGAGACATGATCACCTACACCAGCAGGCCTGGTACTGGTATGATGATGCTAATTGGAGTTATTAGAATAGTTGGTGTAGAGAGAAGCTGCTCGGTGAAGCATCATCGAACATATGACACTAATATGTCACTAAACTACTGCCACATCATGGTTGTCAGATACCAACGTCTGTCAAGACGCCAAAGGACACCTGGAGCAGTTTACCCAATAAGTTTTGAGGAATTAATTATTTATCAGCGCCGTCTCTTGCATTAATAATGGCTCTAAATGCCGCGTAGACATGGATTGAGTCCAGTTGTGCGTGAATGTGTTGGTTCATTAACAATGGTTGTCAGTGCGGGTGGTAGGATGCCTCTGCTTGCCCTGCGATCTGGCAGTTCTGTTATTTCTGCTGAGAGTTCTTTTCTTACTGTTGAGAGTTCTGTTCTTACTGTTGGAGTAACTGTGCTTGCTGAGAGTTCTAGTCTTACTGTTGGAGTAGTTGTGCTTGCTGAGAGTTCTGGTTTTACTGTTGGAGTAACTGTGCTTGCTGAGAGTTCTGGTCTTACTGTTGGAGTAGTTGTGCTTGCTGAGAGTTCTGGTCTTACTGTTGGAGTAGTTGTGCTTGCTGAGCGTTCTGTTCTTACTGTGGGAGTAGTTGTGCTTGCTGAGAGTTCTGTTCTTACTGTGGGAGTAGTTGTGCTTGCTGAGAGTTCTGTTCTTACTGTGGGAGTAGTTGTGCTTGCTGAGAGTTCTGTTCTTACTGTGGGAGTAGTTGTGCTTGCTGAGCGTTCTGTTCTTACTGTGGGAGTAGTTGTGCTTGCTGAGCGTTCTGTTCTTACTGTGGGAGTAGTTGTGCTTGCTGAGAGTTCTGTTCTTACTGTGGGAGTAGTTGTGCTTGCTGAGAGTTCTGTTCTTACTGTGGGAGTAGTTGTGCTTGCTGAGAGTTCTGTTCTTACTGTGGGAGTAGTTGTGCTTGCTGAGCGTTCTGGTCTTACTGTTGGAGTAGTTGTGCTTGTTGAGAGTTCTGTTCTTACTGTTGGAGTAGTTGTGCTTGTTGAGAGTTCTGTTCTTATTGTTGGAGTAGTTGTCCTTGTTGAGAGTTCTGTTCTTACTGTTGGAGTAGTTGTTTGCCGAGATGCGTGTTATTTCTGATAGGTTTGTGTTGGATCCACCTATAGATGGAATAGTTACTGAAACCAGGGCGTGTCCAAGAAAGGATACTACGTTTAACTCGTTTACATTTTTACAGCTAGTTCTCCATCATTTTAGTTTTACCTTAATGTATTCTTCGACATGGACTGTGTATAAGTGTATGCTGCTGGTGGCTAAGTTCAAAGGGTCCGTGTTTATGTGTTACTATTTATAACACACACCGATATCCAAGTGACGTTTGTTTTGTTGTGTTCGTAAATCTGAAACATCCAAGTTCATGTATGTACTCCACATGCAGGTAATTAATTCATAAACAAGTCCTGTACAGACTTTCTCTATCACCTGTTCGTATGTTGTTTCAGGGCTAGTGTAAGGTCAGGCTCAATCCTTACATATATGGGGCAACTCTCATAACATTATTACTTTTACTTTTCATTCATTTTGATATGATTTACCTTTTCACACTATGTTGCTACTCGTGAAGAAGATACACGGTGATTTCTGTTCCCTACACAAATTTCTAACTTTTGGAACAGACGATATGCCGAGATTGGTCAACAATCGGTTCCTGTTCGCGTGTATTGGATAGTCTGCAGTTGCTGTCCTATTGACCAAATGGGGACCGTCAGCAATAAGTGCTTTCTAGCATGCGGAAACAGATGGGAGATTTTCCTCGTCTTCTTTCCTTACTCATTTGTCTTTCGGCGAGGGGATATTTATTTGTTGCTATATTTTGCTCTTCTGTTGGTCTCTGCTGCTGTTATGTTTCCTAGTGTTTTTAATATTGCATCAATCCATCTTTTGTTCTTCTGTTGGTCTCTGCTGCTGTTATGTTTCCTAGTGTTTTTAATATTGCATCAATCCATCTTTTGTTCTTCTGTTGGTCTCTGCTGCTGTTATGTTTCCTAGTGTTTCTAATATTGCATCAATCCATCTGTTGTTCTTCTGTTGGTCTCTGCTGCTGTTATGTTTCCTAGTGTTTCTAATATTGCATCAATCCATCTTTTGTTCTTCTGTTGGTCTCTGCTGCTGTTATGTTTCCTAGTGTTTTTAATATCCCATCAGTCCATCGACCCTTTAGTCTGGTGTTCTCGTAACGTTTAATGAAGACTCGTGTTGTGTTGAGTTATGATTTTTCTGTCTTTTCACGTTTAATAGATTTTGAAGCTGAAACACCAGCAGCAGAATTAGATGTAAATTTAGATGACTTCACCTTGAGTGAAATAGAAACCACCTTAAAGCTAATGACCAATAACAAGGCTGCTGGAGAGGATAAGTTAACAGCTGAGATCCTCAAGGCAATTGATAGCCATAATTTAATACATCTCCAAAAAATGTTCAACATCATTTGGAAAACAGAGAAGACGCCTCATAAATGGAAAAAAGGAATCATTGTTAAGATCCCAAAAAAGGGCAATCTTAGAGATTGTAACAATTGGAGAGGCGTGACACTTTTGTCAGTTGCCTCAAAATTATTCTGTAAAATCATCCTAAATAGAATAAAGGATTCAATAGATACAGTAATGCGTGAAGAACAGGCTGGGTTTAGAAAAGGGAGAAGCTGTCTTGACCACATTTTCACTCTACGACTTATATTGGAGGAACACATTGAAAAGCAAAAACCTTTTGTACTTAACTTCATCGACTTCAAAAAAGCATTTGATAGTATTCATAGAGATTCTTTGTGGAAAATTCTGAAGCAATATGGCTTACCATCAAAAATCATAAATATTATCAAAGACATGTATGATGGTTACACATGTGCAGTTCGAACAGAGGAAGGACTGAGCGAATGTTTCCCAATAGAAACTGGGGTTAAACAAGGATGTATTTTATCGCCCTTGTTATTTGGAATTGTTATGGACTTCATAATGAAGAAATGCTGCACTGGTAATAAAGGCATCGAATGGATACAAGGAGACCATTTGGAGGACCTGGACTTTGCTGATGACATAGTTCTCATCAGCAATCAGATAAAAACGATGCAGGAAAACACAAATGAACTATCATCAATAGCCAGCAAAATTGGGCTTGAGGTCAATCATGAAAAGACTAAAGTCATGAAAAGTTTAATTCCAACAAGTGACAAAATATACATGGAAAACAAACCAGTAGAAGAGATCGATCACTTCATCTATCTTGGAAGTCACATTGATCGAGAAGGGGATACGAGCAAAGAAATTAGAATCAGACTGGCTAAAGCAGCAATGTCTTTCAGAAGCCTTGAAAAGTTGTGGAAATCAAAACTCATTAGCACAAACACAAAACTTAGGCTATTCAAATCAAATGTACTATCAACCCTTACGTATGCGTGTGAAAGCTGGAAAACAACAAGAGATATAGAAACAAAGTTGAACGCATTCGAAAATAAATGTCTAAGGAAAATACTTGGTATAGAATGGAACGAATTCAAAACAAACGAGGAAATTAGAGAAATCGCCAATCAACCACTAATATCTTCAGTAATAAAGAAAAGACGATGGTCATACGTTGGACATGTGATGAGAAGAGATAATAATCGAATAGCAAAGCAAGCCCTCATATGGGAAACAACAGGTAAAAGAAAAAGAGGAAGACCCAGGGAGACACTGAGAAGAACATTGATGAGAGAGGCAAGAGCAGCAGGAATCGGCTCCCTCAATGAGCTAGAACTGCTTGCACAGAACAGAGACAGATGGCGAGATTTGATAAAATATCTTTAAAAGAAAAACTGCTAGAACAAAAATTCATATAGGAGAAGGTGTATCTTGGTCTACGCCCTATGGGCCGGTTACGGCTCGAAAGGTCAATAGATAGATAGATAGATCATTTTATCTGCCGCTTGCATTCAGTGGCGGAAATTACCTCCACCATTTTAGTCAGTTGGTAACTTATTTGTGAAAATTAAAAATAGCGTATAATGTGTGACTGCTCCCATGTCTTCCTCACGGATGTTTTGTTGAGATGTTGATTCAGTGTATGTTCATTGGATGGTTTTATTACAAAATAAATCCCTAATCCGTTTGTACATTCATGCTGTAACTCTTGTTGAATAGAAGAGATCGTTTAGTATATGAACAACCAGCAAGCCACTGAAATAGTAAGCGTGTACTCACTTCGTCATCTACTGAAAAGAAGTAACCACCTATGGGTAGAGTCTGACTGATGTCATGCCACCTCTATCGACAAACAATAACAACTAATTTAATCGATTATTACCACCACAATCATCCATCTCGCCTAGCTCAACGTCAAGCGGGGCACTCGATAGGGACAACCAGCTAAGACCATTTTGTCACTTTACAACTAGTCATTCTGGTGACAGCTTTCACGTTCTTTATTGTAAAGCCTCATATTTGAAATTTTGAAAGTGTTTATTTTAGATCATGCACGAGACGGTTGCGTGCATTAGTTTGTTATCTTGACGGCTACATATTATAACATTCGAAATCCTTTAAGTGTCACTAGAAGTCACTTAGGGCTTGCAGTGTAGCTGGCCATTAATCGTCACTACGTCTTCTTTTTTTCTCCTTTTTCTCCTTCTTCCAACTCCCTGTAGAGTGGAGCGTAGGTCTTCCACAAACACTTCCAGGCCCTCCTGCTTGCTGCCATTCTCTTAATGTAGCTCAGTATCTTTCCCATCCTCTTCATCTATGCTTCCACCTGTCTTCTTTAGATATATTTAGTTTTCCTCTTTGTCTCCTACCCTTGGAATGTCAAAAAAAGACATGTCGGATAATACTCTCAGTTGGCGTCTGCAGTGTGTCCTATAGTTTTTCTTGCATCTCATTATCCACTTATTTACTGCTAGTTTCCCATAGACCTTTGTTTGTGATTTTGTCTTGCATACTTCTTTTCTGCTCAAGGATCATTTATGAAAATATGTTCCCCTTGAGTGTAATTTTTTTTCTCCATGCTTCACAGTCACATAAGAAGACTGATTTAACATAAGATTTGAACATTTTGTGTTGGGACATTTAATGTCGGTGGATGCACAAGGAATCGCGGCATTACAGGCAGACCCATGGGCGTTCAATCTGCTTCAAAGTGTGTTAAGTGTAATGCCAATGATATACGACAGTAATTTGATGTAAACTTCAACATGTTTTTGCTTATGAACTGTTTAAATATTCCGTCCATTAATATGTCTTTGACATTCATATTCCTCTATTACTCTTTCTGATTCTCTCACTCACCCACTCACTCACTCACTCACTCACTCACTCACTCACTCACTCACTCACTCACTCACTCACTCACTCACTCACTCACTCACTCACTCACTCACTCACTCACTCACTCACTCACTCACTCACTCACTCACTCACTCACTCACACACTCACTCAATCACTCACTCACTCACTCACTCACACACTCACTCACTCACTCACTCACTCACTCACTCACTCACTCACTCACACACTCACTCACTCACTCACACACTCACCCACTCACTCACCCACCCACCCACCCACTCACTCACTCACTCACTCACTCACTCACTCACTCACTCACTCACTCACTCACTCACTCACTTACTCACTCACTCACCCACTCACTCACTCACTCATCACTCACTCACTCACTCACTCACTCACCCACTCACACACTCACTCACTCACTCATTCAAACTCTAAATCACCCTCGCCTAGAATGCTCGGGTAGTGAGACTCAAATGATGGTACACAAGCATTGTTATATTTCACAAACGAGCTTTTATAACTGCTCAGAATGTCCTAGGTAACAGTGGTACGCAATGATTAGTGAAATGAGGTTGGGTTAGATCTTGACCAACGACTTCTAGTTTGACTCAGTCTCACACGAGAAAGTAAGTGCGTTTTATTGAATACTATATGGAAGACGTCTTGATGGTAAACAAAAATGTGGGCATTAACACCATATTCCCTATACTCAGGGGCCTTTCGGGGCTCCTTTTTCTTATACTTAATGTAAATGCTTGTTTGTTCATCTGACGTGTAATCGTTAAACATAGCAAGTGGGAATAATGACAGTAGTGCAAAATATATATCGATTATTATGTTTCACGATAAAGTGATGTTAACTGTCAGTTATACTTCTGTTTCGTTTTTAGTGGCGACTTGTGTTGCATTGTAGCTTGTAATCAATTAAATCCGACTTTAGTGCCATATTCATGGAAAATAACTTCCGAATCTTCAATTCTCCGTGACTTTCGCGTAAATTTTATTTTCACGGAGGTGGATGTGCGTGGCATCAATCCTATTCTCTCTCGTCCATACTCTGCTTGATCCAGTATGTAAAGTAAAGTACCCCCGTCACGCCAAGTGGCGTATAGGGAAATATGGTGTTAGTGACCCTATATTTTACAGACCTTCAGCACATGATTTTTGGGGTAATGTGGTCGGTATTACGCCCGTGCTGCTTTACTTTCCTAGAAAAAAACATTCGGTACCCATTTAAGGCTGGGTGAACCCGGAAGCCGTCGGTTGGGATCGAACCCTACCCCTTGTCCTTTGTAGTCCAGTTCACTAACCACTGAGCCATCGCGGCTCCCTGCTTGATCCAGTAGCAATGCAAAATGAAGACGGCCAGAACGGACAATAGATATAGAAGATCATTAGTTCTTACTAGCTCCTTAGAGATGTTCTGACACTACTTCGCGTCACAAGCAAGGAACTGCCCATTAATATTTTCTCAATTTCGAAAATATAATAAATCAATCACTAATAATGAGCACTTCGTTATTACATGAATATTTGAAAAACAGGTAGCTGAATTTCAATATTTGGGAACTTTGTTAACCTCAGGCGGAAGATGCATAAAAGAGGTGAGATGCAGAATGGCTCAGGCAAAAGCAGCTTCCCAAAAAATGAGGAAGATACTATGCAATCCACTTTTCACAATAGAAACAAGAAAAAAGATGTCTTAAATGTTATGTAGAGCTAGTCTTAACATATGGATGTGAATCATGGACAACAGATAAGATAATCGCTGGAGTCTGTAGAAATGTGGTTTTTACAGAAGAATGTTGAGAATACCATGGACAGCTAAGAAGTGTAATGAAGATGTTCTGAGACAGGTCAAAGCAAAAAGAGAGCTAATTTCCAATATTAGGAAGAAACAATCATCATTTTTTGGCCATGTAATGAGAAGAGAACAACTGGAATATATTGTAACAACTGGAAAAATTGAGGGACGAAAAGATAGAGGGAAACAAAGAGAAAAAAATAACAGACAGCTTAAAAGAATGGCTTGGCAGAAGGTCAACAACAGAAATGATAAATAACTGTCGAGATCGAAAGTTGTGGAGAGACATGATCACCTACTCCAGCAGGCCCGGTACTTGATGATGATGATGAGTGTAAATAAAAAAACAAAGGATGGCCCAGCAACATTTGATGAAGATGTCAAAAATGAAATGACCCAAAAGAAAGCAGATCAGATCAGGCACCAGAAATAGACATTCATTTTGCGGTTGAATTTGTCTACGCAATATGGGCAGATGCAGTCGCAAGAGAAGTCGGCCAGTAAAACAGCATCCACATAATCCATTGAAAAAAGGATCCACATAATCCATAGAAAAAAGGATCCACATAATCCATAGAAAAAAGGATCCATACAATCCATTATAAAACACTAATGTAATCATCATTATCATTGAGTGCCTTCTCCGCAACGAAAGTTGGCTACTATAGAGCGTCACTCCGCTCTGTCTCTTGCTTTGATGATGCAGGTTGTCATAGGCTGACTTGTCCATCTTTTGACGTTACTCATCCATCTTAGTCTTGGTCTGTCTCTGCCTATTTTACCTTGTATTTTCCCTTCCAGGATTACTTTTAGTAGGCTGCTGCGACTTTTAACATGCCCCAAACATTTCATTTATCTTGTTTGAATTGTGTTTAGTAGTTCTCTTTTCATTTGTAGTTGTTTTAAAACTTCATCATTTCTTTTCTTTTCTTTCCTTCCAATTTATGCTATTCTTCTATAAATCCACATTTCAAAGGCTTCAATTTTCTGTTCTGTTTTCTTGTCTAATGTCCATGTTTCTGCACCGTACAGAAACATTGAGAAGCTATAACATTTTGCTATTCTTAGTTTTGGGAGCCGCGATAGCTCAGTGGTTAGTGAACTGAACTACAAAGGACAAGGGGTTTGATCCCAACCGACGGCTTCCAGCTTCACCCAGCCTTAAATGGGTACCGGATTTTTTCTGGGAAAGTAAAACGGCACGGGCGTAATACCGACGACATTACCCCAAGTCATGTGCTGAAGGTCTGTAAAATGTATGGTCACTAACACCATATTCCCTATACACCACTTGGCGTGACGCGGGCTCTTTACCCTTTACTTGTTCTTAGTTTTAGCCATGGTGTTATTTGTTTTGATGTTTGTATACTTTTCATGGCATTAAAATTACTCTTTTCCATTCCTATTCTTTTGTTTATTTTAGTTTACATTTTCCATCACTGGTTATAGTATGTCTACGATAGTTGTAGCTCTGAACTTTCCCCAGGTCTATTTCTTCAACTTTGAAATCCACTTATAGTTTTTGAGTATTTTTTTTGTTTATGATCATTGCTAATATATTATTATTATATATTATATTAATATTATTATATATATTATATTATTATTATATATTCTATAATTATTATAAATATATAATAAAATATAATACAAACTAATACATTACCAAACTCTAAGTACACTCAAATAGCGAGTTTTTGTTAATGCAAATTTAAATGTAGTCCCATAGCAACAGTCGTTGTGTGATGAAGTATTAGTGACCAGATAATACCAAGCATCAGCTACGAGAGGTGAGAGGGTCAGTTCTCCTCATCGATACCTTTCCTTCTTATCTCTGTACCCATTTAAGGAGGCTTTGGTGGACAAAATGAGAATTTGATGTGGGATAAAAACGATGTCCTAAATGCCATTTGAACTCCGGACCTAGCTGGTGAGTTCACTAACGACAAGGCCAACGGGCACACTTGAGTGCATTAGTTGAAGTAAAATAGTAAAAGTTCCCTCCACGCCCAGATAAAAATGTAGGAATGACGGTTGTAATGATCACATTTTCCCATGACCAACGGCACATTTTTGGGTAATGACGCTCATACTTCGATTTATTTCATGATTAACCAGAGTCATGAATATGAGTCACAAAACATGAATTTTGTAACGCCACAGAGAGCTCCCAGGTAATTACAGAATATTTGCCAATATCATTTCAATTATCGTTGGCTCCCAACGGCTCCAGACCGGCCAATCATTGGCTGGTAGGCCTTGGGACTTCTTATAAAGCAATGACAATCAACAACAGTTAACGGTCACCTTACAATTTTCCTTTTTTTATATAAAAAAAAGGTGGCGATGGAACAATAAATTATAGATAGAAAGCTTATGGGTTAAATGGGAGAGTAATGCCTGAACTTCACCTATAAGGTTGTCCATGCTTGGCGGTGTTTGACTAATAGTAATGTGTAGTGTGTTTTCTAAATTTGTATCAATTAATCGATTTCTTGCTTTTGATTTCGCCCATTTCAGTTTTGAAAAGAAATTACTCACAAAAACATGTGCTGTCAATTACAATGAAGTAATTTTTGGGGCATTTGATGTGATCATTGGATATAGTTCACGTGGGAAATAAGATGCATAGAAATCCAATACCTTCGAGTCCACTTTGATTTCAGCATATTTTTTCCTTGCAAGTCTATAACTTCCATTTGTTTCTTTGCTGAAGCAGCATTTACGTCTATATCAAATGGTGTTGAGAAGCAATCTAACCTAGTTTGTAGTGTAGTAAAAATCAGTGAAACTCTCCACAAACTGGCAGTAAATATTCATGGCCTCAGTATAGCTAACGAGATAAAATTACAACAAAATTAGTATTTATTTCTCGCAGATTGCTCTCACACAGTTTCAATTTTTTTCTGTAATTCTTTGATACGCCTGTAAATTTCGTGTTTCATTTGTCGTAGTGTTTCTAACTTGAGATTAAGGTCATTAAAATGTTGAGTCATGTCAACCAAAAACGCTAGCTGGCAGTTACGCAGAGAGTCCGATAATTCTGTGACTGAACTACACTTCATGGCGACACATCCGTCTTCTATTGTGTAGATTTAATTCAAATTTTGTTTGTGCAGTAGCCATTTTTGGTTTACTGACCATTTTAGAATTTAGAAATCATCATGAGACGTGTAAGGAACAAAGTAAAATCAGAATTAACTGAGGAACAAAGTGGATTTGTGGAAGGAAAGGACACCAATAATGCAATATACATCTTAAGAGCATTAATAGAAAGAGTTATAAAGGTAAAGAAAGATCTATGTATGTGCTTTATAGACTACACAAAATCATTGGACAAAGTAAAGCATGTGGATATAATCAATATTCTGGAGAAATTAAACATTAATGGCAAGAATCTGAGAATCATAAAAAGAAATATTTAATGGCAACAAACAGCAGCCATACGAATTAGCAGCTAAATATGACAGTTCGATTACATAAAACAAAGAGTCAGATAAGGCTGTGTTATGTCGTTGGATTTGTTCTCACTTTACAGCGAAAATAATATGAGATCAATAATAGATAAAGAAGAAATTGAAGTCAACGGTCACAGCATAAATAATTTGTTGCAGTTTTCTCATATTCCAGGTCCGGCTTGCTGCTGGAGTTACTGAGTTTAGTACTCTGTACATACCGTGAGCTGTGTGTTTCATCCGGATTGTGTTTCGATATTCCTATTGCTTACGATGAATGATGATATCGTATGACGGGAAATAGATGGCTGTGTTCACTTTCTGTGCAATTTCGCCTTATGTCTTTTGGCGTGTGCTGAGATGCTATGATGGGACTGCAGCTTTCTTTGTTTGGGAGATGAGATATTATATCGGATGATTCACTGGCACGTCCGGTTAAGCAATTAGGGATTTTAATTCGTGTGCAGTGATACCGGGGCCTTCCATAACCAAATTGCGATATGCCAATGACACATTCTTAATATCAGAGACAGATAATGAACTACAAGGAATTATAGACATAATAGTAAAAGAAAGCAATAAGAAAAGTCTCAGTCTGAATAGTATGAAAATATAAGGTATGGTCATATCGAAGAATCAATCATCACCAGCACGCAGCATGAAGATAAACAGGGCAAATCTGAGACAAGTAAAACAGTAAAGTCACGCCAAGTGGCGTATAGGGAATATGGTGTTAGTGACCATAAATTTTACAGACCTTCGGCACGTGATTTTTTAGGTAATGTGGTCGGTATTACGCCCGTGCCGCTTTACTTTCCCCGAAAAAAATCCGGTACCCATTTAAGGCTGGGTGAACCGATGCCGTCGGTTGGGATCGAAAACTACCTCTTGTTCTTTGTAGTCCAGTTCACTAACCACTGAGCTATCACGGCTCCCAAATCTGAAACAAGTGCAATGCGTCAAATACTTGGGCACAATAACAACGCCAGGATGGAATATGCACCACAGAAATAAAAATCAGAATAGCTCAGGCTAAAATAGCATTTCGGAAAATACAGCAAAAGTCTTTTGCAACAAGTCTATGTCAATAGAAGCGAGAGAGAGAGTTCATCGATGCTATATAGAGCCAATCCTGACCTACGGAAGCGAATCACGGACAGTAGACAATCAAATGAAAATAAGATTAGAAGCCACAGAGATGGGATTTCTCAGAAGAATGTTAAATGTTCCCTGGACAGCTAAAAAGACCAATGAGGACATTCTCAAAGTGGTCAACAGAAAAAGGGAGCTCCTAAAAAACGTCAGAAAGAAACAAACAACATTTTTCGGGCACGTCATGAGAAGAAGAAAGTTAGAATACTTGGTTACAACTGGCAAAATGCAGGGAAAGAGAGATCACGAACGACAAAGAGAGAAGTTGCTAGATAGCTTAGTGTCATGGCATTGAAAACAGTCAACACGATTGAAATGATGCACTGTTTATAGAAGATTGTGGAGGGACATGATCGCCTACGGCAACCAGTGTGGGACATGATGATGATGATGATCATTTTCTACTTTTAACTGCCACTGGTTCTTCAACGCGCGAGTGCATTGCTGTTTTCCGTTGTTTGAGAATACTAGACATCGAACCACAGACCAGGGAAGGATAAGAAACCACGGATTCAAAATGAAAAATTCCCACCCTCTATGGAGGGATTCAAACCCGAGAACTTCATGTCCAGAGGACGACGTTTTACCTCTAGACTACCCAATCCCTCAGGGTGTAAATAAAGGTTATAATGTGATATTTCCAGAACAATCTATAATCCGATATTTCCAGAACATTCTATAATCTGATATTTCCAGAACAAGAATCTATAATAGCAGCTGATAATTATTTGCTTCTGCAAATATTTTCTTTTCTTTCTTTCTCTCTCTCTTTCTTTCTTTCTTTCTTTGTTCTGTTCTTCTTTCTTTCTTTCTCCGCTTTCTATTGTATGTAACCTTTCGGGTGTTAAGGAAGATACAAAGTTCTGGTTCTCGCCCTTTTGGCGACTTCAGTCATTGAGAATTGATATTGTAGCACTTCTTTGACATTGTCTCTGCATCTTACTCTAGGTCTGCCTCATGCTTTTGTGCCTCTCCTCTTTTAATATATACTTTCTATGGTAAGGAAACGCATGACATTCTTTCTAGATGGGCAAACCAGTTTATTTATTGTTTCTCCATGAGGTTCAGGATTGGTTAAAATTGCACTTTAACCTTCTGAAATGTCAATGTTAACACTTTGAACAATAGAACCAATTTGATTAAGTCCAGCAATTGTCCCAACTTCTGAATGCTACAAACATGCAGCTGCAGAGAGTAAAAGATAAGAGCATATTTCTGGTTTAAAAAAAAAATAATTGTTTAATGGTAAGAGACAATAAATGGAACAATAACGAAAACAACCGTGGGGCAGATTCGTGGAGGTAAATTATCTCCCTGTGTGATTTGATGAACATAGGAAACTCGCCGCTGAAGGTTCGGCCTGGGTAATTTTGAACTCATCATACGCCACTGATTCTGAATGTAATGAAGCGATATCTTTATTGTTGTTTTTCTTCCAGAAAAGCTTGGAAATGATGTATCTGTTTTTGCTGTGATTTGGTTCGTTTGTTGAGCTGATCGTTGCTGTGATTTTGTACGTTTGTTGAGTTGATCGTTGCTGTGATTTGGTTCGTTTGTTGAGCTGATCGTTGCTGTGATTTTGTTCGTTTGTTGAGCTGATCGTTGCTGTGATTTTGTACGTTTGTTGAGTTGATCGTTGCTGTGATTTGGTTCGTTTGTTGAGCTGATCGTTGCTGTGATTTTGTTCGTTTGTTGAGGTGATCGTTGCTGTGATTTGGTTCGTTTGTTGAGGGGATCGTTGCTGTGATTTTGTACGTTTGTTGAGCTGATCGTTGCTGTGATTTTGTACGTTTGTTGAGGTGATCGTTGCTGTGATTTTGTACGTTTGTTGAGGTGATCTTTGCTGTGATTTTGTACGTTTGTTGAGGTGATCGTTGCTGTTATTTTGTACGTTTGTTGAGGTGATCGTTGCTGTGATTTTGTACGTTTGTTGAGGTGATCGTTGCTGTGATTTTGTACGTTTGTTGAGGTGATCGTTGCTGTGATTTTGTACGTTTGTTGAGGTGATCGTTTCTTGTGATTTTGTTCGTTTGTTGAGGTGATCGTTGCTGTGATTTTGTACGTTTATTGAGGTGATCTTTGCTGTGATTTGGTTCGTTTGTTGAGGTGATCGTTGCTGTGATTTTGTACGTTTGTTGAGGTGATCTTTGCTGTGATTTTGTACGTTTGTTGAGGTGATCGTTTCTTGTGATTTGGTTCGTTTGTTGAGCTGATCGTTGCTGTGATTTTGTACGTTTGTTGAGGTGATCGTTGCTGTGATTTTGTTCGTTTGTTGAGGTGATCGTTGCTGTGATTTTGTTCGTTTGTTGCGGTGATCGTTGCTGTGATTTTGTACGTTTGTTGAGGTGATCGTTGCTGTGATTTTTGCCGCTTAACAATGTTCTTGCAGTGATGGTTTCTTTATTGTGTTCTTTCGGTTATTGTTTTTCACTGTGTTCGTGTATTGATGGTTTTTCACTTTGTTCGTGAAATGATGGTTTTTCACTGTGTTCGTGTATTGATGGTTTTTCACTGTGTTCGTGTATTGATGGTTTTTCACTGTGTTCGTGTATTGATGGTTTTTCACTGTGTTCGTGTATTGATGGTTTTTCACTGTGTTCGTGTACTGATGGCTTTTCACTGTGTTCGTGTATTGATGGTTTTTCACTGTGTTCGTGTATTGATGGTTTTTCACTGTGTTCGTGTATTGATGGTTTTTCACTGTGTTCGTGTATTGATGGTTTTTCACTGTGTTCGTGTATTGATGGTTTTTCACTGTGTTCATGAAATGATGGTTTTTCACTGTGTTCGTGTATTGATGGTTTTTCACTGTGTTCCTGAAGTGCCGGTCTGTTGCTGTGTTCTTGTAATACTAGTTTTTCATTGTGTGAGTGTAAAGATGGTTTTCAACCGTGTTCCTGTAACAATGTTTTTCATTGTGTGAGTGTAAATATGGTTTTCAAAAGTGTTCCTGTAACAATGTTTTTTCATTGCGTTTGTGTAATGATAGCTTTTCATTGTATTCGTACTCTCTCTCATGTAATGATGTTTTTTTTTAACTGTGCTCGTGTAATGCTGATTTGTTATTGTGTTCGTGCAATGCTGGTGTTGTTATTGTGTTATGCAATGATGGTTTTCACTGTGTTCGCGTAATGATGGTTTTTTCATTATGTTTCTGTAATGATAGTTTTTTTTTTAATTTTGTTTCTGTAATGATGGTTTTTTTCATTATGTTTCTGTAATGATGGTTTTTCACTGTGTTCATGTAAGGCTGGTTTGCCACTGTGTTCATGTAAGGATGGTTTTTCAGTGTGTTCATGTAAGGATGTTTATGAAATGATAAATAACTGTCGAGATGGAAAGTTGTAGACAGTCATGATCACCTACGCCAGCAGGCACGGTACTTGATGATGATGTTGATGATTGAAAAAAAAAAAAAGCAACGCGAGGAAAAAAAAGTATCTTGAATTTAGAATTAAGTGAAATAAAGAGGAAAGCAGGAATAATGTAATCTATGAGTAATTCAAGTTTTAATAAAAGATTAAACACGATTTTAAAATTTAAAACATGTAACTAGTTTGAAAATAGTAGGAACAAAACCCTGCCAAGAATATAAAGAACAACTTAAATGGTTTGGCCACCTGGTCAGAATGAATCCTCACCAATCACCATCAAGGGAATGAATGGAAAAAGACCAAGAGGAAGACCCAGAAGAAGATAGATAGATGCAGTGACAGAGACATGTAACAACAAAGGAAAATCACTAATTCAGACAGTTCGAGCAGCTCAAGAACAACAAATGATATAAACCACGACACCTTTAGGTATCAGTGAAAAGAGAAAAGAAGAGGAAGAAAAGAAGAACTAGTATGACAATTTTGTGAGCTTCTGAAAAATGGCACAAATTAACCACAGAGAAACAAGAATACATTATGTAGTTGAACATGTATTCACTGTGTTTAATATGTTGACAATCATAACTGACATTCAACTTCCGTTGTTGTAGGTCAGTAAGTAATGTTCGGGTAGGTCAGGTAATAATAAGACTAATTCTTACAACAAATAGCCAAAAATCATCATCATCATGTTATGCCATACACGTTGGCGTAGGCGATCATGACCCCCCACAATCTTCTTCTATCTACTGTGCATCGCATCAGTTCTGTTGTTGACTGTTTTCCATGTCATGACACCATGCTATCCAGTATTTTTTCTCTTACTCGTCCACAACCTCTCTTTCCTTTTATTTTGACAGTTCTGACCAAGTATTCCAATTTTCCTCTTCTTTCCAAAAATATCAAACTATAAATATGTTTGGAAAAATGTAGTTGTTACATGGCATAATCACGTCATCAAATAAAAATGTAATCAGGTATGGAATAATACAATAACTGATTCAAACAATCACTCGATCGCAACTGTTTAATTACACAATAAATTTACTAAATCAGACGCTCAATCACACATTCAAATCATCCTACAAGAAATCAGTAACACTACAGCTTCAAGATTTAGACACATAATCACTTAATCAGATAACATTAAGTAATACTCTCAATCAAACAGTGGCTCAAACAACCGGACAAACATGCAACAGCTTAATCACACAATGTCTCAAATAACCGGACAACCATGCAACAACTTAATCACATGCAAATACAAAATCACATCAGACTTCATTAACTAATCCGGAATCCTAGTCTGCATGAACGATGTAGAACATGCAAATTATGAAAACACATATGCAGGCAACCACTGAATCACACAACCTGAAAATAGTAAAATCACAAACCACATAATTAAGCAGCCACTGAATCACACAACCTGAAAATAGCAAAATCACAAACCACATAATCAAGCAACCACTGAATCACACAACCTGAAAATAGCAAAATCACAAACCACATAATCAAGCAACCACTAAATCACACAACCTGAAAATAGTACAATCACAAACCACATAATCAAGCAACCACTGAATCACACAACCTGAAAAAAGCAAAATCACTAACCACATAATCAAGCAACCACTGAATCACACAACCTGAAAATAGTAAAAGCAGAACCACACATTCAAGCAACCACTTAATCACACAACCTGAAAATAGTAAAATCACAACCACACAATCAAGCAACCACTAAATCATACAACCTGAAAATAGCAAAATCACAAACCACATAATCAAGCAATCACTAAATCACACAACCTGAAAATAGTAAAATCACAAACCACATAATTAAGCAATCACTAAATCACACAACCTGAAAATAGTAAAATCACAACCACACAATCAAGCAACCACTAAATCACACAACCTGAAAATAGCAAAATCACAACCACATAATCAAGCAACCACTAAATCACACAACCTGGAAATAGCAAAATCACAACCACACAATCAAACAACCACTAAATCACACAACCTGAAAATAGCAAAATCACAACCACACAATCAAGCATCCACTAAATCACACAACCTGAAAATAGCAAAATCACAACCACACAATCAAGCAACCACTAAATCACACAACCTGAAAATAGTAAAATCATAACCGCATAATCAGTCAGAAACAAAATACACATTTACTCATTTACACAACCAGTGACGATCACATATTTACATAATATCACAATCAAACAATTAAAAAAAAAATGACTCAAGTGAATCAGCTACTCAATCATTCATTCATATAAGTAAATAAAACTAAACAGCAGAAAAGAAAGTAGAAAACTAAATACTTACCTTTTGACTATATTTCCAACAATATAAATGTATACAGACAACCTCCGGTCTCTGCGAAGCCCTGAAATCCCTCTGTAGTTGTGTGGTCAGCACAGACAACTGGAGAGTCTTTTAACTCAAACCTTGCATTAGTCACAACTGACCGGTTCATTAGCCGTGTCCACTCCCTAATCTCCTTGATTTGTCTGAGCTTTACCAATTCTGTGCGACTTTCTCCCCGATTTTGTGAGAATAAAGCTGGTATTCTTCCAATTTATGCAATAACATACATTGCCCAAACAAGTTACAAGTGGGAACGCTGGGTATATATTCCTAAACATTTATTGAAGACATAATGAACTGCTAAACACATCACGTGTATTGAATATATTATAATGTTCTATATATAAATAAATGCTCTATCTGTGAAATTGAAATTTGTGCATGTCTAGACTATATAGAATATAAGATGTAAGTATTTATATAATACAAATTAAGATGTTTTAATTTAATTAATTAGTATTATTAATTTCTAGCTATTTCATTAATGTTATTATGTTTCATATATCATCATGTACAAACAAGAATATTATAAAGTTTCATTAGATATTTATGGAGTAATTATTATTCAATAATTTTATAGTGTTAACAAGTTGTTAAATTGTTGGTAATTATTGAATATTCCTTTAAAGAGTTTTAAAAACACCAACTGTAAGATTGCCGAACAGGGCGTAGTGGATGAAATATACATAAAGCAAACATGTGAACGTATCCGTCTGGTGTTTCAATTGTTTGTGCTCAGCTGTTTGCCCACTCGATCTGATACCACCGGGGCTACCAGAGAAAAGCACTCATCGACAAATGCACAGGCTGGCGCGAGAAGACGTGCATGGAGCGTATTCTACGACATGGGAACGGTTTTATCGTCTCTTTAATGCGATTGGTCATTTTTCAAGTTGCGCGAGTTCGCGTCATTCACGAGGGATATCATTTCAACCGAGGACATTTTGAGGCTGTATACAGCTTGTGTGGGGCTCTTGTTTATGAGCGGTTATTTTGTGCGGCTTGTAGCTGTTTGTAAAGTGGGGTTTGATGAGACGTAAAGAGACAGAGTAAATACGCGTGGAAAGTAGGACTGAATGGGGAGAAAGACGCCAGCTGAGTGGTGTTTAAGGCAGAATGATGGAAGAGGAAAATAAAACTGGAGAAATGAAAATAAGAGGAATTGTAAAAAGAAAAAAAAAACCAGATGGATGAAGAAAAATAGAGTTTGAAACCCGCTAGAGAGATTGGGAATATATTTGTTTAAAAAGTATGAACAGAGCAGAGAAAATAGAATATTCTTTTCAAGAAGAAACGAAATAAAACTGGATTAATAAGGTGGAAGAAAAAATAGGGCTATAGTGTTATCCAGGAAGGTTAAAATAAGTAGTTTGAAAAATATTATTTCAGATACGAAGTTTGCGATGGAATACAGTGAGTATTTATCGTTGTGTAGAACAGTGCAACTTAAGAGCGGCTGAAATAGTTCAAATGTAACAGAGTCCACTCAAAAGTAGAACCCAGGTATATTTAACATTACAAAAAAAGTAATGAAAACACAAGAAGAAAAACTTTCATTGTAGGACATTAAGAGTAGAACATAAGTGAGCGCAAAACACAGGGAGTGTAACTTTAGGTGTAGAACATTGGAAGTAGAACTGTGAACATAGGGATTAAAAGTTCAAGTAGAGGTCACAAAGAATCGAATTTTGATAGTAAGATAGTGGGAGAAGAACTTCGAGTGTAGTATATGGGGAAGTAGAGTGCCGAGTTTAGCACATGAGAATTAGAATTTCGAGTCTAGGAAATGAGGGTTAGAACTTCGAGTGAAGAATATGGGGAGTAGAACTTCTAGAACAGAATATGAGGAGTAGAACTTCGAGTGAAGAATATGGGGAGTAGAACTTCGAGTGAAGAATATGGGGAGTAGAACTTCGAGTGAAGAATATGGGGAGTAGAACTTCGAATATAGAATATGAGGAGTAGAACTTCGAGAACAGAATATGGGGAGTAGAACTTCGAGTATAGAATATGAGGAGTAGAACTTCGAGAACAGAATATGGGGAGTAGAACTTCGAGTATAGAATATGAGGAGTAGAACTTCGAGTATAGAATATGAGGAGTAGAACTTCGAGTATAGAATATGAGGAGTAGAACTTCGAGAACAGAATATGGGGAGTAGAACTTCGAGTATAGAATATGAGGAGTAGAACTTCGAGTGAAGAATATGGGGAGTAGAACCTAAATTACATGATATGGGAAGTAGAACTTCGAGTATAGAATATGGGGAATAGAACTTTGAGTATAGAATATGGGGAGTAGAACTTCGAGTATAGAATATGGGGAGTAGAACTTTGAGTATAGAATATGGGGAGTAGAACTTAAATTACAGATATGGGAAGTAGAACTTCGAGTATAGAAAATGGGGAGTAGAAATTCGAGTACATGTTATGGGAGTAGAACTTTGGGTATAGAATATGGGGAGTAGAACTTTGAGTATAGAATATGGGGAATAGAACTTCGAGTATAGAATATGGGGAGTAGAACCTAAATTACAGGATATGGGAAGTAGAACTTCGAGTATAGAAAATGGGGAGTAGAAATTCGAGTACATGTTATGGGGAGTAGAACTTCGAGTATAGAATATGGGGAGTAGAACTTTGAGTATAGAATATGGGGAATAGAACATCGAGTATAGAATATGGGGAGTAGAAACTAAATTACAGGATATGGGAAGTAGAACTTCGAGTATAGAAAATGGGGAGTAGAAATTCGAGTACATATTATGGAGAGTAGAACTTCGAGTGAAGAATATGGGGAGTAGAACTTTGAGTATAGAATATGGTGAGTAGAACTTCGAGTGAAGAATATGGGGAGTAGAACTTCGAGTGAAGAATATGGGGAGTAGAACTTCGAGTATAGAATATGAGGAGTAGAACTTCGAGTGAAGAATATGGGGAGTAGAACTTCGAGTATAGAATATGGGGAGTAGAACTTCGAGTGAAGAATATGGGGAGTAGAAC
Organism: Megaustenia siamemsis; assembly: GCA_032433765.1. Classification (NCBI taxonomy): domain Eukaryota; kingdom Metazoa; phylum Mollusca; class Gastropoda; order Stylommatophora; family Ariophantidae; genus Megaustenia; species Megaustenia siamemsis. The sequence goes on from JAVIAB010000008.1 coordinate 29,741,095, forward strand.
TTCGAGTATAGAATATGGGGAGTAGAACTTTGAGTATAGAATATGGGGAATAGAACTTCGAGTATAGAATATGGGGAGTAGAACCTAAATTACAGGATATGGGAAGTAGAACTTCGAGTATAGAAAATGGGGAGTAGAACTTTGAGTATAGAATATGGGGAATAGAACTTCGAGTATAGAATATGGGGAGTAGAACTTAAATTACAGAATATGGGAAGTAGAACTTCGAGTATAGAAAATGGGGAGTAGAACCTAAATTACAGGATATGGGAAGTAGAACTTCGAGTATACAAAATGGGGAGTAGAAATTCGAGTACATATTATGGGGAGTAGAACTTCGAGTATACAATATGGGGAGTAGAACTTCGAGTATAGAATATGGGGAGTAGAACTTCGAGTATATAATATGGGGAGTAGAACTTCGAGTATAGAATATGGGAGTAGAACTTAGAGTATAGAATATGGGGAGTAGAACTTAAGGTACAGAATATAGAGAGTAGAAATTCGAGTATAGAATATTGGAGTAGAACTTCGAGTACAGAATATGGGAGTAGAACTTCGAGTATAGAACATATGGAGTAGAACTTCTAGTATAGAATATAAGGAGTAGAACTTCGAGTATAGAAAATGGGGAGTAGAACTTCGAGTATAGAATATGGGGAGTAGAACTTCGAGTATAGAATATGGGGAGTAGAACTTCGGGTACAGAATATGGGGAATAGAACTTCGAGTACAGAATATGGGGAGTAGATCTTCGAGTACAGAATATGGGGAGTAGAACTTCGAGTGCAGAACATGGGGTAGTAACCTAAACTATTTAATTTCTTCTTCCAGTCTCCCGTGGAGTCTTTCATTGAAGTTGTAAGCATGTCTCTCATGGCTGAATCATACATTGTCATGTACATTGGGTATATTTTTACGTCGTGCTCTTTCTGTTGGGATATTGATACCAACCGTTCGCCATTTCCTACCGATCCACGTAATTTTACATAATGCATGATATACTTTCACTATGTTCTCTCTCGTGTTTTAATGAGCTTCGCACGTACTTCCCCAGTGATAATATCTTACACACAAAATACTACACGCAGATATAGACAATATGCAGGGCCAGCTTCATGTATAGACAGGGCAATTGTCTAGGGGCGGTAAACGTTTAGGTGGTGACCAATGATCAAGGTCGAGAAAAATGCTTGCTTAGCTTACTTCCTTAACAACTGAATAATTATGGCTTAACTCTTTTTGTACGCAAGGGTACTATCAATTTAGCGCTAGAGATTTCGGAAACAAAATATTTAATGTTTTAACTATTAATCTACATGTTTTTATTCATATAACACTTAACATATTATGTAAGAATTTTTTAGATAATTGAACAAAGAATTATATTTCACCGATACCTATATGATACAAGACATGTAAAAAGAATATGGTTTGATGACAGTTTACACTAATCAAATTGAGAGTGACGCACTGTGCGGCTAAACGTACTTGACCGAAATTGGCATGGCGCATGGAGCGTCGAAACGTACGAAAAAAATTAACGTTGTTAAAGATAGCTTTAATTGCATGCAAACTATGTATACTTTGAGTGAATTTAAATTAAACAATTTACTAGCTTTTAGAACACTTATATATATATTCTGCACTCACACTATAGTATGTACTTTCCATGTAGATATTAATTTGTGACGAAAAAATAAAAATAATTCGACCATTATTTCTTGCAGATTAC
>JAVIAB010000008.1:29750329-29815329 GCA_032433765.1 Megaustenia siamemsis
TGTACATCTACGTTGTGGTAGGATGCATTGTCCATTATTAAACAAGAGGGTCGTTCTAATGTTGGAAGAACAGTTTTCTCAAACCACTCAATATCTGGTCGTTCATCTGGAAGTGATTGTCCCCATTGCCTGCTAACTTTGAAACAAAAACGAATTCAACATTCTTCAACAGCCCATTATGTCTACTACCTGCATGTGCAACTTTCACGACATCATCTTAGAAAACAATGGAAGACGGAAGACAAGAGAGAACACTGCCAGATACAAGGAAATTGATAAGTACCGATCTTTTAATAATACCATCTGATAACTGCCAATCCGTTTCACTTGTGTGATGAGCCTTATCCATTTTAAAAAATCTAAATATACAATAGCATAACTGTCTTTAGACATTTCCTTGACTTCATGTAAATACTTGCTTCTCACAATTACTAGATGTGGCTTCTCACAGTTACTAGATGTAGTTTCTCACAGCTACCAGATGTGGCTTCTCACAGCTACTAGATGTAGCTTATCACAGCTACTAGATGTGATTTCTCACAGCTACTAGATGTGGCTTCTCACAGCTACTAGATGTAGCTTCTCACAGCTACTAGATGTGATTTCTCACAGCTACTGGATGTGGCTTCTCACAGCTATTAGATGTGGCTTCTCGCAGCTACTAGATGTGGCTTTTCACAGCTACTAGATGTAGCTTCACACAATTACTAGATGTGGCTTCTCACAACTACTGAATGTGGCTTCTCACAGCTACTAGATGTGATTTCTCACAGCTACTAGATGTGGCTTCTCACAGTTACTAGATGTGGCTTCTCACAGTTACTAGATATGATTTCTCACAACTACTAGATGTGGCTTATCACAGCTACTAGATGTGGTTTCTGACAGTTACTAGATGTGGCTTCTCACAGCTACTAGATGTGGTTTCTGACAGTTACTAGATGTGGCTTCTCACAGCTACTAGATGTGGCTTCTCACAGCTACTAGATATGGTTTCTGACAGTTACTAGATGTGGCTTCTCAATGCTACTAGATGTGGCTTCTCACAGCTACTAGATGTGTCTTTTCACAGTTACTAGATGTGGCTTCTCACAGCTACTAGATGTAGCTTCTAACAGCTACTAGATGTGGCTTCTCATAATTACTAGATTTGGCTTCTCACAGTTACTGGATGTGGCTTCTCAAAGCTACTTGATGTGGCTTCTCACAGCTACTAGATGTGTCTTCTCACAACTACTAGATGTGGCTTCAAACATCTACTAGATGTGGCTTCACACAGCTACTTGATGTGGCTTCTCACAGTTACTAGATGTGGCTTCTCACAGTTACTAGATGTGATTTCTCACAGCTACCAGATGTGGCTTCTCACAATTACTAGGTGTGGCTTCTCACAGTTACTAGATGTAGTTTCTCACAGCTACCAGATGTGGCTTCTCACAGCTACTAGATGTGATTTCTGACAGCTACTAGATGTGGATTCTCACAGCTACTAGATGTAGCTTCTCAGAGCTACTAGATGTGGCTTCTCACAGTTACTAGATGTGGCTTCTCACAGTTACTAGATGTGGCTTCTCACAGTTACTCAATGTGGCTTCTCACAGCTACTTGATGTGGTTTCTCACAGCTACTATATGTGGATTCTCACAGTTACTAGATGTGGCTTCTCACAGTTACTAGATGTGGCTTCTCACAGCTACTAGATGTGGTTTCTCACAGTTACTAGATGTTGCTTCTCTCAGTTACTAGATGTAGCATCTCACAGCTACTGGATGTCTCTTCTCACAGTTACTAGATGTGGCTTCTCACAGTTACTAGATGTCTCTTCTCACAGTTACTAAATGTGGCTTCTCACAGTTACTAGATGTGGCTTCTCTCATTTACTAGATATAGCTTCTCACAGCTATTAGATGTCTCTTCTCACAAATGATGTTTTTTTCCCACTAGAAATTATCTAAAGATAAAGCCCGCACTTCCCAACGCTCCATAATGTAAATTGTGAAACTTCAAAGCCGTTGTTCTTTCTCAGCCTAGACTTCACTGATCTAAGTGTCCTCCTTCGTTGAAAGCAAATATTTAAAAAAATGTGTGTTCGTATAAAGACTTTATCAAAACGACCTAATACTTTCTTTCCCCTTTCCTTTTTGCGCAACCATTTGACGTAAATATCCACATTGTTAGACCCAGGGATGAAACGATCATTTACTTAACCCCTAAATATGCATTGTTCTCATCTCAGGGTTGGTAAAGAAATGTAAAGAATCCCCCGTTTACTCTCACTGCCGAAATATTAGTAGATGTTCATCGCGATGTTGTAAAGTGTAACGAATTTCATCGTTAAACTCAATGTAATTGCTCACAGTCCACGGCCAGCTTTGGTTTGTTTTAACGCCTTTGTAAATTAACTTAGAACACACAAGAAATTAACGCATCTCTAGTTTGTCGTGCCACGTGACTAATGTGCGAAACAAGTGTGGGCAAAAATAAGGTTTTTGAAATTCTTTATGTTATGCTGTAGACACTGTAAATATATTATTTCACTAGCATCATTATATGTCTGTTATATATATATATATATATATATATATATCATAATATATATATATATAAATCAAAAATTTTAAAAAATCTGCTTGTTTTCAGTGAATTTTATATTTTATAACGTCATAGCAATAAACAATTTACATATACAATTTCACAATTTACATATACAATTTCACAATTTACATATACAATTTCACAATTTACATATACAATTTCACAATTTACATATACAATTTCACAATTTACATATACAATTTCACAATTTACATATACAATTTCACAATTTACATATACAATTTCAACAATTGAAACCAAACGTTTATTATTTTAAAAAAAGTAAAGTACCCCCGTCACGCCAAGTGACGTATAGAGAAATATGGTGTTAGTGACCCTATATTTAACAGACCTTCAGCACATGATTTTTGGGGTAATGTGGTCGGTATTACGCCCGTGCTGCTTTATTTTCCCAGAAAAAAATCCGGTACCCATTTAAGGCTGGGTGAACCCGGAAGCCGTCGGTTGGGATCGAATCCTACCCCTTGTCCTTTGTAGTCCAGTTCACTAACCACTGAGCTATCGCGGCTCCCAAACGTTTATTATGTTGCAGTATTTTGAAGCGGGACATGAGTTTTAGAACGGAATATAGCTGATAGTTATGTGAAAGTAAAGACAAACTCTAAGTAGACAAAGAGGTTCGACAGAAACAATGGCGCTAGATAGGACGACATACGCTACGGAAACCAATTAATAGTATTACTTGACAAACCATTTTTTTTATTATACAGGGGCGGGATTAAAGTTGAAAGCCGAAATGTATGTAACTAGAGAAGACAGGTGGAGATAGAGGTGAAGAAGATGAGGAGGAGATATCAGTTTTAACAGTATAACTCAGAGAACGATGACTAGGAAAGTGTTTGTAGAAGGCATAGCTTCAGAGAGTTGAAAGATAGAAGTGGGGAAGTTCTGTGTGCTTGAATTCTCTCTTGTTCATCAGGTGTTCCAATAAGCTATAACTGTAACAGTTTCTTTCAAACTACTTTTCTTCGTAATTTATTCTGCGCTATTAAAGTGGAGAAATGGGCCGGAGGACACAAACTAGACCCACAACAACAACAACATCAACAACAGCTGAGGACTGGTTGTGGCGGAGTAGTCACAAGGTTCCGGTTAGCATTTTTGAACTGAGGCGAATATTTTTTATTTCTTTCCGGATCGACACGACTATAGGGTTCATCAGGTCTTTGAAAATGAGTACCGGATATTCTCTCAGGGAAAATTGGGCACCCTCACGATCGCATTAAAAAAAAAAAAAGTAAAGAGCCCCGTCACGCCAAGTGGCGAATAAGGAATATGGTTTTAGTGACCATAAATTATACAGACCTTCGGCACATGATTTTTTGGGTAATGTGGTTGATATTACGCCCGTGCCGCTTTACTTTCCCAGAAAAATTAAGGTACCCATTTAAGGCTGGGTGAACCGGAAGCCCTCGGTTGGGATCGAACCCTACCTCATGTTCTTTGTAGTCCAGTTCACTAACCACTGAGCTATCGCGGCTCTCTCACGATCGCATAAATGCATAGAAGGTTTCTGAAAAGTTGAGTGAGTACCACGAGATATTCGATAAACACCATTGGGTGATTCCAGAACATTTTATTTTGCTCCCTTGATTACTTTTAGTGTGGGAAAGTGCTTGCCATTGTAATTAGTTCGAATATGGTTTTAGTGACCATAAATTTTACATACCTTCGGCACATGATTTTTGGGGTAATGTGGTCGATATTACGCCTGTACCGCTTTACTTTCCCAGAAAAAAATCGGTACCCAATTAAGACTGGGTGAACCCGGAAGCCGTCGGTCAAGATCGAACACGCCCACTTGTCCTTTGTAGTACAGTTCACTAACCACTAAGCTATCGCGGCTCCCTAATTGTACTGTACAAGCATTTCTTGTTAGATATTGACCTTTACTGTTTAGTTCACCATTCCGTTCAGCATTTCTTGTTAGATATTGAACTTTACTGTTTAGTTCACCATTCCGTTCAACATTTCTTGTTAGATATTGACCTTTACTGTTTAGTTCACCGTGTTCAGCATTTCTTGTTAGATATTGAACTTTACTGTTTAGTTCACCATTCCGTTCAACATTTCTTGTTAGATATTGACCTTTACTGTTTAGTTCACCATTCCGTTCAACATTTCTTGTTAGATATCGAACTTTACTGTTTAGTTCACCATTCCGTTCAGCATTTCTTGTTAGATATTGAACTTTACTGTTTAGTTCACCATTCCGTTCAACATTTCTTGTTAGATATTGACCTTTACTGTTTAGTTCACCATTCCATTCAACATTTCTTGTTGGATATTGAACTTTACTGTTTAGTTCACCATTCCGTTCAGCATTTCTTGTTAGATATTGACCTTTACTGTTTAGTTCACCATTCCGTTCAACATTTCTTGTTAGATATTGACCTTTACTGTTTAGTTCACCATTTCGTTCAACATTTCTTGTTAGATTTTGACCTTTACTGTTTAGTTCACCATTCCGTTCAGCATTTCTTGTTAGATATTGAACTTTACTGTTTAGTTCACCATTCCGTTCAGCATTTCTTGTTAGATATTGAACTTTACTGTTTAGTTCACCATTCCATTCCGTTCAGCATTTCTGCCTAGAGGCCATATCTATTTAGCTATACTTGGCTTTCAAGGTAATTGACAACCAATAATAATTCCATAATACGCAGTTTTCATACTTTTCTCGTTGCGGTGACTTTTAAGTATAATTTTTATAGAAACCGGTATAATAGGAATCTTCAGCGTGAAAGTACACTCAAGTGACCTCTGTTTTCCGGCCAACATGACGTTTGAACTGAGACGAATATTTTTATTTATTTCCGGATCGACACGACTTTTAGGGTTCCACTGAAGTGGTTTCTCTGTATAGAGTAGAAAGTGTGGAAATTAGTTGTTGAAAGTTGGTCGCGTGGCACCTTCAGTAGTTCTCAGGATGGTATTATGATATCAGATTGTGATGCTGTTCACTGAAATAATGTAGGAGGTGATTTGAAAATACGTCTTGGTGAATGTAGTAAGTGATATGGTGATTCGAATATTCTGATAGTGGTTCGAATTTGAGAGCTGGAGACATTTTGTTGAATATCGCAAGACAAGCATTTGGTGGATTTGAATTCACGAATCCAAGTTGTTACATACCATTTTTTTTTCATCACAATTGTTTTTTGTCCGAGTAACTTTATTGCTGATATGGTTGTCGGGTGGGTTTGGAGGGGGTGGGGGGATGCTGGCTTAATCATGGCGAGGCACGATCAAACAAAATCTTTTAGCTTATTGTGGACCGCCATTGCCATCCAAAAAGAAAGTGTAAATTAACTTTTATTGTGTAATGTTAGATATTGCTTAATTGTGGACATACTAACATACATATTAATCTTAGTTTCTTGATTTCAACAGCATTCAATTCTCATTTTTGGAAAAAAAAAATCATTTTTAGCTTATTGTTTCAACCGTTATTTGTAATCGGTTTTTAAAATTGGTATGTTGAGCTTTTTTGCTGGAACTATTCTCCTTCTCAAAGAGGCCAACACAAAAAGGGAGCTCTTAAAAAACATCAGAAAGAAGCAATCAACATTTTTCGGGCACATCATGAGAAGAGGAAAGTTGGAATACTTGGTTACAACTGGCAAAATAAAAGGAAAGAGAGATCGCTGGCGACAAAGAGAGAAAATACTGGATAGCTTGGTGTCATGGCATGGAAAACAGTCAACAACAGAACTGATACGATGCACTGTAGATAGAAGATTGTGGAGGGACATGATCACCTACGTCAACCGGTATGGCACATGATGATGATGATGATGATGATGATTCTCCTTCTGTGCCATCAGACGAGATAGTAACAGCCAGGAAACTGATAGGTGATCTCTGATGCGAAAGTTGTAGGAAATGGTCAACAGGGCGACAGTTCGTATGTATTCAGTGATTAGCGCATATATAACACCGATGGAGTCAACAACAGTTCAGTGATTAGCGCATATATAACACCGATGGAGTCGACAACAATTCAATGATTAGCGCATGTATAACACCGATGGAGTCGACAACAATTCAATGATTAGCGCATGTATAACACCGATGGAGTCAACAACAGTTCAGTGGTTAGCGCATATATAACACCGATGGAGTCGACAACAGTTCAGTGATTAGCGCATATATAACACCGATGGAGTCGACAACAGTTCAGTGGTTAGCGCATATATAACACCGATGGAGTCGACAACAGTTCAGTGATTAGCGCATATATAACACCGATGGAGTCGACAACAGTTCAGTGATTAAGGCATGTATAACACCGATGGAGTCGACAACAGTTCAGTGATTAAGGCATGTATAACACCGATGGAGTCGACAACAGTTCAGTGATTAAGGCATGTATAACACCGATGGAGTCGACAACAGTTCAGTGATTAGCGCATATATAACACCGATGGAGTCGACAACAGTTCAGTGATTAGCGCATGTATAACACCGATGGAGTCGACAACAGTTCAATGATTAGCGCATGTATAACACCGATGGAGTCGACAACAGTACATTGATTAGCGCATCTATAACACCGATGGAGTCGACAACAGTTCAGTGATTAGCGCGCTTGCTTGAAAATAAGATCTGGCACTCTCCAGTCAACCAAACAGAACAAAAGAATGAATACCTAGCTCATGGAGCTAGGGAAGGTATAACATTAAAAGACAACAAGAAAAAATAGAACTCTATCTCAAAACGCTAAGGTGTAATCCAGTGAGGAGAAATTTAATAATTCCTGGTTTCCCTACAAAATGATCAGTTTTATTCTAGGACATACATTTTTTTTACCTCCCCCACCCCCTCCCCCAATAAAAAAATCGATCTCTAATAAATAAATTAGAAGCAACAACAATAAAGAGTTTAAGAAGACAAGTCTAAAGATAGACAAGCACAATTTATAAACGCCAGAGACATGACCATATTTATGAACTTAGAGAGATGTGGTAAAAACTGCTCATGATTTTTCTCAACACTGTAATCCACAAAATGATAAGAGAAGAGAAGGAATTACAATTGTAACTATTAATTACAAACATATCAATCTACTAATGAAATACTGTAATGATTTTCCTTTTCAAACTACGAAGACCCGGATATTAGATTGACACTTAATCCCTGATAGCTTTTGGTAATATTACACTGCTATCTCCAATGTAATTTCCTACAGGAACAATTCCTGGAATAAAGGCCAGTAACTTCGATCGTCTCCTAGTGGTAGAATGGTGCACTGTTGCGATATAGAAGCACTTAAGTAACAGGCTACAAGTGTGCGAGTATTGTAGGTGTAGTTATGCGCTCCATTAACAGTAAAGGTCGTGGGTTCATTTCTGGACTTGCATGCTCTTATCAGAATATAAATCTGACTCGTACTGATGCTTCAATCTTGATCTACATTTGTCCGACGCTAGACTTTGCATAGAGCTTGTAGAGTTTTTCACCACCCATCTCTATTCATGGCGGTATGTTCTAAATTATCTAATGAGTCTATACCTGCCAACTATACTTCTCTTATAAGTGTTCTTTTTAGTGTTTCTCTATGTAGGTCTTCGAAGAATGCTTTGGAAGTTGCTGAGTCATTACGGAATCCCCATAAAGTTTATTAACCTGATAAAAACAATGTATGAAGGAACGAAATGTAGTGTGGTGCATGAAAGACAGATTACAGAAGCATTTGAAATAAGAACAGGAGTAAGGCAGGGATGCCTTCTGTCTCCAATTCTCTTTCTACTGGCCATAGATTGGATTATGAAAATAACTCAAAACAACAGAAATGGAATCCAGTGATCACTGACCAAACAACTAAATAACTTGATGATTTAGACTTTACTGATGACATAGCTCTCCTATCACACAGCCATCAACAGATGCAGGGTAAAATGAACATACTTGATGAGAGATCACAACAGCTAGGACTGAAGATTAATAGAGATAAGAGCAACATTATGAGAATTAATACAGTTGGCAATAACCAAATAAAACTAGGAGAAATGCATCTACTAGACGTACAATCTTACATATATCTGGGCAGTAATATAGATAAAGAGGGAGGAACATAAAATGATACCAAAATAAGGATATCAAAAGCAAGAGGAGCTTTCATTGCACTGGGAAACATATGGAAATCCAAAGAAATTAGGTTAAATACAAAAATAAAAATGTTCAACTCAAATGTTAAGTGGGTCCTATTATATGGCTGTGAAACATGGAGAACAACAAAATTGACAATCACGAGGATACAGACTTTCATTAATAGATGCATACGCAGAATAAAAGGATGGAAATGGCAGAACAAAATCATTAACATAGAATTATGGAATGTACCAGTCAAACACCAGTGGATAAAGAGATACAGCGAAGACGATAGCGCTTGATAGGACACACACCACGGAAGAGAACAGAGTATTACACAACAGGCCCTTTTTTGGAATCCCCAGGGGAAAAGACAAAGAGGAAGACCAAGGAATTTTTGGAGAAGACAGATAGAAGCAGAGACGAATGATCTTAAAAGAATGGCAAAAAACAGAATGACTTAGAAAGTGTTTGTTGAAGACCTATGCTCCACTGGGAGCTGAAAGTATTTGTTGAAGACCTATGCTCCGCTGGGAGCTGAAAGTGTTTGTTGAAGACTTATGTTCCACTGGGAGCTGAAAGTGTTTGTTGAAGACTTATGCTCCACTGGGAGCTTAAAGTGTTTGTTGACGACCTATGCTCCGCTGGGAGCTGAAAGTGTTTGTTGAAGACCTATGCTCCGCTGGGAGCTAAAAAGGTAGAAGATGTAGGTCATTCACTTTTTCTGTGTTGTGGTGTTTCCCCATAGAACAACCTTTTAATATTAATGGAAAAAAGAACCCTGTTCTCGTTATTCCTCGTTAATTCAGAGGAAGAGGTATGTATACAGAAGTAGGAAAAAAATGACAAATAATCAACAAGAGGAAAAAAAAAACAAAGAACAATATATGGACCGAAGCAGGATCGAATCCGTACTCAGTGGCACAGCGCCTTGCCACGAAAAGCCAAACGCTAGAGATTTCAGAGAAAATTTTTTTCATGGTTTTAAATATCAATCTACATGTTTGTATTTATCTAACACTGAACATATTATATATGAAGTTTAAGATAATTGAACCAGGAATTATATTTCACAATTACCAAGATGATACAAGACATGTAAGAAGAATATGGTTTGATGACAGTTTACACCAATTTGAGAGAGACGCACTGTGTAACTGATCGTACATGACCGAAATCGGCATGGCGCATTGTGCGTAGAAACGTAGATTTAAACTGTATTGTTCCTTTCCCTTCTATATCTCCTTCTATTATCTGCCTGTGCGGCGATGGACCCCTGTGCACACGGCTGCCAGGGAAAAATGGATTAACACGCAAAATTCAGTTCCTAGTCTCTAGGGACTTCGTCAGAAGTGAAAGCTGGTGAACGCAACAACAACAACAACAACAACAACAACAACAACAACAACAACAACAACAACAACAACAACAACAACAACAACAACAACAACAACAACAACAACAACAACAATATCTCATTCGCTCGATTTTCAAGTTTTGTCACAAAATATTCCTGTTGTCCCATTGTTATTACATAGCCAAACATAATGTTAGTCTCCTTATGGTGTTAGAGGCAGGGTTTCTGTTTGGTTGTGGCCTCTGTTAGATGGTCCTCGTTTCTTGTTTTACCTGAACATCGTATTGGCAACATTGAACTGTAACATCATATCTCTGCGGCATCCAATGATTTCCTTATCTTTTATCCGACTGTCCATGATTCGAAACCATATGTCTGGACTGGTTCTACATAAAAGTGAAGAACTCCTTTTCTTATTTCAAATGACATAAAAATTGGTCACGTAAAGTTAAATCGACTCCCCCAATGAGAATAGAGCTGTTTGCACAGAACAGAGACAAATGGCGAGATTTGTTAAAAGTTATTTACAAGGATTGAAAATTGCTAGAATACAAATTTAGATAAGAGTGTCTAAGTCTACGCCCTATGGGCCGGCTACGGCTCCAAAGGTCAATAAATAGATAGAAAGTTATCCCCGTTCACTGGAATGCAGCCCCATTGAATTATTCTACAGCATTTCCTGGTACTTAGTGTCTCATTTTCGAGATTCGGTGTGACATTTCCTGGTACTTAGTGTCTCATTTTCTAGATTCAGTGTGATATTTCCTGGTACTTAGTGTCTCATTTTCTAGTTTCAGTGTGACATTTCCTTGTACCTAGTGTCTCATTTTCTAGATTCGGTGTGACATTTCCTTGTACTTACTGTCTCATTTTCTAGATTCGGTGTGACATTTCCTGGTACTTAGTGTCTCATTTTCTAGATTCGGTGTGACATTTCCTGGTACTTAGTGTCTCATTTTCTAGATTTGGTGTGACATTTCCTGGTACTTAGTGTCTCATTTTCTAGATTTGGTATGACATTTCCTGGTACTTAGTGTCTCATTTTCTAGATTCGGTGTGACATTTTCTGGTACTTAATGTCTCATTTTCTAGATTCGGTGTGACATTTCCTGGTACTTAGTGTCTCATTTTCTAGATTTGGTGTGACATTTCCTGGTACTTAGTGTCTCATTTTCATGATTTGGTATGACATTTCCTGGTACTTAGTGTCTCATTTTCTAGATTTGGTGTGACATTTTCTGGTACTTAGTGTCTCATTTTCTAGATTCGGTATGACATTTCCTGGTACTTAGTGTCTAATTTTCTAGATTCGGTATGACATTTCCTGGTACTTAATGTCTCATTTTCTAGATTCGGTGTGACATTTCCTGAAACTTAGGGTCTCATCTTCTAGTTTCGGTACGACACTTGCTGGTACTTAGTGTCTCATCTTCTAGTTTTGGTACAACACTTGCTGGTACTTACTGTCTCATCTTCTGGTTTCGGTACAACACTTGCTGGTACCTACTGTCTCATCTTCTAGTTTCGGTGCTGCAATTGCTAGTACTTGTTGCCTCATTTTCTGGTGTTGGTGCGCCATTTCCTGATTACTTGCTGCTTTATTCCATATTATGTCCGTTTTTCGTGTGTTCAGTTCGTGTTTTTATTTGAAACAAATCTACCTGTCATTTTCAAATATTCTGATTGTCTTTATGTCTCTGAATTTTGTATCCGATCTTTTCAAGTGTTGTGTCTGGCGTTTTCAATAAGTGTTCTGTACGGTCTTTTTTTCAGATGTTTGGCCCGTACTTTGGCTTTTAGACTTCAGATCCGGTCTCTTCTCAATTCTCTCTCTCTCTCTCTATCTCTCTCTCTCTCTCTCTATATATATATATATATATATATATATATACATATTCCATTTATTGTTAATATAGCCCACATGAAAAAGTAAAGATGTTTAAGGAAAATAAAGTAATTGAAATTACAAATTGTATACGAGCTGACTAATTGATAATTGGTATACCTTAAGGATTAAAAAAAGAAATAGAGTACTCTTAATGAATTAATAGAAGTCACGAATGTAGCTGAATAAGCCAGAGGTCATCGACATTAAAGTACGATCAAAGTAGCGACCTAGCCCCAGCTATCAAATTGAAAAGTATAAGTTCATACGGTCCGATTGTAGCCAATCTTCTATAGACGAAACCAGTTTTATCCTATCAAAATGAACAAACCATGTAGGGGGAAGGCGAGGTGCGATTTTCATTGTAGCCACTACTCAATACATAAGTGATAGTCAATCCAGGTGAATGAACTATTATGAAAGAAAAAGGCAGCACTGAAGACCCATTGTAGTCACTACTCATGTATAAGTGATAGTCAATCCAGGTGAATGAACTATTATGAAAGAAAAAGGCAGCACTGAAGACCCATTGTAGTCAACAATTAATGTTGTCACCTTGTCCGAAAAAAGATTTGAATATGCAACCAGATTACAGTTTTATATGTTTTTTTTAAAAATACAGTGAAGTGACATATCGCTCGCCATTGTTTTAAATGCCCATTTTCATTGACGAGGAAGGACTAAAAATGTTGAAATGACTTCATGCAACAAATCTACGAGCACTCAACAAGAGAAAGAAAATAATCGATCAAACAGCGTTTAGCAGCTTAGCACCGTCCATTGTTCTTCCAAAAGGATGAAGGTAGGATTATACGAGCTTACGTTTCACAAATGGCACAATTCCTGTCTAACCTTCACGCAACAAATTCATTTCTTATCGGTCGCTGCGATCAGCAGGACGCTGGGAAAATTGCGAGAGGCGCGGACTGTTAGCAGATGATGTAAATCTGTGATAATAAGTTGAGATATTCATGTTCTCCTGTGTACGAAATCGCGACTCGCAAACAAAGTGCCAAGTTATATTTCTTGTTACTACTTAAATAATAACTGACATAAGGCTTTGGCAGATGGTCAGCAACAGATATGATAAGTAGATGTCGAGATCAAAAGTTGTGGAAAGACATGATAACCTACGCGAGCAGGCATGGCACTTGATGATTTCAATAAATTTTATAATGTTCCGCGCTTGCTTACAATACTTTGTTGTACCAGGGTATTCCAACGGAAGTTCAGTAATGATTTTTTACGTCACGAAGTTGTGGACGGCACATGACGTAACTAGGGACTGAACAGCGGTGGTTTATCTATGTCTTCCGATTTTTTTTTTTAATTTACGGTTTTCAGCGCTAACATTTGAATGAAAAGTCTCACTCACAAAAGAGTGGAGCTGTAATTGTTACCACGCTTTTCCTTATCCTATTGCCCTCCAAGCATACCAGAAGACAGCAGAACAGATGTTGGTGGTGATGTTCACATCATACAAGATGGGTAACCAAACATGATATACTCATGTATTGAGAAGGGAACAACTAGAAGATATTGAGACAAATGGACATAAGTGAGGGAACATAAAATAGAGGGAAACAGAGAACACAATATATCAGGCAATTTAAGAGAATGGTCTTGTAGGGTGTCAACAACATAATCGATATACGACTATAGAGACAGAAAGTTATAGCGAGACTTGATTACCTAAGCCAACAAGAAAAATACTTGATGATGATGATGCTGATTATCTTTTTTTTTCTTCTTACTTTCAACTCCATGTGGAGTATAGGTCTTCAACAAATACTTTCCAAGCAATTCTGTTTCTTGTAATTCTTTTAAGATCATTCCATGTCCTCCCAATCATCTTCCTCTCTGCTTCCATCTGATCTTCTCCAAGAATATCTTGGTCTTCCTCTTTGACTTTTCTCTTTGGGGATTCCAAAAAAGGGCTTGTTGTGTAATATTCTCATTTGGTTTCCACATTGTGTGTCCTATCCAACGCAATCGTCTTCGCTGTATCTCTTTATCCACTGCTATTTGACTGGTACTTTCCCACATTTCTATATTAGTGATTTTGTCCTGCCATTCCCATCCTTTTATTTTGCGGAAGCATCCATTAATGAAAATCTGTATCTTCATGATTGTCATTATTATTGTTCACTATGTTTCACTGCCATATAACAGGACTGACTTTAACATGGGATATGGTCATTATGCTCTATTGTTTATCATTTATATGGTGTACGTGCTTAGTTCAAGCTGCTTGACTGAAATGTCAGTATCCAGTTCTGTTGTAATGTTAAACCACAAAACTGTGATAATACATTTTGAATGAACTCTTTTGTGACTAGCCTTCATGATAAGTTCGTACAACTGCCTACTTCTTTTGTTCTTTTCTGATCCCATAACTATGGGGGTAGTTGAGGAACTACTGACAATCTTTACAAACCTTATCCTTTGATCTCTGTCTAAGGTCATTCTTTGGGACTCTAATGTCAAGTCTGTATATTCTTTGATGTTATCATCCCATCTCATTCTCGTTGTCCTCTACAGATAGTCGAAGTTAGTACCCCGGCTCTACAAGTGTACCGTGTAACGAAACAATCACTAAAATGCTTTGCTCACCGGAAGAGAGCTACTTGTTATTCCGTGTCTTACAAAAGGAAGGAAAGGCGCAGAGCTAGAAGCAGATCTAGATTAAAATGGAGCAGTAACATTAAAGAAACGCCAGCGTTGGTGAGGCTACTACTAGTAAATACCAGACTTTTTTTCTGGGAGGCAAAAGCGGCCTGGCGTGATATCTACCTACAATATATATATATATATATATATATATATATATATATATATATATGATATTTACCCACAAATGTGCCGTGGTTAAATGCAACAAATATGGTCGTTAACACCTTGTTCACCACACGGCTAGCAAGGCAATGAAGCGAACCTCTACTTGCTGTCATTAGAACGAGAATCGTGTATCTTCCTCGACACTCTCAAGCGTAGCAAGGTAGACAAGAGCTAACATTAGTTTTAAAACAACGAACATTTACAACTTTTCCAATTCCCCATGCTTCACAACCACAACACAACAACTGTTGTCCTGGTTTATATTTCAGTTAACGTTTGACGTTCCGAGAAATCGTTTTCTTCTTCTCACCGTCCTCATTTGCCTTCTAGTGTCGAAGAGATCTATAGTTTAGAGGGATAAAGTTAAGAAGGATATAGTTTAGAGAGATATAGTTAAGAGGGATATAGTTTAGAGGGATATAGTTAAGAGGGATATAGTTTAGAGAGATATAGTTTAGAGGGATATAGTTTAGAGGGATATAGTTTAGAGAGATATAGTTTAGAGGGATATAGCTTAGAGGGATATAGTTAAGAGGGATATAGTTTAGAGAGATATAGTTTAGAGGGATATAGTTAAGAGGGATATAGGTTAGAGAGATATAGTTTAGAGGGATATAGTTAAGAGGGATATAGTTTAGAGAGATATAGTTTAGAGGGATATAGTTAAGAGGGATATAGTTTAGAGGGATATAGTTAAAAGGGATATAGTTTAGAGGGATATAGTTAAAAGGGATATAAAAGTAAAGTACCCCCGTCACGCCAAGTGGCGTATAGGGAATATGGTGTTAGTGACCATAAATTTTACAGACCTTCGGCACATGATTTTTGGGGTAATGTGGTCGGTATTACGCCCGTGCCGCTTTACTTTCCCAGAAAAAAATTCGGTACCCATTAAAGGCTGGGTGAACCCGGAGCCGTCGGTTGGGATCGAACCCTACATCTTGTCCTTTGTAGTCCAGTTCACTAACCACTGAGCTATCTATATAGTTTGCGGTTTATTGCTCTTGCTCTTCTGTTGGTCTCTGCTGCTGTTACGTTCCCTGGTGTTTCCAATATTCCATTAATCCATATTGTTCGTGGTTGACCCTCGAATATAAGGAGTAGATGAATACCTCAACGTGTTGTCACAGATTTACATCATCTGCTAACAGTTCTCGCCTCTCGCAATTTTCCCAGCGTCCTGCTGATGCAGCGACCGATAAGAAATGAATTTGTTGCGTGAAGGTTAGACAGGAATTGTGCCATTTGTGAAACGTAAGCTCGTATAATACTGCCTTCATTTTTTTGGATGAACAATGGACGGTGTGAAGCTTCTATAGCTCGTTTCAAAACATATGCCCAACTTCAAAACGCTATTACTCTCTAACCGTTTGTTAAATACTTTTGAAATTTTCCAAATGTTATTAGAATGCAAAAGACCCTTTAAATGTATATTTAACAAATATCTTGCAGCTGCAGTTTTCTTAAAGCGGCGATATTTCTTTGATGTTTGTCAAAATTGTAAATTGTGAAGCCCTAAAGAATAGAAATTACCGTAGTTGCTGGTCTACGATTAATTTTCACTAGGTAAAGGCGTGGCCGTAATGGGGAAATAACTGGATAAAACAAAACACCAGGATAATTATTGTCTGCTCAGTTCGAGGACGGACGATAATATCAAGGTATACCTGTATGTCCAATTTTCATAGTTGTGTGGTCCTGAAAAGGACCGTTTGTTGAAATAATTTAAGGTAATATAGGGGCCAACATTGTGGGGGCTATATACTTTCATTCTGAATCAGACGAGTCTAAAATATTAATAACTGTTTGGGGTTGAACATTCCACAAACCATCATTTTTCCAATATTCCTCTTCCTGTTTTAAGACGTGGTCTTCACATTTAGCCCAATAATCTTTGTCTATATTTAATAAAGCGAGATTAGCAAGAGTCTTTACATCGCATATTTTGAATGTTGTATTTTCATCTGCCACTTGTCCTTTTAATTTTGCCCAGATTAGTTCTATTGGATTTAAATGAGCATGGTAAGGTGGCAGCCTCAAACTTATATGACCGTGCTCTTGGATAATCTTATCTATTTGAAAAATCTTTGTCCTCTGTTTTTGCTTTACTAGAGATAGTAATTCAGGTTTTAAGTACATGTTATTAAATTGTATGTGCTCCTTTGCGAGCCATATCTTAATAGCATCTTTTGTACTGGATGACGTCGGGACTTTATATTCAAGTGCAACAATGTTGTGGTACGCTGCATTGTCCATTATTAGGCAAGATGGTCGATCTAGTGATGGGAGAACAGAATTTTCAATCCAATGTCTAAATATGTGACCATTCATCTCAGAGTGATAATCCCGATTGTCTATGGATTTTGAAAGAAAAATGAGCTCTGCATTCTGTATTAGTCCATGTTGTCGACTATCTGCATGAGCAATTATCAAGCGCTGTCCTTTGCTGCTAGGTATTAATCTCTTAATCTTTCCATCTGATGAATTGCCATTCCCCTTGGTTAGTGTGGTGAACATTGATCCATGTTTCATCCAAGTACACAATATCATAACCTTGCTTGCGCACCTCTTTCTTATTGTAATAGTTTCATTCATACCCAACATTTTGCGAATTTCACTTCTAATAAGTTCACTGTCGAAATTATCCAACATTTTTGCTCTTCCTTGTGATTTTGTATATTTGGAACATTGACGGTCACGTGCTTGAATCCAGCGATTAAATGACCGTTTAGATAAATCCAAAATGTGTCTTGTCCTATTCTCAGGGTTTTCTAAAGAATGAAATAATCTTCCTCGTTTAGCCTCTTTGCAAAAATAGTCATACATTTTTATTGCGATGTTTTGTAAACTGCAGAATTTCATTTTAAGACTCATGATAAATGTTAGCGTTCCACGTCTACACCTATGAAAGAACGGAAATGGAACACACAATGCCTCGTGTTTTCTAAAAGTGTCTAATTGTGTCAGACAGCTCACGTTTAAAGCGTGCAAAATCGTAAATTTGACCGTGTATAGATTTGTAATCGCTATTTTTAACTTAAATACTGTAAACACTAAGTTTTGACTACATCAATGGGTCGTTATAAATTTATATAAATCAAATAAGCAATAATAATAACGAAATGTTTGTTTTTAATTAAATTAATTCCCTGTTGGGTTCTAATCATTATAACTTTACATGCAAATTTTGAAAAAAACATACAAAAAGCGGTTTAAAAGATATTGATTTTAAAAGTTGGGCACGACTTATGAAACAAGCTATAGACGCTGTTTGATTGATTATTTTCTTTCCCTTGTCGATTAGCCGTTGAATTGTCGTATTAAGTCATTTTTAGTCCTTCCTAGTCAATGAATAGAGGCAATTAAAACATTGGAGCGTGATATTTCACCTCTTGTATTTTAAAAAAAAATTACCCTTGTATTTTAATTTTTCTGTCTTATTACATGACCAAATCATATTATCTGTTGTATTTTTTTATGCATTCAATGGCAGAAATTATCCCTAGTTTGTTTTCTTAGTTCTACTTCTTATATCATATATGTTTCCTGTCATGCATATTAAACACATTTAATTTCGGTAGCGATTATTTTTCTTATTGCTTTTGTGTCTGGTGTCCAGGTCTGGCAATGCTAGCACGGATGTTGTAATTGATGATTGTTTTGTAGAGTGCCCACTTTGCCAAGGAATCAAAGGGCAATTATTAATATCTTTGTTAAATCGGTGTTTGTATTTATAGACGTATATCAGGATATCGTTATTATAGCACACCTATCTAACCTCTATTACCGCATTGATCTTAACACTGTGCACGAACTCCATAATGCCAGTGAGAATATCTGAAATGATTCCATAAGTTCGGTAATTAATTTGTTTACATGTTTAGAAACATTCAATTGTGCGTTCTAACTAAAGCTGCAATGTTTATTGCGTTTCTTTCTTCTTTCAAGCACAAACGTCCGTCAATCTGAGCGTCGCATATACTAGGTTACCGAGTTCTTCCGAATCTGATAAGACTTTGCACATGAGTTCAACATTTTTATGTGGGTTCATTGCACTGAAAATGGGAACTGTCCCTCTGGGAGTGAACCGACCTGAGAGCAATGAGCGCCTGTTTCATGACTTGTGTAATTTTCGTGAGTTGCGGTGATTCTCAAACTGTATTTCGCGTAAACCCAAGGTAGCTAGGGTCAGAACATTTTGGGAAAGGCAACACATAATAATAATGGCTGTTGAAAGGCACATATATCGACCAAATGCAACTCAGTCATTAAAACTAATGTAGTATGTTTGTTTTATTTAATGGCGAGTAGCTTTTTATTAACCTGTAATGTATTTACACAAAATTGTTGCATATTTCACTATTGAATGTTTAAAATTACCCAAAACTATGATGTTGCAATTCTACACACGCCAACAAGCGTGATAAAATTATTTGTTTTTGTTCATTTGCTTGTTTATTTGCTTCTTCTGCTTCTTCCTCGTCTTCTTCTTCTTATATACCAATAATTCATTAAAAAAAAGGTAGTGGTAAGCAAGTGGGCAAATTAATTTGTCCGGTTAGTTTCCGCAACTAGATAACCGCAGGTTCGATTTCCGGTTTGTCAAAAAAGCTTTTAAACCTTGTTGAGGTGACACCACAAATTCTCACCTGTACTTTACGAGGTGATTGCACCGTGACGTGAGACCTGTCATAGGTGTAGATGAGAGAGGAAAGAAATGGGAGAAGAATGAATGGATTGACAAAGTTGGGAGATCTTGTTCAGTGCTCATCTGGGCGTGGTTGCATTGTGTCGCGAGTTTACGACAACCCGCGACATCCGCTCACCCGACGTCTTCATCTGTAATCTATCAACTTCAATAAAACATCATCTTCAACAAACACTACATCTTTAATACACATTTCACCTTCAATAAATTCATCACCAACAATAAATCACCTTCACTAAACTCTTCACCTTCAAAAGACCCCCTTACCTTTAGTGAACCTATCACCTTCAATAAATTTATCACTTTCAACGAACCCATCACCATCAGTAAACCTATCACCATCAGTAAACCTATGACCTTCAACAAACCTGTCACCACTAATAAACCTATCCAACAAATAATAAACAAATCCAAGAAAGAAACATTTGATACAAGTTCAAGATTGTTGTAAATAATTATATATTTTCCATACGCCCTCAGTTTATCATATATAATTAATTGTATGTTGTGTAGTTAAGGCAAATTACATTAACATTTTAAAGTATATTTACGTTTAATGTATTACAACACACACAATGATGCTGGATAGGACACACACTGAGAATGCCACCTGAGAGTATATTATATGTGAGATCCAGTCCTGGAATCCACAGTGGACATAAGGTAAGGCCAACATATACTAGGAGAAAACAGTTGGAAAGAAAATTGAAGAGAATGTGGAAGACATAGAAAGATTAAAGAAATTTGGCACCTGTAATAGAGTGAGCTAGTGAGAGCATGGGGGCAGGTAACTTAGTTGTTACCCTTAGTTGTTCTCAATAGAAAATAGCAGTAACAAATAGTAGCGACCAGAAGTAGTTAGGACATGAATTTGGGGAATGGAAATTTTCCAGAATAACAAGTTGTAGAAACAAAGTTAAGGGAGTAAAGGTTTATAGTTTTGGTGGACACACAGAGGTGAGGAAGGTAAAGTAGAATTAAATATAAGAGTTAGGTCCATGGAATTTTCCACGCAGCAGGTTGTGGAAATTAGAGGATAACGCATGACTAGCGCATGCATTGACCTCATGACTTTCGTGAAGTAGTAATTATTTAAATAGGTTATGTAAGTCACGAAAACAATGTGTTTTCATCAAACCAAGAGATAGTTCAGGTGTCGGTCACAGAATAGTAAGCAGCGAACTCAAGTGACCAGAAGAGCGCGATTTGTCACTTTGTGGCAGTTTTGATTGGCTGCTGGATTTTAGGTGAAGAGAGTGGTTGGAGTATTTAAACTTCAAAACGTTAGGTTTAAGACAGTTAGAGTCAAGGATTAATTAGTCAGATAATTAGTCAGGAATGAGAATAGAAGTCAGAATGTAGACTAAGTAAGCTTAGTCCGGCTTCGGCCGAACTGCCGAAGGCAGTTAGATAGAGTTAGTATAGTCAGAACAGTTAGAAAGTTAAGATTAGAAAGTGAAGCCAGTTAGTTAGGAAGTTAGAATCCCCAAGTTATAGTTCAAGTCATTTGAGAAGTATATATATAAGCTGTGGAGTGTTTTTAAGAGTATTTCAAGTTTTTTCACATTCATCATGAACGTATGTTGAATAATGTTGTATGCAAGATATGCACTTGGTACGGATCATAGTCATCGACGGTAGTCTCATAGAAGTCCCGAATTAATTAACATTAATTTAAGATAAGTGCATCAACCACTAGTCGATCATTGTGCCTAGTGATCAGTAAACTTGATTATCATTATGTATCCAGAGAAAGAGTCTGTCATGATTTACCTGTTGTGATCAACTAAAATAAATATGATATGCTGTGAACAATAACATCAAGATATAATTACAATAAAAGGTCTGTAATTACTATAACAGCACCAAAGAGGATGACTCAGAAAGTGTTTGTTAGACACTTATACTCCACAGGGAGTTGAAAGACAGGAGAGTTTATTTTCTCAATAATCATGATATATCATATTTAAATATATTATTATAAATCTCGTTTGTACGAAGAAACCTTTCACAGTTAAATCTTTCATAATGCCAATTTCACAATATCTATTATGTATGGACAAGAATGACATTTGTAGACTATCTTTAGATTTGGTTTTAGTATGCTATACCTGAGGGTATAGTCGTTCAACCAGGGAATTCATCAATAAAAAATAGTTGAGCTCGATTGGTTTACAGTTCACTTCGATTACATGACACAATAGTTTAAAATGACACCACGAACGATTCAAATAAAATAACAGAAATGATAAGAAAATGCATGCAATCTTAATCACGATCGATCTGTGTGAGTCGTCAAAGCTTCACTTTACATCCAGTTATCTGTTTCTGTCAGCTCGGTATTTCCATTTAATATGAGGGATAATGAGGTCAAATTGTGTCTGTTTTGAAGACAAAACTAAATAAATAAATAATCTCGCCTTTCAACTAGTAAGACGCTTCTCTATTCACACTACTTCCCTCTTTTGGAATTTACACATACACACAAACACACGCTCACATATAAACAAACTGATAAACTCAATATTACTGATGGGAAGCTATAAAGATGCAGATAGACCTACAATAAAAACAATTGTAAAAGAATTGGCTCTCAAATGGGGAAGAGAGATGGGTAGGCAGACAATTAAACATAAAAGTGGAACCGATAGACTAAATAAGCAGACAGCGAAACAAATATACAGACAGAGAGACTGACAGACAAACAGACTGACAGACTAAGATATAAACAGACAGACATATGGATAGATAGATAGATAGATAGATAGATAGATAGATAGATAGATAGATAGATAGATAGATAGATAGATAGATAGATAGATAGATAGATAGATAGATAGATAGATAGATAGAAATAATTTTGCTAAATGGATATATCTGTCTGTCTGTCTACCTACCTACCAACCTACCAACCTACCTACCTACCTACTTACCCACCCAGTACCCACCCACCCACCCACCCATCCATCCATCCATCCATCCATCTATCCGTCCGTCCGTCCGTCCGTCCGTCCGTCCGTCCGTCTGTCTGTCTGTCAGTCCGTCCGTCCGTCCGTCCGTCCGTCCGTCTGTCTGTCTGTCTGTCTGTCTGTCTATCTATCTATCTATCTAAAGTTAGTCCAGGAAGACAAAAAAAAAAACAAAAAAAAAACTGAAATGGAAACTAACCCTTACCAAATACAACATATTGAACTCATACAAATGGAAAATAATTCTGGCGACCAAATAAAAGTAAAAAAAAAAGTAAAGTACCCCCGTCACGCCAAGTGGCGTATAGGGAATATGGTTTTAGTGACCATAAATTTTACAGACCTTCGGCACATGATTTTTGGGATAATGTGGTCGGTATTACGCCCGTGCCGCTTTACTTTCTCAGAAAAAAATTCGGTACCCATTAAAGGCTGGACCCGGAAGCCGTCGGTTTGGATCGAACCCTACCTCTTGTCCTTTGTAGTTCAGTTCACTAACCACTGAGCTATCGCGGCTCCCAAAATCTGGCGACCAAATATTTGAAAATAAAACAAGGGAAGAAGCACAAAAGTGTTGTATATTCATGAATATAAAAATAAAACTATTTTCATGAATATAAAAATAAAACTATTTTCATGAATATAAAAATAAAACTATTTTCATGAATATAAAAATAAAACTATTTTCATGAATATAAAAATAAAACTATTTTCATGAATATAAAAATAAAACTATTTTCATGAATATAAAAATAAAACTATTTTCATGAATATAAAAATAAAACTATTTTCGTGAATATAAAAATAAAACTATTTCATGAATATAAAAATAAAACTATTTTCATGAATATCTTTAGCCTGTCAGTTAGAAGAACATAAGAAAAGAGTGCTGAGAAAAGGGAAAGTAGAGAGGTAAAATGCTCAGAAACAAAAAAAAATAACGTTATGTACGTCAGATGTGATGGCAGAAAATTATTATTGGTCAGTACTTTTAATCTCATGAACCACTCACTCTTGACCTCCATGATCAGTACTCCTGACCTCTTGATCCCTCTTCCTCTCCCCCCCCCCCTCTTCCCGCCCGCGGCCATCACCCCCTTTTTCATCATTAAGGTCAAACTCATTTTAGAATATAACGTAGGGCAGGAAATCCCCCCCCTCCCCCCCTCTGTAGTTTGAGGACATGTTGCCCTGACCAGCTTATGCGTAGATCAACCACGTGTTTTCAATGACTGAAGTATCGGCAGCTGAGTTTCACATTTGCTATTGTTGCCGATGTCAAACAAAACATAGATACTTTTCTAGCTACATTTCTTATCTTTACACGTAGATTATTCCTCATTTATGTTTACCACTCAAATCAAGAGCTACATTTTTGTCAATGTTGTTTTTGATTGGAAATTTGTTAAAATAATAATAACACGCCTTTCCCTAATTGTTCCGCCCGTTAAACAAGCTGTCGGTCAGTGGTTTTCGTGTTGTACACACCAGCCCACGACACTTTTCATACTTTGTCATTGCATACATGTCTCTGTCAGTGACAGAGATATGTAACAACAAAGGAAAATCACTAATTCAGACAGGTCGTGCAGCTCAAGAACGACAAATGATATAAACGTGCTACACCTTTTATGTATCAGTGAAAAGAGGAAAGAAGAAGTCATTGAATGCGTTGCATCCACGTCATAACTTAGATATAAGCCACTTTTGTATGCATTTCACACTGACGGCTTTTTGCTCCTGATATTTTCTTTGGTGTTTAATATAATCGCACCACAATTCTACATAAACTGTTCAGCATTTCGCCCGACTGCGACTTTCTAAACCAGTGTTTCTCAATCGGTCAGTATGGTCCCCGATGGGTCACAGGAATTTCCGTGAGAAGGGGAGTGCGGAGGTGGCACAAGTAAAATTAGCCTTATTGGTAGGGATGGAGGAGGAAGGGGTGGGTTGGGGGGTGTCACGGTACAAGACTAGTTTGCCACGCATGTGGATATTTCTAGAATACAAGTCTCAGGTACCACATTTTCACTTAATGAATTGCTTTTTCAGCTTCGTCTTTAAGAGATGTATTTGGTGGGCTTCACAAGTATTTGGTGGGCTTCAGAAGTATTTGGTAGGCTTCAGAAGTATTTGGTAGAATTCAGAAGTATTTGGTAGACTTCAGAAGTATTTGGTAGACTTCAGAAGTATTTGGTAGACTTCAGAAGTATTTGGTGGGCTTCAGAAGTATTTGGTAGACTTCAGAAGTATTTGGTGGACTTCAAAAGTATTTGGTGGACTTCAGAAATATTTGATGGACTTCAGAAGTATTTGGCGGACTTCAGAAGTATTTGGTGGACTTCAGAAGTATTTGGTAGACTTCAGAAGTATTTGGTGGACTTCAGAAGTATTTGGTGGGCTTCAGAAGTATTTGGCAGACTTCAGAAGTATTTGGTAGACTTTAGAAGTATTTGGTGCACTTCATAAGTATTTGGCAGACTTCAGAAGTATTTGATGACTTCAGAAGTATTTGGTAGACTTCAGACGTATTTGGTGGACTTCAGAAGTATTTAGTGGACTTCAGAAATATTTGGTGGACTTCAGAAATATTTGGTGGAATTCAGAAGTGTTTGGTGGACTTCGGAAGTATTTGATAGACTTCTAAAGTGACCATGTATGCGATACAATTAATTTTTCTTTCCTTCTCTCTCTCACATTCCTCCTCAACACCACTTCCCGCCGCTTATCTCGACCACTAGACATCCTTTTCTCTTTAATCTTATGTAATATGTGATGACCAACTTCAACTGTGTATAAAATAGACTTACAAGTTTGCCAATCAGAGCATTAAAGAACGAAGCTTTTCTCTTCTCGGCTGCTGTGTTTAATTTCTTAGTATCGTGAAAATCTAACGTGATCGACATTACCCTTCATTTGTGAGTATGTACACAAATATGTGGAGCCTTGGTGGCTGAGTGGTTAGTGTGTTCGCTTCCTGACCAGAAGGGTGCGGTTCTATTCGCAGCAGTGGCGAATTTTTTTCAGACCGACAAGGCTCTGGGATTCACCCGACCTATAAAAATGGGTACCAGAGATTCTTTTGGGAAGTAAAGGCGGCCTGGCGTGATACCGACCACATCACACAAAAATATGCCGTGGTCATAGAAAAATATGGTCACTAACACAATATTCCATATACGCCTAGCAAGGCGTGGAGGGAACCTTTACTTGACACATATATATAGTAATATATTTTATAAATATAAAAATGTTTTGATAGAATTTTACGCTAAAAAAAATATAGATAAATATGTAAGTTAAGCAATGGCATCATTTTTCATTGTCTGTGTTTGGGAAGTTCTAGCGTTGTTTTTTTTTTCAATGAAAAGTATTTGATAATTTTGCAGCTACAAACGTACAGTTTGTTTCCATCTGTTTTAACATGTTTATTCCCCATTCCCAGTACATAACTTAATGACAACATCATGGCTACCTCGACAAAGAAGAAATGTCGACATTACAAAGTTGAACATCTCTGCTACGGATTTATCCTGTCACTGAAAGACCACGCTAAACCCATTATGTTTAATTTGTAATATTACACTATCCAATGAAAGTATGCCACCATTTAAGTATGACCAAAAGCATTTTAAAATATTTGATAATGGCAAAAAGGATAAACTACTCCAACAATGTTCGTTCCTAGCCATACATTTTGACGTCAGATCAAAGGTGACAAAATCATTAAATGTCCGTTCAGAAATCTACAAATTTAAATGACTGAGGTTTAATCGCTCCTTACAAAGTATCAAAAATTGATATCTAAAGAACGAAAAACATGCGCCAGAATTTGATTTTGCAGACTGAAAATATGATTCTTGTAACTGTCATATTTTAATCATACATTTCTGATGTAGTTGCATAAATACACGTTTAAAAATAGTAATGATCTTTTTCATGAAAGGACAGGGGGCAACGGAAAGAAAATAAAGTCGGAAGGGGCTACGGTAGAAACACAGCTTGAGAAACACAGCTTGAGAAACACAGCTTGAGAAACACAGCTTGAGAAACACAGCTTGAGAAAACAGTTTGAGAAACACTGCTTTAAAACTGTGCTCCAAGTTCAAGAAATCGACAAATAATGCCACCAGCCAACCACATGCAAGTACATTCTGTATGCACATACATTAATTATATATCTTTTAAAATGTTGTAGTACGAATGTTTAACATATATATATATATATATATATATATATATATATATATATAATGCTATTAATATAATGATTTGTGGTGCCTTTATTCGCGATGTGATAGGAAAACAATACCAAAAAATAAAATATTTTCATTGATGTAGATACAAAAAAATAACAGACAGCTTGAGAGAATGGCCTGGCAGAAGGTC
Source organism: Megaustenia siamemsis (assembly GCA_032433765.1). NCBI lineage: Eukaryota > Metazoa > Mollusca > Gastropoda > Stylommatophora > Ariophantidae > Megaustenia > Megaustenia siamemsis. Next base: position 29,777,185 of record JAVIAB010000008.1, read on the forward strand.
AACAACAGAAATGATAAATAGCTGCCGAGATCGAAATTTGTGGACAGACATGATCACCTACGTCACTAGGTCCGGTACTTGATGATGATGAGATACAAGTATATACATCACAGAGAATTAGTCAGTGTAAAACTATCAATCACACACTTTTACTCCAATAAATCATAACATTATAATGGTATATTAATAAATCAATATTACTACCGTACTACCATGAGAGTTACATCGTTTATTGTTTAAGAATATAATTATATTACCAACATATAATTATGTAAGCACTCATTACAGCCGAACCAAATATTTAAACCAATAAAAAAATTTAAAAATCACAAAAACTAGTCCATATGTAATTGACAATCTTTCACTACTAATCTCAACAATCATGAAACTACATTTGTGCATTAATACATCTCACTGTTAACTTTTAACTTGAGTGAAAATGTAAACTATGTGACCCATGTAAATCTTGATATAAAACTATATACACGCTGTGAAACGGTAGCGAGAACAACAAAACAGGCTAACGGCGTTCCGTGACCTAGCACAAGGGATCTCCTTATTTGATGCACAGCTATCTAAAATTTTACTAAGGCCTGCGGGTTGAAAGGGAAATTCATGAATCATCCGTAGCTTGTGACGTCTTCATTTATGCGTGCTATAAACGGCTGACGTCATTTAGACACGACACATTTTCTAGCCATCTTGTGTGAACTCACATGTACTGCACACCAAAACTCACGAACAACAATCGTATTATGTATACCCCTTGAGATGTCGATAGAGAGATGTATCAGGCAGGTGTGTCTGAACAATTATGCGCCGCCACACATGCAACACACACAGACACATTTTAGTTTCATTTCTCCACAAGGAACAGACTCCTGTTCAAATTTCGTTGCAATATCTTCGTTGCTCTTACAATTATTCAGGAAGTTCCGAGTTCGATAGCGAGTGGGACACTCTGTAAAACCCTTATTGGACCAGACACTCTCTTATGAATCGACATAGGAATTACGAATATGCATAAGCATAAGCACACAGAAATGAAACCTTGGGAATTGACCTGAAAGTGGCATACACCAGGAGAAAACTGAAAGAGACCAAAAAAAGGTCTGAAAAGTTTGACGAACTCTTGTCTCAGAGACATTCTCGTTAAGAAGCTCTCCCCCTCTCAGAACCTCAAACACCCAGGTACTGTTTGATGTGGATGTCGAGTCTGCACATTTGTGACCATGTGCTTTGTATCGATTTCGTCCTGTTCCCCAATGGGCGATTTGGTATCAAGGAGGGATTTTTCATGCGTATAACGTAATATCATTTACACCATAAATGTTAGCATTGTCAGATGACTTATATAGGTGGGTCTGGAGACGTCTATTTGCGAGCATCTTTGTGATGTTGAGCAGAAGACTGGCAGTCATGTGTCACTCTATTTCGATTCCCCAAGCCAGAGTGATAAACCCGACATGCAAGTCATTGACATTGTCACCCCAGCAATCGTAGCTGGTTCGCCCATGAGAATCGTTTTATAGTCCAGTTGGGTTCACTGTCCCCACAAGGCATGAACATATCGCTCCAATACACATAAGATACCTGATACACATTTCGTACCCTCACGCGCATCTGTACATGAGTCTATTTTTGTCTGCTTGCACATCTGGGCACCTACGGGTAACAACACCTGTACGCTGGATGTACGTTTTGGTAATATATACAGACATATGCGTTTATGAATGTTTGGTTACGTACGCATGCGTTTGGGTACATCTCTTCGGTGTGACACCCATAGTTGCAGATATACATAGATTTATGAGTTCGCTTGGGTATGTATAATATAATTTTCTGCGTGGATAAACTTATTGGGAATCAGACTTACATAAACGTTTCCAGAAATAGTAGAGTCTGGGATCTTGTACCCACCTCCACATATTTTTTGAACCCTTGCAATTTTACTGTATTCCACACCTTGTGTTCGCCGACCTGATCAATTACAGCCCAGTCGATGCCTGACCAAGCTCCGGACCACAGGAACGTGACTTATTTTCTTCTCTTTGGGAGTCTAGCATATTGTCACCATGTAGTTAGATGTATGTGTATATCCGTATATATTTTTGTGTTGTTTATTGTTGCAGCTGAATGCCCACTTGGCCGAAACGTCGTAATACTTTTGCTTTGTTTATCACCTACGTAAAGCTGTTACCATACCACTTTTTCCTTTTTTTTAAATTTTCATTATCATCAGCTTTACGGCAGCTTCGCATTTCTATACATCTTGATGCTTTGACCCCTATTGCTAACAGCATATGCTTTAATGAGGACCAAGACAAGAAGAGAAACAAAGAAAGTCTCTACTTAAGTTTTGTGTATATTGTTTTGTCTCATTTATCTTTTTACCAGGGACATATTTGTGCTTTACGTGGACAGTATTACACCAGTCTCATTTTCTTTTACTTAATATCTAAAACGTCTATGTTCCATCTGTCTGGAGGAGTGAATCTAAACTTTTGGCTAATGTAGACTAGTTCACTAGTTCAATGCTTCAACATGACTCACCAGAACAGAACACTTTCCACCAACTTCTAAAAGGCAATGAAGATCTTTGGGTAGCTACAAGTGCAATACGTGATTCTTTTAAAACTCATCAGTTGTCATGATTCACCGGCTTGACAGCTTGACCATTCATCATTCACATCTGGTATCTGCTACTGTTGATCTCCAAGCAGCTGGGCTCCCGCCCTTCTGGGACTTGTTAATCTAGAGATCTTAGCATTGGATTTTACATTAGAACTAGCATATTTCCAATATTGTCAACAGGAATAATGCTATCAATAAAGCTATTATACTCGACAGGTATTCAAGGCTATGAGTCACTTGACGCCATGTAAGTAAGTTAGGAGCCCCCGTCACGGCAAGTGGCGTATATGGATTATAGTGTTAGTGACCATAATTGTTACATACCTTCGGCACCTGATTTTTGGGGTAATGTGGTCAGTATTACGCCCATGCCGTTTTACTTTGCCAGAAAAATCCGGTACCCATTTAAGGCTGGGTGAACCCGGAAGCCATCGATTAGGATCGTACCCGACCTCTTGTCCTTTGTAGTCCAGTTCACTAACCAATGAGATATCGCGGCTCCAAGAAGCCATGTGATATTACATAATTATTATAGTTCCCAGCATGAACAGATACCTTACTCCATTATTTTAATTTATAGGTTAAACATATACCATACTCCGTCATTTTAGTTCACAGCTGGAACAGATGCCCTACTCCAACATTATAGTTCACAGCTGGAACAGATGCTCTACTCCAACGTTATAGTTCACAGCTGGAACAGATGCCCTACTCCAACATTATAGTTCACAGCTTGAACAGATGCCCTATTCCATCGTTATAGTTCACAGCTGGAACATATAAGAAAAAAGTAATACATGATTGCTAGTCCATGTTATAACATATTTTGTCGATATTATGAGCCATACAGACATTAAAGAATACTAATAGAAAGCGGAGAACAGAGGGTGGCTAGAAACTGATGCGACCAAACAAGGACTCTCCACAAACTGCACTCATTGAGATACGCACCAGAGCTAAACAACGGTAAGCATTTAGGATGGCATAATAAAGAGAATCGACCACATCTGGAATCTGACTACTTGGTGATGACGACAATAATAATATATCTTCTTCTTCGTCCGATAACGTCAGGGGTCTTTGGGGCACCACTAATAGACTTCGCCAACTTTCTTCACTTCTCTCTCTCTTTATTCGCACTATGGGATAGTCGTGTCCTGTCCATTATTTGTTGTTATCATTCAATCTCTTTCTCTGCTTATTTCTCCCTTTCGCCCTGTCACAGTTTCTTGCAGAATTGTCTTTGCTAGGCCAGACTATCAACAACAGAAATGTCTTTGTTAGGCCAGACTATCAACAACAGAATTGTCTTTGCTAGGCCAGACTATCAACAACAGAATTGTCTTTGCTAGGCCAGACTATCAACAACAGAATTGTCTTTGCTAGGCCAGACTATCAACAACAGAAATGTCTTTGCTAGGCCAGACTATCAACAGCGTAATTGTCTTTCCTAGGCCAGACTATCAACAACAGAATTGTCTTTGCTAGGCCAGACTATCAACAACAGAAATGTCTTTGCTAGGCCAGACTATCAACAGAATAATAATTGTCTTTGCTAGACCGGACAATCAACAACAGAAATGTCTTTGCTAGGCCGGACTATCAACAACAGAATTGTCTTTGCTAGGCCAGACTATCAACAACAGAATTGTCTTTGCTAGGCCAGACTATCAACAACAGAAATGTCATTGCTAGGCCAGACTATCAACAACAGAAATGTCTTTGGTAGGCCAGACTATCAACAACAAAATTGTCTTTCCTAGGCCAGACTATCAACAACAGAATTGTCTTTGCTAGGCCAGACTATCAACAACAGAATTGTCTTTGCTAGGCCAGACTATCAACAACAGAATTGTCTTTGCTAGGCCAGACTATCAACAACAGAAATGTCTTTGCTAGGCCAGACTATCAACAACAGAAATGTCTTTGCTAGGCCAGACTATCAACAACAGAATTTGTCTTTGCTAGGCCAGACTATCAACAGCGTAATTGTCTTTGCTAGGCCAGACTATCAACAACAGAATTGTCTTTGCTAGGCCAGACTATCAACAACAGAATTGTCTTTGCTAGGCCAGACTATCAACAACAGAATTGTCTTTGCTAGGCCAGACTATCAACAACAGAATTGTCTTTGCTAGGCCAGACTATCAACAACAAAGTTGATACGATATACTTTGGATAGAAGATTATGGAAAGACATGATCGCACACGCCACATTAGTATGGCACATGATAATGATGAGACGATGAACAATAATATACAAACAAATATCTTTTATAGATGAGAACTCAAAGGCGGGAAAGGCAGTTTTTGTTTGATTGTTTGTTTCCAAAAATGTTTGAAATACCTAAGGTGTGTGTAATTTATACTTTAGTATGTTCTTCAATCTGCGCTCTCTGGGTTGCTCAGGCAAATGTAGCATTCCAAACAATGACACCTATGTTGTGCAGTCCAAGTTTGTCAATGGAAATAAGAAGTGTTCATCAGTGCTATATGGAGCCAATCTTGACGTATGGATGTAAATCGTGGACATTCGAACAACAAACAAGAAATGAACAAGTGAACTTGAAGATGCTGTGACAACTATAAAAACTGAGGGAAGGCGAGACAGGGAAACAGAGACCAAAAATACAAGCCAGTTTAAGAAAATGGTTTGGTGAGAGAGAAGTCCACAACAGAAATGATTAATGGTTACAGAGATAGAAAGTTAGGGAGAGACATGATCACCTGCGCCAGCACAGACGACGCTTAATGTACACTGTCTAAATAAAGCTCGGTATTTCCGAATCGCTAATTAAAACAACAATGTACGGAATGAAGACGTGTATCAGAGATAGAAAGAGAAAGAGAGTATGTTTACAGCAAAGTGATGCAAACAATTGGCTCGCCGGAAACTGGACAAGGGTCAGGGTGTCAGATCAATTTCCAGCTTATTGTCGACGTAAAACGTTTCTATCCCCTCGGGACGTTAGGGATAGGGTGAAGTGGCGCTTACATTTCCCAGAACTGGCCGTTCCTGGAATTGAGGCTACATAAACACGTATATAATTATCACCATCATCGTAGTTCAAATAAGGTTAGGAAAGCAAACTCCCCGACCACATGAAATATGTGAACTGAGATTGGATGCACTGGACCGTAAGGTGTAAATCTATGCAAAATAACTCTCAGTAAGTTCAAAGAGTACGATTATGACTCAAAACATTAAGAGATCATCAACATTATTATCAACATCCTCATTACCTTATATGTCGCCAAGCTACTCGTTAATTTATCCCTCGATTAAATGGTAATATTGAGCTGACAGAAATAAATACTATCAACTTTACTATCACCACTCTTTCATAACTAATATCATTACTTATTAAGACCAACTGTCACAGTTACGCACACTGAAACAGAACAACAGAAAGATAACTTGCAACAGAGAATGCTACAAATCTCTGTACATAGAACTTTACAGCAGGTGGCACTGGATTATCAGAAGTCGACCTATGAATGAGCCAGTGATTCGGTTCAAGTTTCTTCACAGTCTAAGGAGAAGATGACGTGTTCAATTTGTGCATTCTAATACTGAAAGCTCATGAGGCATCTTGATTGAATGCACCATCATAATGTACCACTCGTCGATTTTGGTTCAAACAGTTGGCTTCACGAGACCTTCGGATGCATTCTCATCGTCGCCATCGTCTAACTGATTGTTGACATTTAGCTCCCGTCATGTAAGCTACTTTGGAGTTCTATCTGCCCTGCGGCCTACGAATTGTGGGGTAATGTTGTCGGTATTACGCCTGTGCCGCTTTACTTTCCCCGAAAATTTGTGGTACCCATTAAGGCTGGGTGAACCTAGAAGCCGTCGAACAAGATCGAATTCGACATCTTGTCTTTAGTAGTTCAGTTCACCAACCACTGACATAGCTAATGGCGACTTGGGAACGCAGCGGGAGAATCATTAACCTAAAGTCGATTAAGACTTACCTCCAACGTTATTTCAAAATAAGACTTCTACACATCTTTAATATAGTTAATATATAATAAAGTTTGCACAAACCAACACAGAGCCTACATTTGGCTGATGCATCTACTGCTATTTGTATTAATACTAGAAATAACACATAGCACTAATCCACACTAACAGACGTGTTGGTTGCAGTATTGAGCTGAAATATGTAGACACAGGCAACGAGTAAAAATGCAACAATGCGATTAACAGACATTCGGGAAGTTGGCCCAGTATGTAAATAATTTGATATGTAGATGCACTAACTTAATACAAATTCAGCTTCATCTGTAGAGGGATACGTATAGCCTCTCTTGGGAATCAGGAAGCTTATTTGTTCCAGAATACGATGCAGCATTAATGACAAAGATAAACAGTCGATGCCGCAACGTTAGTTTAGTGAAGCTCAGATATTCTTTGAGTTCGCTATTAGGGTGAATGTGTGAGTTCGTGCTTCAATAAGGGCTGCCTTATCGAACACGCGTGGACCCCATCATTTGTGATTTCTACAACGTGTAAACCAAAGTTTAGGTAAAAGTCTTCTGCTATTTAAAAAAAAAAAACAAAAAAACCTGGTTTAATTGTTTCACAAGCGAAAAGAATGAGAAAGAAAAGAGGCCGGTGACGTCACGTGACATATAGAGAATAATGTGTTCCTTTATGACGTTAACCCTCTCCTGTTCTCTTGGATAGTGACTTCTGTTGTCTAGTCCTCTCCTGTTCTCTTGGATAGTGACTTCTGTTGTCTAGCCCTCTCCTGTTCTTTTGGATAGTGACTTCTGTTGTCTAGCCCTCTCCTGTTCTCTTGGATAGTGACTTCTGTTGTCTAGCCCTCTCCTGTTCTCTTGGATAGTGACTTCTGTTGTCTAGCCCTCTCCTGTTCTCTTGGATAGTGACTTCTATTGTCTAGCCCTCTCGGATAACGACAATAAACAGGAAGTCCCGTGTGCTCTCGCGCACGTTAAAGAATCATTGGCTGTTAAAATTAAAACGAGCAGGCTATAAATATGGCTGTAGCCCGGGCAATAATGTCAGCAGAAACCTACCTACACCGAGCACTACAGGAAGTGCTACGGAGTTCGTGCATGTGGGCCGGAATTCTTTATGGATTTTCTCGAGATTCTCGAGAAGGATGTCAGAGCACCCATGGGTTAGTCCGGTGTGCACTGTTAGTGCTCATCATTTGTACACACCTTCGGCGTATTGTTTTTTTAGATAATGTGGTCATTATTACGCCAGTGAATTTTTTCCCCAACTAAAACTGTGGTACCGATTTAAGGCTAGGTGGACCTGGAAGCCGCTGATCTGTAGCAAACCCAACCTCTTGTCCTTAATAGTCCAGTTCACTAATCATTGAGCAACCGTCGTTCACTGATTAGTGAAAAATGCTGGAGCAAATCTGGCAGACAGTTTGTATCACGTGCAGAACAAATACAAGAATTGAATTTCTCGCACTTAAACACCATCTAATGTTCTTTTCCTCGCACTTAGTTACAATCTAACGTGGTTTTCTTCGAACATAAACACGATTATCCTCGCACTTAGTCACCGTCTAACATAACTTACTTGCACTTAGTCACCGTCTAACATAACTTACTTGCACTTAGTCACAATCTAACGTGATTTTCTTCGAACATAGACACGATTATCCTCGTACCTAGTCACCGTCTAACATGACTTCTGTTTCACTTAGTCGCCGTCTAACATGACTTCTTTCGCCTAGTCACCATCTAACATGACTTCTGTTTCACTTAGTCGCCGTCTAACATGACTTCTTTCGCCTAGTCACCATCTAACATGACTTCTCTTTCACCTAGTCACCGTCTAACATGACTTCTCTTTCATTTAGTCACCATCTAATATGACTTCTCTTTCATTTAGTCACCACATAACATGACTTCTCATTCACTTAGTCACCGTCTAACATGACTTCTCTTTCATTTAGTCACCATCTAATTAAACTTCTCCTTCATTTAGTCACCACCTAATATGACTTCTCATTCACTTAGTCACCGTCTAACATGACTTCTCTTTCATTTAGTCACCATCTAATTAAACTTCTCCTTCATTTAGTCACCACCTAATATGACTTCTCATTCACTTAGTCACCGTCTAACATGACTTCTCTTTCATTTAGTCACCATCTAATATGACTTCTCTTTCATTTAGTCACCACCTAACATGAATTCTCATTCACTTAGTCACCGTCTAACATGACTTCTCTTTCATTTAGTCACCATCTAATATGACATCGGGAGCCGCGATAGCTCAGTGGTTAGTGAACTGGACTACACAGGACAAGAGTTCGATCCCAACCGACGGCTCCGGTTCACACAGCCTTTAATGGGAACCGGATGTTTTTTCTGGGAAAGTAAAGCGTCACGGGCGTAATACCGACTACATTACCCCAAAAATAATGTGCCGAAGGTCTGTAAAATTTACACCACACCATATTCACTTACACTATATTCCCTATACGCCACTTGGCGTGACGGGGTACTTTACTTTTTCTTTTTTTAATATGACATTTCTTTCGCTTAGTCACCGTCTAACATAACTTCTATTTTACCTAGTCACCATTTAACATGACTTCTCTTTTACCTAGTCACCATCTAACATGACATCTCTTTCACTTAGTCACCATCTAACAAGATTTTCTTTCACTTAGTCACCATCTCCGGAGTTCCGGTGTCATGGCGGCTACATGTGGTCGTTTTTATATTTCGGCTTTTTCTGATATATTTAAATGATTTACGCGACAGTCTAGTTGTGAAATAGTGTATTGCTATTTCCCGTTTTGGTGTATGTTTTACTTCTGACGAGTGGATGGACTGTGAACGTTACCGATATTCAAGTGGAACATGATTTATTCTTCTTTGTGTCGTGTGTTCGCGGTTCGACAGGCAAACACATAGTTCGACAACAATGACGTCGGGCGGGTATGTCCAACCCGAATGTAAAAAGTTTGTGACGGTGGATGGGGCCGAAGAATCAGAAATGATCAAAGCCCTAGAAAACGAAAACAGCAAAGTGTGTGGTACACATGAGGCAAATTCAGAACACGAAAGACAAATATGGCAGACCACCGTGAAAGAGATTGGAACCACATCACGTAGCATTCCAAAGAAAGCCATGCAGAGAAATTCTAACTATTGCTTTAGGAAAGTACGTACTAGCAGAAAATCCTACAGATCTACAACAATTACTTAATGTAATAAACACATGACAAGCAAAAAATGTAGACTATATATGAATACCAAAAAGACTAAAACTATGATCATAAACAAAGAAAATTCCCAAGACCTACAATTAAATATCAAAGCTGAAGGGATAAATCTGGAGACGGTTCATAGCTACTAAAGGGAGGTCAAAAAGTAATGCACACCAATTTTTTTCTCGGCTAATAATAAAGATAGGAATATGAAATTTTGCACACTGGGAATATGACATGTTCCAATTATGTGTACCAAATTGCACAGCATTTTGATAAATATTACGCAATCTATGAACCGTTAAAATGGAGCTTGTCAACAATGTCCGTTACAAACAGCGAATTGTCATAGAATTTCTGGTTGCGGAAAAAGAAACTGTGGCAAACATTCATAAACGACTGTGTGCAGTGTACAAATGTTCTGCAGTCGATAGGAGCACAGTTAGTCGCTGGGTTCATAGAATTAAAGCTGCAGAAAGTGTACGAGTGGAGCTGCATGATTTACCGCGTTCTGGACGTGTTGCCTCGGCTACCAGCACAGACATGTTAAACCGGGCTGATGCCATTATTCGTAAGGATAGGCGTATCACTAGTCAGCAATTGGCATTGCAGCTTACAGTCAGCAAGGGAAGTGCAATCGCAATTTTTAAAACTCTCGGATATTCAAAGATTTGCGCTCGATGGGTTCCTCGGTGCCTAACAAATGATCACAGTTCAAAGGAAAACATTCTGTTCTGAATTGTTGGAGCGTTTCGGTGTTGAAGGAGAAATGTTGTTGTCAAAAATTGTTACCGGTGACGAAACGTGGGCACATTATTATGAGCCTGAAACAAAAATGCAGTCAATGGAATGGCATCATCCGCAGTCACCAAAAAGAAAAAAATTCAAAACATCTCCATCAGCCGGAAAGGTGATGATCACTGTCTTCTGTGACATTGATGGTGTAATTCTTGTTGATGTAATGACAAGAGGTGAGACAATCAACTCGACAGCTTACATCAATACACTGACAAAACTCAAAAATCGGTTCCACAGAGTTTGGCCTAATAAGCCATCTGCAGATTTGTTGCTTCAACATGACAATGCACGCCCTCACACAAGTCTGGTAACACGGGAAGCAATCAACAAATTTGGTTGGACTGTACTGCCCCATCCTCCTTACAGCCCTGATCTGGCTCCCTCAGATTTCCATCTGTTTGGACCACTCAAAAAATTCCTGCGTGGGACACACTTTGACAATAATGAAGGTGTGATCCGTGCAGTTAAAAAATGGCTACGCGAGCAGGACAAAACTTGGTACAAACGAGGCATTCATGACCTAGTTTCGCGTTGGCGTAAGGCAAAACGCTTGGACGGAGATTATGTTGACAAATAGGTAGTGTCAAGGGGATGTTCAGCTACAATCTGTGAAAATTTCACACGTTTTGCCCGAATAGTTTCCGAGAAAAAAATTGGTGTGCACTACTTTTTGACCTCCCTACGTACAATTACTTGGAACACACTATAACCAGTGATTGAAAATGTACAACTGAAATAAACAAAAGAGTAGGTATGTCAAAAAGTAATTTTAATGCCATGAAAAATATACTAACATCAAAACAAATAACACCAGGGCTAAAACTAAGAATAACAAAATGTTTCATCTTCTCAATATTCCTGTATAGTGCAGAAACAGGGACATTAGACAAGAAAACAGAACAGAAAATTGAAGTCTTTGAAATGTGGATTTATAGAAGTATAGGTAGAATTGGATGGAAGGAAAAGAAAACAAACGATGAAGTTTTAAAACAACTAAAAATGAAAAGAGAACTACTAAACACAATTACAACAAGACAAATGAAATTTTTAAGGCATGTTAAAAGACACAACAGCCTAATAAAAGTAATATTGGCGGGGAAAATACAAGGTAAAAGAGGCAGAGGCAGACCAAGACTAACATGGACGAGTAACATCAACAGATGGACAAGTCCATCTCTTGTACGTAGGGAGGTCAAAAAGTAATGCACACCAATTTTTTCTCGGAAACTATTCGGGCAAAATGTGTGAAATTTTCACAGATTGTAGCTGAACATCCCCTTTACACTACCTATTTGTCAACATAATCCTCGTCCAAGCGTATTGCCTTACGCCAACGCGAAACTAGGTCATGAATGCCTCGTTTGTACCAAGTTTTGTCCTGCTCGCGTAGCCATTTTTTAACTGCACGGATCACATCCTCATCATTGTCAAAGTGTGTCCCACGCAGGAATTTTTTGAGTGGTCCAAACAGATGGAAATCTGAGGAAGCCAGATCAGGGCTGTAAGGAGGATGGGGCAGTACAGTCCAACCAAATTTGTTGATTGCTTCCCGTGTTACCAGACTTGTGTGAGGGCGTGCATTGTCATGTTGAAGCAACAAATCTGCAGATGGCTTATTAGGCCGAACCCTGTGGAACCGATTTTTGAGTTTTGTCAGTGTATTGATGTAAGCTGTCGAGTTGATTGTCTCACCTCTTGTCATTACATCAACAATAATCACACCATCAATGTCCCAGAAGACAGTGATCATCACCTTTCCGGCTGATGGAGATGTTTTGAATTTTTTTCTTTTTGGTGACTGCGGATGATGCCATTCCATTGACTGCATTTTTGTTTCAGGCTCATAATAATGTGCCCACGTTTCGTCACCGGTAACAATTTTTGACAACAACATTTCTCCTTCAACACCGAAACGCTCCAACAATTCAGAACAGAATGTTTTCCTTTGAACTCTGTGATCATTTGTTAGGCACCGAGGAACCCATCGAGCGCAAATCTTTGAATATCCGAGAGTTTTAAAAATTGCGATTGCACTTCCCTTGCTGACTGTAAGCTGCAATGCCAATTGCTGACTAGTGATACGCCTATCCTTACGAATAATGGCATCAGCCCGGTTTAACATGTCTGTGCTGGTAGCCGAGGCAACACGTCCAGAACGCGGTAAATCATGCAGCTCCACTCGTACAATTTCTGCAGCTTTAATTCTCTGAACCCAGCGACTAACTGTGCTCCAATCTACTGCAGAACATTTGTACACTGCACACAGTCGTTTATGAATGTTTGCCACAATTTCTTTTTCCGCAACCAGAAATTCTATGACAATTCGCTGTTTGTAACGGACATTGTTGACAAGCTCCATTTTAACGGTTCATAGATTGCGTAATATTTATCAGAATGCTGTGCAATTTGGTGCACATAATTGGAACATGTCATATTCCCAGTGTGCAAAATTTCATATTCCAATCTTTATTATTAGCCGAGAAAAACATTGGTGTGCATTACTTTTTGACCTCCCTTCAGTATTTACAATCTGCACAATCAAAGCAATAGACAGAGTGGAATGGCGGTCCATAGTAGCCAACCTACGATGCGGAGACGACACTCAATGATGATGATGGTGAGTCACCATCTAACATAACATCTCTTTCACTTAGTCAACGTATAACGTGATTCTTCTCGCAGCTGGTATTTGTCCAGTGCTCTCTTTAACAGCAGGTCATATAAGTGCAATGTTTTTATTTGTCCAGTGCTCTCCTTACCACCAGGTCATTTAAGTGTGATGTTGTTATTTGTCTAGTGCTCTCTTTACGAGTAGGTTATATAAGTGTGATGGTGTTATTTGTTCAATGCTCTCTTTACCACCAGGTCATATAAGTGTGATTTTTTTTTATTGTCCAATGCTCTTTTATTAGCAGGTATAACCAGTACGGAGACCATGCCGATTGTTACATCGTTAGCGTGTCTGGTCTTTACTCTAGAGCCCCTGGAAGGTTTGAAGCGATGTGTTATGAACAGGTTAACATATGACTAATAATAAAACACAGAACGCGTGCAAGACATTGCACCATGGGAAGAGTTGACATGTATAGTCGTAAAAACATACACACGCATATTTACTCATGAACACAACATCCATATAACATGCATCAATAGACAGATCACCGGAAGTGAAATACAATTTCCGACCTGAACATCTCGTGTTAAATGTGCCCTATGCATGCTTCCTTTATTCCCCTACCTCACAGAACCGCTCCTCTGACTGTACACTGCTCAAACTGTTCATGGGGAACTGGTTGGTCTCGAGGAAGACGCCGGCTTCGAGACAGAGAGGTTGTGGGTTCAAATTCCGGCTGCACGAGTTGGGGTTTTAATTTATGATTTCTCTCTGCGGCAACCACCCCTGATCTCAGCAGCGAGGCCCGGCTTGAAACATCAATTACTCATCGACGGAAAAAAATATGAGTACTTCCGAGTTATCTACCTGTGTGGCGAGGGACCCCTATGCACACGACTGCCAGGGAAAAATAGATTAACACACAAAATTCAGTTGCTTGTCTCTAGGGACTTCGTCAGAGGTAAAAGCTGTCACATCGGGAGGGCATAGCCATTGTCATTTTACACAAAATACCATCCACAAACTGACCATTTACTATCATCACCATCAAGTACCGGGCCTGCTGGCGCAGGTGTTCATGTCTCTCCACAACTTTCGATCACGACAGTTATTTATCTTTTCTGTTGTTGACCTTCTGCCAAACCATTCTCTTAAGCTGTCTGGTATCTTTTCTCTTTGCATCCCTCTATCTCTTCGTCTCTCGATTTTTCCAGTTGTTACAATATATTCCAGTTGTTCTCTTCTCATTACATGGCCAAAAAATGATGATTGTTTCTTCCTAATATTGGAAATTAGCTCTCTTTTTGCTTTGACCTCTTTCAGAACATTTTCATTACTCTTCTTAGCTGTCCATAGTGTTCTCAAAATTCTTCTGTAAAACCACATTTGTACAGACTCCAGTGATTTTCTTGTCTGTTGTCCATTTACTATAGCACAGGCAATTGGGGGCCACAACACCGTTGAGGAGATGAAGATAGCTGTGCTGGCCTCCCTCTTCCATGGCTAACCAACAACCCTAACTTCATTATTGCACAACTGGTAACAAATCCTGATGATTTTATCAAATAACTGAGGATATGGTAGCTGGCCCCCATGCCGAGTTGGTGCACAGCCCTCTCAATCGCTCCATTATGACCTCAAGCCAGTCTATGACAAAATCATGACCTCAAGCTAGTCTATGACAAAATGATGACCTCAAGCCAGTCTATGACAAAATGATGACCTGAAACCAGTCTATGACAAAATGATGACCTCAAGCCAGTCTATGACAAAATGATGACCTCAAGCCAGTCTATGACAAAATGATGACCTGAAACCAGTCTATGACAAAATGATGACCTCAAGCCAGTCTATGACAAAATGATGACCTCAAGCCAGTCTATGACAAAATGATGACCTGAAACCAGTCTATGACAAAATGATGACCTCAAGCCAGTCTATGACAAAATGATGACCTCAAGCCAGTCTATGACAAAATGATGACCGTCTAGTGAGCAGGTGTTTATCAGGTAAGAAGCATAGTGTCAGAGTGTCCACAGTCTCATGTGGAATTGGTGTTCAGAAGATAAGCTCGCGTTGCCTTTTGGAATTTGCAATTCTGGCAGCAATTCGCGAGTTCAATTCTGGCAGCAATTAGCGAGTTCAATTCTGGCAGCAATTAGCGAGTTCAATTCTGGCAGCAATTCGCGAGTTCAATTCTGGCCCAAGTGCTGCTCAAGACACAGCTGCCGTCTTTGATTTCACCAAAGGCTTTCACGTGGAAAGACTGGGAGCACGCAGGCAAAGAAAGAGAGATAGGTGAAGTGAAAAGTACCAGAGGGACTAGGTCAATAAACGTCGCCATGTTGTGAGTCCAGTCCGACTGAGGCACCAAAAGGAACTCATGAGGCTTGAATATGGTCCAGCATACACCGCGGGCCGGTTGTGATTACATCACCTGTTTGTCAGGCTTGAATATGGTCCAGCATACACCGCAGGCCGGTTGTGATTACATTTCCTGTTTTTTTGTTTGTTGTATATGCGCTTTTAAAGCTGTAAATTAAAAAAAAATATTGTACATTTTCAGTCTCTAAGCGTGTTGGTGATTTTGTTTTCCTGAATTTTGTTTTCCTTAGTTTTCTATTTTCGGCAAATGTAAAACACTTGAACAATGATAACTCAGGAACATGTTAGCTCAAATCTCTGGAAATTCTCAACATTTACACATTGTTATGGTGTGAATAATACAGAAACATTTGCTGAGAGTACCTGCACTTATTTTGTTCAAGGAGATTTTACCAATCCACCCCTTTGATTTGTGACCAAACTAACAGAAAAATTAACATAAAACAAACCAAACACATTAGCACACATTTTCTTCTGTATCATTATGAACACATGCATACTGTACAAGCGGAAGAATATATGTTTCTGTGATGCCTAAAAATGTAGTAACATATTACTTTATAATTCCCATTTGACGGCTGTTTATCTTGGCTGTCATGTTAACGGGATGATTTAAAAACCCAAACAGATACCATTGTTTCATTGACAGCTCATGGTATCATCATTTCATATTCAAATAAATTACTGAATATTTTTAATTGCATTTGTAAATTAACTGTAGAATAACTCGACGAGGAAGAAAAAGCAAATAAATAAAAGCAGAATTTCCAGTAAGAAATGAATTAAAAATGAATGCACAATCGTCAAGTGTTATGCTCCCGGGCAAGGCAGTTATGTATCTCCATAGGTTCTTGTTTTAATAGACTTCGTTAAGTTCCATCCTGGTCGACGGCTTCCGGGTTCATCCGTTTTTAAATGGTACCGGACTGTTTCTAGGAAAGTAAAGCGGCACGGGCGTAATACCGACCACATTATCTATAAAACCATGGGTTGAAGGTCTGTATAAATTTATGATCACTAACACCATATTCCCACTAGGCCACGTGGCGTGACGGCACTGTTTACTTTTTACTTACAGGTTCTTGTAACGAGTATTTCTTGTAACGAGTATTTCTTGTCAGTTTTACGATCTCTCACTCCGGATAGTTACGCTACATAATATCTTCTGTCACTGTCTTCCACTGTCTCCAATCTCTTCTATCATTTCTGTTGTTATAATTTTGTTGAAGCTATTATTTTCTTCTCATATGACTCAAAATAAGGTAGGTTGTTTTATTTTCCTTGACTACACATCAAAAGCCTTCTCTGGCCTATATTAATTAATTGTATTCATCATTTCATTTAACTGTGGCTGCATTCTCAGCAATCTTCTGTACAAGTAGATTTGTGTTGATTCAAAGATATTCTGACTGAATTCAAGCCATGAGACAACATTGCTAAGTTTGATCTCTTTACCATTATACCATGTGATGACAGTTTCAGCGTCGTTTGGTCTAGACAAACGTATAATTTTATTTCAAATTGATTGAAATATTATTCTAACCATTATTCTCATTGTGATATTCCATTTCGGCTAGTGCAGGCCATTATGTATATCCACTACATCTTGTGTCCAGTGACAAATGTTGGCTTTAGTCCATGGTAGGACGATATACTATTCATTTACCTCCCCCTGTGGGTGTAAATATTGTCTGTTGTCACAATTCCTTGTAAACTGTAATAACACAATTTAGTTTTCCAGCTTCACTATTTAGTTCTTGCTCCAAGATGGCGGATCTAGTCCACGTTTTTTCTCTCGATCGCTGCAGAAAGTGCATTCGGGGTCTGATTAATTTCGGTTCTCCGTTGCACTTTTCTGCGTTAAATTCAAAATGATGATCTGCTTGTTACATTTTGCGCCGCTAAAGCGAAGTCGTACGCTGGCAACAGTCCCTTTTTGACAAATCAAGTGTTGTGAACGCGACCTTCCACCGTCTAGACTTGTTCTGCGCTTTACGAAAAATTGGTGCTGTTCTTGACCGTTGTTGGAATTCCTTGACACAAGTTATTTACATGTTACTCATTAATGTGAACTTCTTCGTCAGTCACAGTTTTATCTCTTTAGGGAATTTGCACTGTGTTTTGTTCGTCGTAGGCTGCATTCACTAGAGTAATCAAGAATCTAAAGTGAGTCTGCGACATTGCTAAGTGTGCTACGTCATCGTAATGGCTCATGGTAAGTCCCTAGAACGGCTTTACGCTAATCTTACGGTCTGTTCTTTGATGTGCGAAGAGGATAATCTGACGACTAACTGTGTGTTTATATGTTCGGACTTGGAGTCAACAACGATGGCCTAACATCATCAAGCGCTATACATTTTAAAACAAATATGACGATCATCATTTTCAGGAGGACGTGAACTTCGGGGTGTTGTGGATAGGCGGCAGGAACCATTAAAGGCTATGCATGAAAAGTGTTCCTTGTTGCAGTTTCCTCATATTCCATGTCCATGGGGGACTTGTTGGTCTCGAGGCAAGACGCCGGCCTCTAGACAGAGAGGTTTGTAGGTTCAAATCTCGGCTACACCGGTTTGGATTTTTATTTATGATTTCTCTCTGCGGCAACCACCCCTGGTCTCAGCAGCGAAGCCCTGGCTTGAAACGTCAATTACTCATCGACGGAAAAAAACATGAGTACCTCCGAAGTCGGAGTTATCTGCCTGTGCGGCGAGGGACCCCTGTGCAACGGCTGCCAGGGAAAAATGGATTAACACGCAAAATTCAGTTCCTAGTCTCTAGGGACTTCGGCAGAGTTGAAAGTTGGCGAACGCAACAACATCAACAACATTTAGCTCGTATGTTAATGTGACTGGTCTCCAAACTGTTTAATGTATTATTGAGTGACTGGTTTTCATATTTACGTTATTGGGTGACTAATTTCCAAATTGTTTAATGTGTTATTGAGTGACTGGTTTTCATATTAGTGTTTTTAAGAGACTGGTTTTTATATTTATGCTGAGCGAATTGTATTCATATTTACTTTATTGAGTGAATGGTTTTCATATTTATGTTATTGAGCGAATGGTTTTCATATTTATGTTATTGAGCGAATGGTTTTCATATTTATGTTATTGAGTGAATGGTTTCATATTTATGTTATGGAGCGAACGGTTTTCATATTTATGTTATTGAGTGAATGGTTTTCATATTTATGTTATTGAGCGAATGATTTTCATTTTTATATTATTGAGCGAATGGTTTTCAAATTTATATTATTGAATAAATGGTTTTGATATTAATGTTATTGAGAAAATGGTTTTCATATCTATGTTATTGAGTGAATGGTTTTCATATTTATGTTATTGAGCGAATGATTTTCATATTTATATTATTGAGCGAATGATTTCCATATTTATATAACTGAGCAAATGTTTTTCATATTTATGTTATTGAGCTAATGGTTTTCATATTTATATTATTGAGCGAATGGTTTTCAAATTTATATTATTGAGTAAATAGTTTTCATATTAATGTTATTGAGAAAATGGTTTTCATATCTATGTTATTGAGTGAATGGTTTTCATATTTATGTTATTGAGCGAATGATTTTCATATTTATATTATTGAGCGAATGATTTTCATATTTATATTATTGAGCGAATGATTTTCATATTTATATTATTGAGCGAATGGTTTTCATATTTATTTTAGTGACTGTTCTGTTTCCCTCTACTTGGGCTAGTGTATTCATGTTCTAAAATTGATACTAGTGAATGATTACATTTTTGTGTGGGAAACTGTCTTTTTTTGGATTAAACTCCAATAAAACTAGACACAAGATCTTGCCCAGCTGATGATTCAGTGTTCGCACGTCTACTCTCAAACTAGGGTTTACCGTGAAACATGATTTGTACTTGAGAACCAGGATTTAAGAAAAGATGAACACCACTGCTCCATACAGATCCCTTGGCGCTGGTCCGTCTCTCGGGACCCGCTCTCTGCACTGCCTCACGTTGTACGTGCAGTGTCCACATTTCCTCATTATCGCCAACGGGCCTTGCAACGAGAACAAATTTATTTTCCGAAGCCTCGGTGTGTATGTCAACCTGGTTACACTAACAGTAATTTAATTAGGTAGCAATACGCTACCAGAATGTTCTTTCCCTATCATTTCTGTTTTTGCCAGCGAAGGACATTTTATTTGATAAATCCATAATAGTAAGGTGACTTTTAGGCGGGTCCTTACTTATTGTAAGTTATTTATTGGAGATGCTAGATAGAGGAGTGTTCACTGGGATAACGTTAGCGCTGTGTTAATTACTGTGCAGTAAGTAGCACAAATGGGGCTAGTTTGTAGGAAATAATGGGCAGCAGGGGAATAGTTTTATTGGTTTATTATTTCGATTCTCCTGGATAGAAAACTCGACGGATCTGTATGGGAAAATGGGTTTTGTTTTACTGGTTCACTTTGACTTGGTGTATGCTCTGAATGTTTGCCTATCTCTTCAAATATTGTTTCTCCTCTCTTCGATTCCTGCTCACTTCTGTCCGGCAATTATTTGGCTATCCGATTCTCAATTTTGGCTTTTCCATTCAATTATTCTCTTATGTTTGCTTCGTGTATGATCCACTCTCTACAATTTTTAATAAGCTCATTCACTATCTCTCCACCTTCAAGAACTTTTCAATTAATTTTCGCGTTGTCTGATCACTCGTAGGCGATCTATATAGTCAGTCATGCACTCCTCTCTTTGTCCCCTTTTCTTTTCTTATACGCGTGTTTAGAATGGGGCGAGTCTACTCCTCAACTCTATGGTTTTTCTTGAAACCTCCTCTTTCATAGTTTAAACGTGCATCACTCGGCAAGCCCCCAACCTCGCTTTGTCTCCTCCTCTAATTTGCCTCCATCGAGGAGCACAAGCTATGCTTCATGGGAAGGCCGGGGCGGGGGGGGGGGAGGGGGGAGGGGGGGATGAGGCAAAAATGATGAAGATCTCACTTCACCTCCTAGAGAGACGCCCAGGAAACGCGGTTTCCACCAGTACAAACTGCCCAACTTGAGGGGTCCAGCCGGGGACACCTTACTGATGAGTGTCTGTTGATACAGAAGACCTAGTATCGCTATTCTTCAATGAAGGGCAAGCTCCAACATCTTCCAACAGAACACGTTAAATCAAGAAATTAACTTTAGCCCTCCACATCAACTACGAGATGCCACGAGCTCGCCTCGCAGGACCCAAATTATGTCTCTCTCCTTTCATTTCTTCTTTCTTCTCCCTGTTTTTAGTCCCATTCTCTCATCGATTATCAGCATAGTCTCTCCCACTTCTACTTTCACATTCTCCTTATTGTCCCCACTTTCTTCCTCCAATTTCTTCCCATTCACAGCTGTTTTCCACTGATAATTTAGTTTTTGTCTTCAATTACCAACTTCATAAATATAACCTTTACATCATTTTTCTACGACAATGTTTAAACTAGACGTATTTTGTACGTGTTGAAAATGTTAATAACTTTTGTGTTGGAGAAATGAATGTTTCGTACAACATTGGTGTCAAGCTGTTCAACATTGGACATATTTGAAATTAAATTTATTAATTCACATTTAAATGTGATATCACACACTGTAATCGCTCCCACAAGACAACATAATATAACAATTTAGTGATGCTCATGATATCTTCACTCATAGATGTTGCACGGTTCTCTAAAGTATCACTTTGATATTTAAAAAAAACATATATGCTCTCTATCTTCACATCCATTATCTTTATATTATCTTCCATCTTGAAGTTTCTGTTATCTGTTCTTGCTTCTGCGGAGCATATCCGTTGCACTAGAACAGGGTGTATTACTCCGCCATTCTTTTACCAGAAGAAGCAGGAAGAAATCAGTCACAGTACACGAACTCAGTAGCAATTGGAAGAGTCTTTTTTTACACCTTTAATCCATCCTACCCCGCATCCTTTCTGCTTCCTGCAACCTAAAGCGTGACAGCCGCCAACAAAGTTCCGACGTCCTGCCTTTAACGTCCAACTGATGTAAACGTGTCCCCGTAACGTACCGCTAGGTACAATAAATTATCACGTGACATGCGGTTTTTTAAAGAAATTACCCGTGGAGCACGCAATGTCTATCTCCCCTTCACTCACCCCTCCCCCCGCATTGTGTTTAAAATAAAACATCACGAATTATACCGGAAGTGATAGTTTATCGCCCATAGTTTCTATTGATCAAATCAATGCCACCCGGCCTTCCGGAAAAAAAAGCTATAGAATCCAGCAATTTCCAGAGCTTGGCGAACTATGTTGTAATTGTTCACATTCTTCGTAATGGCGACAAGAAATCGTATCAAAACATTCAACTGAACTGCGGACTTTGTGCTCAAAACTTGTCGCGTTTCGAATGTCCTTTTAGTTTTTTCTTAAACGAGCACTAGAACTAGTATTTAGTCAGCGGAGCTCTCCAGAAAACCAGCAGTTGCAAGTTATGTTAGCACTAGAACGAGCACTAGAACTAGTATTTAGTTAGCGGAGCTCTCCAGAAAACCAGCAGTTGCAAGTTATTTTAGCACTAGAACGAGCACTAGAACTAGTATTTAGTCAGCGGAGCTCTCCAGAAAACCAGCAGTTGCAAGTTATGTTAGCATCGTCATCACTGCACACAGCAATATTCCACCGATGTTCAGATTCTCCCCTTGAAATATCAAGAATCTCCGAGAAAAAAAATCTGACCCATGTTCACGAACTCCATATCACGACCTGGGATCCATCAGTGTGGGGTAGATTTTTTTAACGAAATTTTGCCGAGACTGTGGCAATTTTATAGTCTAATCTTTTCAATTTTCAATTGCTAAGGTATCTTCAACGTGCACAAGTGCACAATGGGTCTTCCATTTTTTTTAAACCTTTAACCGTGAGGGCTAGACATGGGATACCAGTACCCAGAGAGGGCTAGAACATGGATACCAGTACCCAGAGAGGGTTAAATATCGGATACCAGTACTCAGAGAGGGCTAGAACATAGGATACCAGTACCCAGAGAGGGCTAGACATCGGTTACCAGTACACAGAGAGGGCTAGACATCGGTTACCAGTACACAGAGAGGGTTAGACATCGGATACCATTACCCAGAGAGGGCTAGACATCGGATACCAGTACCCAGAAAGGGCTAGACATCGGATACCAGTACCCAGAGACCAGGGGAGAGTAAAGTGCGGAGAAACCCCGTATTCCAATTCCTTTATTTAAAAAACAATTTCCGCAACTGGAATTAAATGCTGGGCCTTCCTGTCCAGCGCAAAAGCCGAAGTCTTACCTCTAGATCTCCCATACCCCGCCCCCGTCCCCCCACCCCCTCTTTCCCCTCTTCCTCGAAGCCGAAGTAAGGGAGCCTTCCAAATCCAAAGACAATTGTTGCCTATCGTCAGCCATCTCTGACGATGTTAATTGACGATACATTTCAGCAGAGAGGAGCGGGAATGCATCTTCTTGTTGAGTGAGAGAAAGGGATCGGACCAAGTTCTTGCCCGGATGAGCACGAGATGGTAATATTAACGTCAATCTCTAGTTGCACCAATGCAAATAAATTGAGCCCCGCAAGTAGGTCACATGACGCGGAAAGAGAAAAAAAAGGGGGGGGGGTATAATCGGATAACGTATCAGATGAAAGTATTTTTTGACAAAAAACTGACAGCTTTCGCCCCAGTAGGGAGAAGAAAAACTTATCAAGATCCTACTTTATATCGCCTCCGTGGCTCTGGAAAAGACTAAACAGTCAGGCTAAATAAGTAGAGGTAAGGCAACCGTACTCAGAAATACTGTGCTGAAACCGGATGTATTTGGCCCAATGCATAGACATCCCAGTTTACTGTAAAATACAACACGGCGTAATTATGTTGCACCAGGCACTTTCTTGGCTGGAGGAAAAAGATGGGCAATGATTGGACAAACAAAGAATAAGATGGAAGGTCGCTGGGAAAGTAGTACAAAACAAATGCTTGACGAAGTCATGTACACTTGACAACAGGTGACAACGACAATGCAGCACGGTGTTACGTTAGTGAGGAAACAACGAACGGCAGAAGAACAAATCTAGAGTTGGAAGAAAAAAACAAACAAACAAAGAAATAGAAAAAGGTTCGCTAGAGATACTCATTAATGATATTTTTCATGGATCTGTGAATTTTCACTTTATTTCTTGTCCATTCTAACAAAATAAATGTCTTGCTAGCCGTTATTTGACTCTAAGATTGAAGGATCCAAATGTCCTTTACAAAAGTGACAACTTTAATCACTAACACCGTTGGCGGGAACAAAAACTGTCCTAGTCCATATGTTCATGCATGTGGAACCATCAACAGCCTTTCTATTGAGTTATTAGCGGGTCATCATCGTTGCACTCCGAACATGTCCATAGGTGCTCAGATCCCCTCCTCAGCAAGTCTGGCAGGTCCAGCGACTGACGGACGACTCCTGCTCTGTGCTGGTTGATTAGTCTTCTTACACGCCCACTAAGGTTTTCGCTTCTGGCTGTGGTAGATACCTTGAATCTTCTATATGTTCATCATTCACAAATCGAACAGTTTTGGAATGTTTTCAATTAACGGCAGGACATTATACATATTACTTGTTCTTTCTTACTTTCTTTCTTTCTTTTTTTCTTTCTTTCTTTCTTCACTTCCTCTTGTACCCGTTCGACTGATGAGAGAGATTTAAACTCTGGTTCTCCGCCTTTTGGCGATCTCACTCCCTGTCAGTTGATGTTGTTGTAGCGTTTCTTTGATTTTGTCTGTCCATCTTACTCTTTGCGTGCCTCTTATCCTCTTTTATGCTTGTTTGGTAAGGAATCACACGGCATTATTTCTAGATGGACAAACCAGTTTATTTGTTGTTTCTGTTTGTAGCTTAGGATTGGCTCAATGCTTACTATTTATCTTATAATATCATTTCTTATTGCCTTTTCTGGTTACTCCAAGCGTTTTCTCAGACATTACATCTCTGTAGTGACAAGTTTTCTTTTATGCCTAGACGTAAGTGACCATGTTTGGCATTGGTAACACAATGATGGATGTATGTACTCTGAACAAGATGTTTCTTGGTGGTAATTGGTATTGCTTTGTGTTGTAATATAGTGGATAGCTGTCCCAATATTTGATTTTACCTTATTGTATCGTATATCTTTTTTTTTTGTCGATTTTACCAGCTTCAGATCCCTTAGAGTGGAGTGTCAAGAAGGTAAAGGGTCGAAACACTTGCTCGACGGGTCACTTCTGATGATCAGATTTATTTCTGCAGTGTTATTTGGTTATTTGGTTATGGAAGGCCCCGGAACCACTGCAAACGAATTAAAATCCATAATTGCTCAACCGCCCGTGCCAGTGGAATCATCCGAATTACTAACTCATCTCCCAAACAAAGAACGGTAGCTGTAGTCCCTATCATATCAGTCTCAGCACACGCCAAAAGGCATAAGGCGAAACCGCATAGAAAGTGAACACGGCCAACTGTTCCCTGTCATACGATATCAGCATTCATCGTGAACAATTGGAATATCGGAACATGATCAAAACGGATGAAACACACTGCTCACTGTGTGCGCAGAGCACTTAACTCAGTAGCTCCTGCAACAAGCTGGACTTGGAATATGAGGAAACTGCAACAAGGAACACTTTTCAGACATAGCCTTCAATGGTTCCTGCCGCCTATCCACCATATTGCCCGGAAGTTCACGTCCTCCTGAAAATGATGATCGTCATAGTATTTAAATGTATAGCGCTTGATTTCTGCAGTGTAGCTCTGCATAAAGAGTTTCCTATGACATTATTATATTGTCGAAATGGGCAAATGAAGTGATAAGTGAATATCAGTGATAAATGGGTTTGATTGTCTTCAATATTTCTAGTTATGAGATAGACTTATGTGCCGTGAAGAATGATATCTTCTTTTTCTTTCATCTTCCTCGTTATCGTTTTCTTATTCTCATTCTTCTTCATCTTCTTCCTCTTTTTTGTACTCTTCTCCTTCTTCTTTTCTTCTTCTTCTTATTTAATCCTTCTTCCTCTTTTTTCTTCTTCTACTTTTCTCTTCTTCCTCCTTCTCTTTTACTCAACTTCTTTCAACTCCCTCTTCTTATTCTTCCTGTTCTGCATTCATCTAACGACTGGTTACTCTTCTCACCATCCTCATTTAAAAGAACGTTAAACATTGCTTTGTTTTGTCGTTCACCGAAAGTTGCAAAATGTTTGACTTTTACGAAACACTTTCGAATTCAACAAGTCATTTGTGGCATATATTTGTCCTCTACGATTCTACTTACTTGCCCGGACTCAACAGTGTGTTTCTGTATCTGCCATGGAAGTATATAGTAGATATTTGATCACCTATAATTCACTGAACTTGATAGAAGCAGTCAGCTTTGAGTCATTGTCTTGTTTCAGCCCAGGTTCTGTTGGACTTCTTCGATTTTAGAGGAAAATATATTAGGGAACTAATTAACTTTGTACGAACATAATGACGGCGGTTCTACGATATGTATAAGAATAATGTGCTTGTCACATACTCGTTAAATAATGATTGTGAATCTGGATACGTGGTAATGGTGAAGGTGTAATTATGATGACGGAGAGATAATAGGAAGTCTTCTTCTTCTTCTTTCCTTCCTCATTTGCCTTTCAGCGTCGAGGGGAGATATAATTTGGGGTCTTTTGCTCTTCTGTTCGCCTCTGCTGCTGTTATGTTTCCTAGTGCTTCTAATATTCCATCGACCCATCTTTTTCGTGGTCGACCCTTAGATCTGGTGTTCTCACAACGTTTGTTGAAAGCTCGTTGTGTTGTGTTTTGTTCTGTCTGCCTTGTCACGTGGCCAAACTATTTTATCTGTTGTTTCCTTATATATTCTATGGCGGGGGCTATTCCTAGCTTTTTTCTCAGTTCTTCATTTCTGATCTTATCTCTCAGACTGTTTCCTGTCATTCGTCTAACATATTTCATCTATGTAGATGTTATTTTTCTTATTGGTCTTGCATCTAGGGTCCAGGTCTGGCATTGGTAGCACAACGTTGGGATGAAGATTGTATTGTATAGTGCTCGTTTTGCCTCCAGAGTTATTTCCTTGTTGGACAATCATCATCATCATGTACCCTGCCGGTTGGCGTAGGCGATCATGTCCCTCCACAATCTTCTATCCACAGTGCATCGTACCAGTTCTGTTGTTGACTGTTTTCCATGCCATGACACCAAGCTATCCAGTATTTTCTCCCTTTGTCGTCCGCGATCTCTCTTTCATTTTATTTTGCCAGTTGTAACCAAGTATTCCAACTTTCCTCTTCTCATGATGTGCCCGAAAAATGTTGATTGCTTCTTTCTGATGTTTTTTAAGAGCTCCCTTTTTGTGTTGGCCTCTTTGAGAACTTCCTCATTGGTCTTTTTATCTGTCCAGGGAACTTTCAACATTCTTCTGAGAAATCCCATCTCTGTGGCCTCTAACCGTCTTTTCATTTGTTTGTCTACTGTCCATGTTGGACAATAGTGGTGATAACTGTCCGATGATTTGACAAGCTTTGTTGCATCTTGATTATATCTCTGCCGTTTAAGAATTATCGTTTGTCATTAGACTTTCTATATATTTGAATTCCTCTACTTGTTTTAGTTGTCTGCCTTCTATAGTTATGTTGATGTTCTGTTTATTTTTAGCGACGTTCATGACTTCTGTTTTGTTGATGTTGATTTTCATGTTGTATTTTGTGCCTGAGATGTTGAGTTTGTTTAAGTGTAATAATATTATGTATAATAGGAAGTGAGATGAAGATTTGAATAAGATGTAATTATGATGACGAAGAGATAATAGGAGATGAGATGCAGATTTGAATAAGATGTAATTATGATGACGAAGAGATAATAGGAGATGAGATGCAGATTTGAATAAGATGTAATTATGATGACGAAGAGATAATAGGAGATGTGATGCAGATTTGAATAAGATGTAATTATGATGACGAAGAGATAATAGGAGATGAGATGCAGATTTGAATAAGATGTAATTATGATGACGAAGAGATAATAGGAGATGAGATGCAGATTTGAATAAGATGTAATTATGATGACGAAGAGATAATAAGAGATGAGATGCAGATTTGAATAAGATGTAATTATGATGACGGAGAGGTAATAGGAGGTGAGTTGTAGATTTGAATAAGATGTAATTATGATGACGGAGAGATAATACGAGGGTGAGATGTACATTGAATAAGATGTAATTATGATGACGGAGAGGTAATAGGAGGTGAGTTGTAGATTTGAATAAGATGTAATTATGATGACGGAGAGATAATACGAGGGTGAGATGTACATTGAATAAGATGTAATTATGATGACAGAGAGATAATACGAGGGTCAGATGTACATTGAATAAGATTTAATTTTAATGACGGAGAGATAATAGGAGGGTGAGATGTACATTGAATAAGATGTAATTATGATGACGGTTATGCGCCAACTTAACTTTCGGTCAATATGGAGGATAGGCGGCAAAAACCATTTGAGGCTGTGTCAGAAAAGTGTTCCTTGTAGCAGTTTCCAAGTATTTTCCAAGTCCGGCTTGTTGCAGGAGCTACTGAGTTAAGTGCTATGTGCACACCGTGGGCTGTGCGTTTCATCTGTTTTTTTTTTTTTAAATGGTGTTTCGATATTCCGATTGCTTGCGATGAATAATGATATTGTATGACGAGGAACAGGTGGTTGTGTTCACTTTATGTGCGTTTAGGCTTGATGTCTTTTGACGTGTACTGAGACTGCTATTATGATGACTGCAGCTTCCTTTCTTTGTTTGGGAAATGGATATTAACTCGGATGATTCTACTGGCACGGGCGGTTGAGCAATTCTGGATTTTAATTCGTTTGCAGTGATACCGGGGCCTTCCATAGCCATAACCATAACCAGGATGAAAAAGAGATAATAGGAGGGTGAGAGACACATTAAATAAATTGAACAAACTCACTGTCTGTTATAGAGCAAATTCTCACCATAACGTTTATTAATGTCAGTTGTTAAACCACAGATAGAACCTTTAACTTATTAAATTTATATAAAATACCTTCTGGTGAATTATTACCTAAGTGCTGTGCCTCCTTTCCCTCTAAGTTGTCTCGGTACCACTGCTTAGAGGACAGTCGTTATTGATAGCAGGCAGCAGTGGTGTGATCGCACTGATTAATCAATCGTCAGTAGGTCATCGGCTTGGAGTTAACATCTATAGGTTATGTTCATCTGCTTTTAGAATGAAGTTCTTTTGAGGTCAGTTTATCTTCTAACATCTCTCTAAGTCTACTCTACGAAAGTGTCTGTGGTATTTCTGTTGCTGGATTTCCCTTCCTCTATATCAGTTTGGATCTAACACATCTAGCTGCCTCTGACTTCTCGTTACTTGTCTAACGGTCGATCCATCTCTGTCTAGAGTCCTCTGTCAAGTGGTCACTAATTGTCCTCTGTTCAATCTATCTTGTCCGTGTATACCCAGCTCCCCCTGTGAGGGTTAAATATGTTTACTACTTGTTTTTGATCTGACTTGTATACAATGACATGTGGACATTTCCCTGGTCAATGATATTATTGTGGTTTCTACATTTTTAGCAACATAAACTGTGGGGTATTCATTCCAACATTGTGCTACCAATGCCAGACATGGTCACTTACGACAAAACATAAAACATATAGTACGACAAAGATGATATGTCCGAGAAAAGCGCTTGGATGACCAGAATCAGAAATGATATTATAATTGAAAGAGTAGGTATTGAACCAATTATAAGTTACATATAAAAGCAACAAATAAACGGTTTGTCCATATAGAAAGAATGCCATGTATCCCTATATGTATAGAAAACTAGAGAGCAGAAGAGCCAGAGCCAGACCCAGAGCAAAATGGAACAGACAACATCAAAGAAGCACTACAACATCAATCGACAATGAATGAAGCCGCCAAAAAGGGCGAGAACCAGAACTTGTATCTATTTCAACAGACGAAGAGGTACAAGAGGCAGCGAAGAAAGAGAAGAAAGAAAGGAGAATTGTGGAATCCTTCCATTGCCTGTTCTTTAAGTCTAAACAAGTATAGATCGGCTAATAACCTCAAGTTAATCCTTCGTTTATTTACCCTTGGTTAATTGTAGCGGTGAGTGGCTGATTTTCCTCTAGTCTTTGAACGGGGGTTGAACTTAGAACGTCTTTTAGTTGGTCAATAATAATTGGTACCAAGACCATTTAACTGTGGAATATTCCAACTCCTTCAAACTTCATCTGAAACAGTCTTATTATTCGCTTAATGATTATTTTATGATTGATGCCCCGTGAACCTATTCTTAGTTTTCATTAAAGTCAACCTTGAGTGTCTTGTTCTTGTATCCTGATTCCTCGCTCTCTGTGAATGAACTCTGTCTCCTATTACTTTAGTTCATCGCTCTTCATCTATTCTAATCCTCTCCCCTCATCTTATAAAACCACCTTCTCTCCCCTCCCCTAACTGAATACTGTCGCAATAAGTAACTAAGGTAATGAAGGACTTTGTCCAAATACAATAATGGTAGTTTTATATACTTGTACAAGAATAAGATCTTTATATGAGAGAATAATTAATCTAAACAATCCTATAATTTAAGCAACAGTACTGTAATGTTATCGTACTAAACACCTTTATTTTACAATATAATGTCATGTGGTCTAAGAAAACAATTCTAAACACTTATATAATATACCATCTTGTGTTTTGATCTCTCGCACAATGAGGATGATTTTCGTTAATATAATCTTTCCTGATGTGACAATATTATACAATGAAACATTAGACATGCAGACTGGAACTCCCGCCGTTTCTGTTAACATATTTTGGTCGTTAAGAAAGCCTCAACGCGTCCAATAAATGTATGCCCAAATAAAACAAAAGAGCAATAAGTATTTCTAAAAAAGCACCATGGGCATAACAAAATACCATCGCTCTTCGGAGGAATAATGGTTTAGAATGGGTATCCGGGGAAATGATAAATTAGTAACGTCTTCCTGATGAATAATAAACTATTGTGGGTCTCAAACTGTAGAACCTCGTAAATTCTGTGTCAAATATTCTTCTAGACGGGTTTATATAGGACAACAACATCTGGCTTTTCCTTGCAAAACTGTTTTCCCGTTATATCAGTTCTTTACTTTTGCCATCTGTTCTTCCTTTGTTATGAAAATATTTTTTCTGAAATCGACAACGTTTCATATACTTCAATCTTCGTAACTGATGTCGTATCTTTCGTGTTCTTATCATTTGACACCTTGCCTTTAAGAGAATAATGCGGAGTCACACAGCTCTATTGTGCACATAATGAAAGCGGTGATAGATATTACAAACGTCAGAATCAGTGAATCAAAGTTGATAATGATTCTATGACTCCCTCATTGCCCCTTATGGATCTTAAAATAATCTCACTATAAATATTAAACAAATCTAGTGACAGCACACAACCTTGTCTAACACCCTGTTTTATTTGTTGAAACATTCCCAATTGGTTTCCAGTTCTTATGGCCGCTGTTTGTTGCCAGTACATGTTCTTTATTATTCTTAGATCTTTGCTGTCTACGTTTATGCTTTCTAAAATTGTGATTATTTCTTGGTGTTTTACTAAAATTGAGAGATGAAGAGAAAAAATACCAGACAGCTTAAGATAATGGAGGGAGCTGTGATAGCTCAGTGGTTAGTGAACTGGACTACAAATTGACAAGAGGTAGGGTTCGATCCCAATCGACGGCTTCCGGATTCACCCAGCCTTTAATGGGTACCTGATTTTTTCAGGGAAAGTGAAGCGGCACGGGCGTAATACCGACCACATTACCCCAAAAAATCATGTACCGAAGGTCTGTAAAATATATGGTCACTAACATCATGTTCCCTATACGCCACTTGGCGTGATGTGGGTACTTTACTTTTTTTTTTTTACTTAAGATAATGGTTAGGCAGAAGGTCAACAACAGAAATGATAAATAATTGTCGAGATCGAAAGTTGTGGAGAGACATGATCACCTACGCCAGCAGGCCCGTTACTTGATGATGATTATGATGACTCCCTCATAGTTACTCTTTAAACATATTAACCAGGAAGCAAAGCGGTTAGGCAAAATGATGTTTGAAAATGCCCAATTCGTATATGTCGGGCCTAAAGACATGTTGGTACTAGCTACAAACTACAACACAAGGCACCTACGCCCACTAGCACCATTCAAGACGGTCGACCTTCGCCCGCTAGCCCCGTTCAAGACGGTCGATGGAAAAGATTAATCGTTGAACGAATATAGAAGGAAAATATGAAAATAACGAAAAAAACAGAGGTAAGTATTAACACAATAAGTTCGATAAACTATGGAAACAGACAACCTAAGGCACAGAGGCTAATCGGCATAACATCCCAATTGCGAATGGTCGCCTCAAATTTAAACGCATGGAATTGAAATATCATTTGGAGCTAGCTCAGGATAAATTAGACTAAGTACTTAATCAAATAGAACATTATAGGTGGTGTAGCTGTTCATTTAAACAGGTAAAGAAACCCATTGGCAGATAAAATTAGTTTCTACTACGTCTTCTTCTACACGTCCTTATATATTCCAGTTATAAGGAAGTTTTGACAAAATAATTGTCATTCTTTTGGCAAATTCAGCTATTGCCAATTGGTGATTTCGTAAAGACGTTCCTATATGTTATCATTCAAGATGTTACGACCCAGTGTGTCACCACTCAAAATGTCACCACTACACTCAGGATGTCGCTACTCATGATGTCTTCACTCAGTCTAACTCTGGTGGTTGCAAATACAAACACACATTATAGAACGATCAGATTTCTACCAGTTTATTTATTTATTTGTCTCAAAAGATATCAACTTCTATCAATTGTGCAATAGGTCAAGCTGTTGTTACGGTGTTTGTGTCTTGTCTCTTATCACGCACGATATCAAAGTAGAAATTGTTGTTTTCTTATCACGCACGATATCAAAGTAGAAATTGTTGTTTTCTTATCACGCAAGATATCAAAGTAGAAATTGTTGTTTTCTTATCACGCAAGATATCAAAGTAGAAATTGTTGTTTTGTTATCACGCAAGATATCAAAGTAGAAATTGTTGTTTTCTTATCACGCAAGATATCAAAGTAGAAATTGTTGTTTTGTTATCACGCAAGATATCAAAGTAGAAATTTTTGTTTTGTTATCACGCAAGATATCAAAGAAGTATTGTTGTTTTCTTATCACGCAAGATATCAAAGTAGAAATTGTTGTTTTGTTATCACGCAAGATATCAACGTACAAATTGTTGTTTTGTTATCACGCAAGATATCAACGTACAAATTGTTGTTTTGTTATCACGCAAGATATCAACGTACAAATGGTTGTACTGTTATCACGTAAGATATCAACTTACACATGGACATTTTCAGAGAGAATGATGGTAGTTTTATATCAAAGCATCAATAACTCACAGTATCGTCATCATCATCGTGAACCATCTCCGGTTAGCTACACGAGATCGCCATCGGAGTCACAGGTTCATCTCTTGATGTTGTTAGTCCACTTCATTCTTTGTCTGCCTCTATCTCATTTACATTGTGATATTTACCAAGACGACTTTAAGTAAATTATCGTGTCTCTTAATGTGCAAAAAAATATGTTACCAATTAGAATGTTGTTAAGTAGTTCGTTTTTCTTTTTTCGAAAATATCGCTGTTCTTTTCTTTTCTATCCACAGCCCGTGACACACCGACTACTACTATCTTCTTAATTTTTCCATTTCCACGCATTTTTTTGTGGCTACAAAAGTTGCCTATATTTAGAGAAAGTACTTAGTTTTTACTTATTTCGATAAACCCTGAATTAATTAAGAAAAAATATATGCAAGTCTATGTTACCAAGGGAATCTAGTCGCAGATGGTTATCTGAATAAAAACTGCGATAAGAGAAATTCTGTGAGTCTCATATTCAGAAAATTGCACTTTTCGTCTACTGTCTTGGCTAGTGGATTGTACTTGTCGTATTACTTGCTAAACAATCTACTGTTTCTTTCTTTTGGATAGATATAATGTCCACCTTCTACATCTCTATACGAATTACTAGCAGCTACTTCTCATCAAATAAGTACAATGGATGCAGTACATATTATAATATCGTTGTGTAGAGTATGTTGTGAATAACTTTTTAACTATCAGCAGTGTACTTGAGACTTGTTGGAAAGCGTCATTTAATGTGGCTAGCGCTTTAGTCTCTCCACTCAGTGGTGTGTACATTTAATTACTCCACATGTGGTCAAATGATTGTCTTTGAAAGTGGAGCGGCCTGTTGTGAAATAAGTCGTATCACCCACAAATATGCTTATTACAATATATGGGCAATAATACATTTCTTTTAAATAGGTCACAAGGCGTAATGGCAGGCATTCATTAATCGTGGCAACACTTAACAGCCGGAGACCAAGGTGGTAGGGTCTTTTTGAGCAGAACAGGGAACAATCGCATTACCAAACAAATTATTGTATTGAGAAGTTTGATATGAAGAGAGACCTAAAGATAGGGCAGGGATGAGATATAAGGATGTTTTCAGACTGAGATATAAGGATGTTTTCAGGCTGAGATATAAGGATGTTTTCAGGCTGAGATATAAGGATGTTTTCAGGCTGAGATATAAGGATGTTTTCAGGCTGAAATATAAGGATGTTTTCAGGCTGAGATATTTTCTATCAGTGAACGGACTTGGGAGAATTTTACCACAGATCAGCATATGGAGAACATAGATCAGCATATGGAGAACATAGATCAGCATATGGAGAACACAGATCAGCATATGGAGAACACAGATCAGCATATGGAGAACACAAATTTAAAACAAAAAAGCAACACACCAACATTAGAGGAAGAGATGATGTCAAAATCAGAAGTCAAAAGACGCAAGAGAAATGAGATTCTGCGGTAGATCTGCCGATCCAATAATTGGAGAATCAGCTACGAGAGAAGCTGCTCAGTAAAACAGCGCTCGGCGTCATACACTAATATATTACCAAACTAATATAAAAATATGATAGTACGTCAAGACATCAAAGCTATATATTTTTATTTTATAGACTTTTAAATTCTAAACATTTTGTCCTTATTATATAATGAAGAACGACTGAAATAAATGTATAGCTCTGCTTATATCAGGTCTCTCAATCGGCCCTTGACTGAGATTAATAATAAACTTTATCATCCCCAAAGTATACGAAGCACAAAGAGAAACCAGCATCTAAAAGTGAAAATGAATCAATAACAAAAATAGGAATTAGACTCGAAAATTAAACAGATGTTTATAAGCTCGAAGACAAGATGTGTAAAACTAATTGTAGAAATAATTTCCTTTGTTCTGTGCGTTTTATTTATTTTACACAGAATTCATTCAAAGAACTGTTGTAAAACCTCTATAGGGGTTCATTTTTATTAGAACTAGAGATCATAGGGATAAATATCATAAATTCAGTTTTTAGTCTTTGATGTTAAGCATCACTACCGCCAACGTCCATGGGGAAATCTGTAGGTGTTCTCTACCAAGAGACGAGTAATGAATAAATATTCGCTTTGTTGATCAATTATACGTCAACTACATGAAATTTGCTCTCCTTGGGGCTACTATTTTTGTTCTGAACTGGGGCTAGTTTTGAAGAGCACTAAAAGCAATGTATCAAATGGTACTCTTGCTTGAAGAAGTTCAGCAGATTTGTGAAGCGACCAGAAGAGAAAGAAGCGAAAGAACCAGTCGGGAACTACAGAGAGAGAGAGAGAGAGAGAGAGAGAGAGAGATAGGGAGCAGGAGATAAAGATAGAGTGAGGAGGAGAGAGGGAGGACGAGAGAGGGAGGACGAGAGAGAGATAGATAATATGAGAGAGAGAGATAGAGAGAGAGAGAGAGAGAAGGAGAACGCGATAAGAAACAAAATCTTTTTGTCACTTTGCGAGTATTCCCTGTCACACCATGAAACCCCATGAAACCCCATGAAATGCAAGTTGAAAAGTTTGCAGTGCTCGAATGTGATCCAGCACAAGACGAGTGCTCGCAGCACGGAAACTGTTTCATACCATAGATATGGTCATATTGTAAGAGAGAAATTGTCTCGGTCCATTACGAGTTGGTTGTTGTTTAGTAGATTGTATTTCTTTAAAATTCAGCAGCCATTTTGAATTGTGAACGGACAACGTCAGAAACGTAGAGGCAATGTACTGGCTTGGCGATCAAGTGAGCGGAGGTTCAATCTCATAATGGCGTTCTCCAGTCAAGGCATTGGACAAATAAGTTTGTTTTCGTTCACTGAGTGCGGGGGAGTAACGACAGCGAGGAAAGGAACTAGCAGCATAGCCTGATGCAAGCTTATACTTCACACCCCATTACCATAATGCCACAGGATATTAGTTTTTGTTTAAAACCGATGGCTCTATGATGAAAGGATTGATATCAAGATGAGGTCTCATATTACTAGAATGAAGGATACAATCATCGCCTAGCAAAGATGAGCTTGTATCCTGGATCAGCATAAGTGTTGACAATTGCTGCTACATTTTTCCTGGTTTTAGAAGCTCTTTTTGAAGAAAGCAGTCATTGTGACAGGTTCTCATGTTTCATAACGATTGGCTCTGTCGCGAGTGAATGGTACATTTGGAAAGCTTTTAAATTCAAAGAACTTGTGTGGATCTAACGTCCAGGCGTAATGTAGACCACGTCAGTTATAAAATGTACTAGTGATCCTTGACAAGGACATGAGCACTAAAGCCATATTTACATATCCATGAAGGCGTTTAATGGAACACTTGCTTACTGTCCTTGTTACCCAGAAGTCCGTAGCTAAGACGGAACTGACAGTTTGATTTCCAGGCACATGAACTTGGAATGTCGATAAGAAAATTATGATACAGTTTCTCTTTAGACTTATGAAGAGATTGACGTCACTGCTGGTAGAACATTCCCATATTTCGTTCTAGCAATCAAAAATTTGTTCATCGTGATCGTTCACACTGTTCTATTGAACATGTTGCGTTTGAAAGAAAATGCACAGCTCATGATGAACACTTCCGAGTCGCTATAACAGTCGCCCCCGACTACAAGATCTCCGTATCCGGCGCCGAATTCGAGTGGACTTCGTGGCCGTTTAATGTGCCCTAATAAATTCTGTTTCCCCAAATTAAATTAGGACTCCACTTCAGTGGCACAAACAACCCAACCGTAGTCCAGCTGGTGGCGAATTGGCAAAATTTGCGAATTTGGAGATCACACATGTCATCCCAGGGCAACAACACTAAGGCCGGGCACCACTCCACTTCAATCACCGGTGTTCGTATGCAGCACACAAGATCTCAATTTTCTGGGCCCCGAATCCGCGTTGACTCCGTAGTCTGCGAGTGCAACCGGACCACCGTTGTCTCGCAAACGAAAATACAAGCCAGGAAGAAACATTTAGAAAACACGCTTGCTGCACACAGCCGCCAGTCCTGACCCTAGTTTCAATATACGGTTGTCTCGGCCCGCCCACCGATGAAATGTCTCTGTAGCGTTTTATAGAAAAGTAAAATGGTGATTCACGAAGCTGCAGTTATAAGTCTCTGAGAATCTGGAGTCAATGTAGGTTCAAGATGTGGGAGATTGCAAGTAAATATCAGATTTGTATATATAACCATCAAGCTAAACGAATGATTAACATGAAACATTGTTGACACCATCAGTTTATTATTTGACTGTGTGGGTACCAGAGCCCTGCCTACGGTCAGAGACGAAGTGAACCACTGTTACCTGTCTCGCTTATCTTAAAAGGCGACTGAGAAGATTGGTGTCAAATTATTCGCCGGTGCTGCAGGTTCGCGAATCTGAAATGAAGCCATCTTCAGTGCTTTCGCTAGTAGTATGTCAGGCGTGCTCATACTGGGGAGCACTTTAGAGTGGTCCGTTGTGTAATGAAAATTATCGGCTACTAAACCTAAACTACAAGAGGTAGGGTTCGATCCCAACCGACGGCTTCCGGGTTCACAAGCCTTAAATGGGTACCGGATTTTTTCTGGGAAAGTAAAGCGGCACGGGCGTAATACCGATCACATTACCTCAAAAATCATGTGCTAAAGGTCTGTAAAATGTATAGTCACTAACACCATATTCCCTATACGCCACTTGGTATGACGGGGGTACTTTACTTTTTTTACTTTACTAAACCTAAACTAGGATTAAGCACCTAATAGATCAGGCCTTAGTGTAATGAGATAGGTCCAGTACACGTGTTTTGTCAGTAAACAGTGACCTTATGGGCCCCTGATCCTTAGCTACATCCATGCAATGTATACTGGACTTGTTTGTAAATTTATATTTAGTTTTCATCGTTATCATCATCATCGTCATCATCATCATCGTCATCATCATCATCATCATCGTCATCATCATCATCATCATCGTCATCATCGTCATCATCATCATCGTCATCATCATCATCATCGTCGT